>JAFEMH010002620.1:0-326170 GCA_022495995.1 Adenophora triphylla var. japonica
GAGGATACATTGATCGGGAATTGAGGGAAAGATTGACCGCGAGGTCATATATTCCATGGCGGCGGCCGGAGCCCAGTCGGCCCCCAACTATTGTCATTGACTCCTTGCATAATCGTGAAATCAGCGACCTTCAACCTAACGACGAGCTCGAGGAGGTGGTCATCAACTTCCACTTCCCCGAGCAAACTGTTAAGGTCGGTCTGGAAATTCATTGCGAGGAGAGAAGAATACTCATCGAGTTCCTTTGAGAAAATTGTGTGTGTTCGCTTGGAGGGTAGAGGATATGTAAGGAATCAGCGAGGACGTGATCCTCCATAAATCAATGATGACCCATCCTTCAAGAACATTCATCAAAAATCAAGGTACTTCTCACTGGAGAAGGATATTGCGATCAAGGAAGAGGTGGAGAAATTGCTCAAAGCGGGATAATAAAGGAGATTTCCTACCCCAAATGGCTAGCAAATGTAGTAATGGTCAAAAAGTCCAACGACAAGTGGAGAATGTGTGTTGATTTCACCGATCTCAACAAGGCATGCCCCAAAGACTGCTTCCCTCTTCCTCGCATAGACAGATTGGTGGATTCAATAGCCGGTCACAAAGTATTGAGCTTCATTGACGCATACTCCGGCTACCATCAGATCCAGATGGCTCCTGAAGGTGTCCGCTCCGTAGCTTTCATTGCTGCGGGCAAGACTTACTGTTACACTATGATGCCCTTCGGGCTAAAAAATGCAGGAGCCACCTATCAACGAATGGTCAATCTTGTCTTCAAAAACCAACTGTGCAGAAACCTTGAGGCCTACATTGATGACATGGTTATAAAAATAAAGGAAAACTCCCACGAGCTCGACGTGGAGGAAACCTTCCAAAACTTGCGCCACAATAACATGAAACTAAATCCCCTAAAATGTGACTTTGGGGTAAAGGCGGGCAAGTTCCTTGGATTCATGGTCAATCAGCGAGGAATAGAGGCTAATCCAGAAAAAATCCAAGCGCTGTTGGACATGAAACCTCATGCTTGCGTAAAGGACGTACAGAAACTCAATGGTCGCATCACCGCACTTGGCCGCTTCATCTCGCGGTCAGCAGAGAGATGTCTCCCCTTCTTCAAAACTCTAAAAGGGGGAAGAGAGCTGACGAATTTTCATGGAGTCATGAATGCCATCAATCTTTTGAAGAAGTCAAGACATACCTCAAAGGCGGCCCAATTTACTCAAGCGGCCGGTGCCCGAGGAAGAACTTTTACGTTTTTAGCAAGCATTCTTGATCCGCGATGGTTCTTTGTTCTTGTAAGGGAGGATAATAACTCCCAAAAACCAGTTTATTATGTATCTAAGGCTTTGTCCGCCGTAGAGGGACGTTATTTAAATATAGAGAAGTTAGCTTACGCCTTGCTTGTATCTGCTCGAAAATTAAGAGTACTTTTCTGCACACCCTATTACTGTACTCACTGAGGCCCCGCTTAGAAAAGTTTTACACAAACCAGAGTCCTCAGGGAGAATGCTAACTTGGTCTATCGAACTCACTAAGTTCCAGATCACCCACTCCCCGAGAAAGACAATCAAAGCGCAGGCCTTAGTTGATTTTGTGGTAGAATCATCATTTAAATTGGCGGACAGCGACCTTGGAAAAAGAAAGCGGGCAGAATCAGAAGAAGCCCCAGATAGCTCGAGCACTGAGATTATTCAGCCAAAGGAGCGTCCAGAAGAAGTGTGGACTTTATTCGTGGACGGCTCTGCGAGCAAGTTAATTAGTGGAGCGGGCATACTCCTGATCCCACCATGCGGGGAGAAATTCAAAAGAGCCTTGAGATTTAAGTTCGAGGCATCAAACAATCAGGCTGAGTATGAGGCAATTATAGCAGGCATGGAATTAGCAAGAGACTTGGGAGTTCAGAACATTGAGATCAACAGTGACTCTCAGCTCATAGTCAATCAAATTAGGGGGGAGTATGATACAATCAACCCAGTGCTAACTTCGATCTACCAAGGTCTTGCAAAAACCCTCATAAAAAATTTCACCTACTATGAGCTGAACCAAGTCATGAGAGAGGATAACGTGGAAGCTGACCTCCTCTCCAGAATAATCGATCAAGAAATCCCAGACTTAGAGACGGATTGCCAGATAGAATTCACGGAGAGGCCTGCTATAGATCGAATCCAGATAAACAATATTGAGGATCAAGTAAGGGACTGGGTAGATGAGATCAAGGATTACATCGAGAAGCAAACCCTCCCTGAAAACCCAGCAAGGGCTAGAACCATTAGAACGGTGTCCGCGAAATACCTCGTCCTCGATGGGGTGCTTTTTCGACGATCATTCACCAAGCCTTTGCTAAGATGTGTCAAAACTCACATTGTCACCAGCTTACTCTATGAGGTTCATGAAGGAGTTTGTGGCGGACATCCAGGTGCTCGCACTCTCTCAGACAAAATCAAATTCCAGGGATTTTTTTGGCCTACTATGAGAAGAGATGCGCAGGAGTACGTAAGAAAGTGTGATAAGTGCCAGAGATTTGCGGACATCCCTAGACTACCATCAACAGAGCAAACTTTGGTTGTACCTTCGTGGCCGTTTGATACGTGGGGGATTGATCTCATTGGACCATTCCCAACTGCTCGAGGAAGCATTAAGTATGCCGTTGTGGCCGTGGATTATTTTACCAAGTGGACGGAAGCCAAGGGCTTAGCCACTATCTCCGAGGAAAATACCATCAATTTTGTCCACGATCACATCTATTGCCGATTTGGGGTTCCACGAGCAATAATTTCGGACAATGGCACCCAATTCTCTGCAAAATTCACTGCTGAATGTGTGAGGATGAAAGTGCAACATCGTCAGTCCGTAGTCGCTTATCCTCAGGGAAATGGCCAAGCTGAGGCCGTGAACAAGCTAGTCCTGACCGCCCTAAAGAAAAATTTGGAGGGACGAGGAGGGCGATGGTTGGACGAGCTCCAGACCGCATTGTGGGTTGTCCGCACCACAATAAGAAACTCAACAGAAGAAACTCCTTTCTCGCTCACGTATGGGTCAGAGTCAATGGCTCCAGTGGAAGTAGCCCTACCCTCGTACAGAGTCACATACTTCGATGAGTCTCAAAACGAGGCAAACAGAAGGTGTGACCTGGACGATCTCGAAGGAAAGAGAATGCGGGCAAATGAAAAAATGGTGAACTACAAGCAGAAGGCGAAGAAGCACCACGATAAAAGAGTAAATAGGAGGAGTTTTTCAGTTGGAGATTGGGTACTCAGAAATGTAGAGGTCCACGGGACCCAGCCTGGTTTCAATAAGCTCTCCCCGAAATGGGAGGGTCCATATGAGGTCACCAAAATAATCAAAGAGGACACCTACATATTGCGAACAAAGGAAGGAAAAGACCTCAAGCACGCTTGGAATAGCGATCACCTTAGAAAGTACTTCTTTTGAAATCTTTGTAATTTTTTGAGGGAGTATAGACACCTATATATGAGTGTAATGTTGCCATCAATTTTTTGTGCAAAACAGTTGTAACTTCATTCCCACCAGCCTCAAAAGCTAGAGTGGATGCCCGCAAGCGGATGCCAGTAGGTTCAAGGGCCAACATATGAGCTCCTACCTACTGATGCGCAAAGATCCATTGAGATCCGCAAGCCTATATGTGTACAAAGGCCATTACGCCCGTACTCGATCGCGGGGAGGATACTCTGTCCTGCCCGCGTGACACCACCAAGAATAAGTGGATATAGATGCAAGTGGGGACAAAGGCCAAAGCCCGGACCCACTAAGTGTGCGAAGGCCCTCGTTAGGGCCGTTACTCGCATGCCTGTATGTAACAAAGGCCTACATATAAGCCTGCTTACATGATCGCCACAAGACCCTCACAAAAAACTCTAAGGAGTTTTGAATAAAGGGTCAAAAAGCGTGAACCACCAATAAGTGGATACAGATGCCGATAGGTTAAAGGGCCAATATGCTAAATATGCTCCTACCTACTGTTGCGTAGACTATAGCCTCACGGCCACACTCTACATGCCCTATGAAAGTAGCTTGCCTTGGCTGCTTTTGACTTACACCACGGCTTGCAAGGCTGGGAATAAGTGTAAATGGATGGGAGTGATCAAAAGAGTTTAACAAAGCCAAATAGACAAACGGGGTTAAGGCCTCAAAATTTGCCACAAGGCCAAACAAACGCGATCACAGAGAAATAGGGCTGACTCTCACGAAAAATCCAAGTGATTTTGAATACAGAGTTAGGAAAACTCAAAAAACGCGGGCACAAGGCCTACAAAGCTCTTAACCGTGGAAGGAGAGTATAAAATTTAATTGTTAGTCAAAAACGATGGAAAAGGTAAAGGAAAGAACGCAAGTACTAAGGTACTCAAATATTGCCAAACACTCAAAACAGCCTAAGAGGACTAGCAATTAAGAGAGCGATCAAAGAAAACAGTTAAGAAAATGCTTCTATTGATATGGAAAAAATTACTATTGATATGGAAAAAATGATTACAAAATCCTACAATCTATTACAACAAAAGAAAAACAAAAATCCTAAGCTAAAGGAGCTTGGTCCTGGGGGGCATCAATAGCCATATCTGTGGCCGCACCCCCTGTACCCACTTCTGAGGCTGGGATTGGAGAAGGAAGGCTGGTCACGAGCAGCTCATGAATAGAATCAAAAGAGGGCTCAGTGGAGACCGGGGTAGGGGCTGCCCGCTGAGGAAAAATATCACCAATGGCCGGTCCGTTGGGAAGGACGCGAGCAATGGCATCCTCATAGGACATCTCCTCATCCCCAAATCTGAGGCCATCCACTTCACCAATCAGATCTGTGGCCGTGACTTCAGCCACATGAGGCAAGGAGGCCGCTGCGGCCAGCTCTAAACCCTTGACCTCCTCTTCGGAAAGGGGAACTAGTGCGTGCCCGGGGAGACACACAACATCAGTAGCCACCAAGGAGCCTATTATGGCCAACTGTTGAGCTGAATATCTGCCCGTGGCAGCAAAGTTGCGTAGCTGCGTCCTGCAGGCAGCCTCATACTGAGCACCTCCTTCGGCGGCCAGAAGATTCTTAAACTCCTCGGAGTTCTTGAACTCCTCCACCGCCTCCCTGCGGGCAACCTGCAGCGCGGACTCCCCCTCTACCTCAAGCCTTTTATAGGGAAGTAGCTGCTCGGACAACTCATCCACCTTGGCCTCCAGCACCAAGACCTGCTTCTTACTGGCCTCCAACTTGGCCGCGAGCTCAGCGTTCCGGGGCTCCCACTCGGCCCTTTTCCTATGGAGCTCATTCTGCTCCCCCTTGGCCTTTTCAAGGTCCTTCTCCACCACCGCCAGCCGGTCGGAGAAGTCCTTCAAATCAGCCTCCTTCTGAGAGAAGGCCTTATCCTTGGCATCAAGAGAAGAACTCAAGATCTGGACCTTCTCCTGAGTCTGCTCCAGCTCGCGGAGCTTGTCCGCCAGAATTTTGATTTTTTCCTTAAGATCGGCGGACAGGCCATCACAGCACTCCCACAGCCCCAACACTTTATTGCCCGCCTGCGAGGAGAGAAACCGATAGTTAGAAAGGTATCACAAAAGAGAAGTGCGAAAGTACAAAGGCGGAAAAATCCAAACCTCAGTAAGGGCCAGGCCTATATCCCCCACCATGGCAGAGGGATTCTCCTTGGAAACTACATTTCTATAGAACTCCGGGGAGTATAGACGGTTGACAAGGCCAATCCCCACGGAGGAATTGTTGGCATTCCGTGTATAGAAATCAACCCCCGTGATGGAGGGAACCTCTGACAACCTCTTCCTGACGGCCAGCGTCTCCTCGCGAGTATTGAGGGGGCCACAGGGTAAGGAACGAAGCAGATGGTGGCCCCTACGAGGGGAGCAGTGGCAGCGCCTGCGGCAGAGGTAGTGGCGGTCTGGAGGGGTGCATCCCCAACTTTCTGAAGCTTGGAGGCCCTGTGCCCCAAATCTCCTTCTCTCTCAATCCTCTTCCTGGGCTCCTGGTTGTGCCCGGAGGAGATGGTGCGGCCAGGGGAGCTGGAGAGGATAGCATTGGCAGGGGGAGGACCCTTTGGGGGTGAAGGCAGGTCCTTAGTGAGGACCACTTTGGACCCGGCCAAAGTGTTACCATCTTTCCTGTTGACCACAGGCAAATTAGCTTCCTTGCCGGGGCGGCTCCCGAGGCGATGCGCACTCTTCGTGGCGGCTTCTTTCAGGCTCTTGGTTCCGGCCTTCAATTCTTTGGCGCTCAGTGGGGCCATCAAAAGTTATATTCTTCGGGGTCTATTCTGCAAGAGAAGAGAATTGGTTAAGGACAGTTCGAAAAAATGAAAAAAGAAAAGTATACAACAGTTCTCAAAAAGAATAGAGACCAATTATTTCTGGAGGCACGCACTCAGCACCCAGCATGCAAGTTTGACACTCAGCCTCGAATTGATAGAACTCATGCACCCTCCAATCAGGGTCATGAGGCTGGGGCTCTATCTCTACTCTAGGGGCATAAGGGGCTCCCTCTATTCGAGGAGCCACCCCTGAGTAGATTAGTAGGGGCTCGCACTCTACTATGGCTCCCACATCATAAACGGGCTCCACCCCATCACTATTGTACTTGGCCAGATAGGTCTCCAGGGCCACTCGCAGATCCTCAGACAGAGATGCGTCAGGATAGTTTTTGATGGACACCTTCATCGGAACAGGATTGGAAGGTTTGGAGAAGGGCCAGCCGAACCTAGACTCTATGACCAATATGTCCCTCTGGTTCCATTGGTCAAATTTGTTTGATGGGGGAGAGAAGGTCCGGGCAAAATAGTTCTTAGCCTTCAAACTCAGGTTGCCATGGCTGATTTGGTTCTGATAATAGGCGTAAAGCCCAGAAAGGGTGGGTTCATAGCCCAAGACCCTGCAAACGGTTATGAAGGAGACCAGGGCCCTAATGGCATTGGGAGTCAGGTGCATGGGGAGGCAACTGTTGAACTCAAGAAAAAAATAGAAGAATGGGTCCAGGGGCAGCCTTAGGCCATTCTCAAACTGGGCCCCGTAGAAAACGCAGGCCCTATTGTCCTCGCGGACATCTGCTATGGTTTCTTGCCCCAGTTTCTCCTTATCTTTTATCTGAACGTGCCCAAGGGTGCGGACACGGAAGACATTGGGGTCCACATTGTAGAGGCTATATATCTCCTCCTCTCAGTCTATGGTAGCTACTTCCTTGGCTTTTCTCTTGCGGCCGCGGCCAGAATTTGCCTCAACAGCTGGTCGCTTGCCCCTACTTCGGGCAGGGGCCACCTCCCCGGAATCCTCCTCGAAGGCGTCAACAATTTCTGTTGCCTTCTGGGCAGTGCCCGCAGCCATTCGATCTCCCTCCTCGCGGTTATCGTCCTCGGTCTCCGAGCTCACGGAGCCAAAGAGACCAGTAGAGGAACCCCTTGAGTGAGCCACCTCAGGTTCATTCTCCCCGCCTCCGGTCACCTCAAAATTAAGAGGCTCAAGCTCCTCACTGCTACTTAGTTCAATTGTATCCACACCATGGGCCGCGGGCACAACATCAGGAAAGACAGTCCTCAGGGGCAGAACGTCCAAGGGATCGTTCAGATCCGCGGGGTCTTGTGCCTGCTTCTCATTAACTTGATTAAGGTCCATCATTTTACACTTCTCCCAGTCAACTATCTCGTCGGGGACACGAATCGCTCTCCTCACTAGTTCTACGGCGTTCAGAGCCGAATCTCTCTCGCGGGGAAATCTGCATAAAACCCCCATAACAAAATTTCTTAACCTATTCGTATCCCCCAACACCAGTACATCACGGTTCAACATATATTTTCTCTTGGCCTCCCACAACCGGGGTGGGACAAACGGCCCCCATTGGGATTTCTCACAAAAATATAAAAAGCAAGACAGGGACAGCCTTAGCCACCCCAGGCCTACCTTCTTAAAAATTCCCCATGTCCGTTTACAAACGGCAAAGGTATCCGGGGTGGTTTCATCCCCTAGTTCTTTGGGACGACGGGGGTTGTCATTGAGCCCAGAAAAAAAAATAGAAAGAGATGAAGAAGAAACACCAAAAAATCACTTACGAAAGTAAAACTTGAAGATTGGATTCGAAGCAAGGAAACTCAAGGACGCAGCACAAATTTTCTCTCTCTAGGTAGTTGAAGGTTTAAGGATGGTAAAAGGGTTTGAGGAAGAAGGGTTTGGTATTTATAAGACCTACCAATACGGGTTAAACCCATTTGACCCATATTAATTAGCCCACAAACCGCTCCTCGAACCGTGAACCGCCTCCAAACGTTTGAAATTTCGAAAATTTTGCCGGTTAGCATTTATTACCCCACTTAGATGCTGACACGTACCCCCCGTACGTACCATGCCTTGTCTTTTCATATTCCGCGGGGCCCACTTGCTAACCGGGAGACAGAGCATGCAAGGGGCCACGTGTCTCCCATCTGTGCCTCCCGAACGTGCCTATAAGCACAGGAGGCAAAGCAACCACCAACGAAAAGTGCCAACACTGGTGCTCACCAAAGTAGCGGTCTGATCCAACCGAGCTTAACTAGTAGCTCCTCGCTCAGACCGTAAATAATCACACTTGGAGCTAGGGGCCATTGATGAGCCCGTACCTGCTGGACCGGGCCTACGCTCGGTCTGGTCCAAGGAACCGGTGACGTGGCATTCCCTAGACCGCTGAGGTGAAGACCGCGGATAGATAGACCCCTGAGGTCAAGACCGCGTTCCTCCCCACATCATCCTTCTCAAAGATCGGAGGGATCCTGACCGCTGTATTGGTGCCCGCAGGAGGTATGACCGCTCCATCCGTGCCCGCGTCAAATACCTTTGACCGCGCCCAAGATGTTGACCGCGGGCTCATACCTGCCTCCCGGTTATCTCACTTGCCTCCCGGTTAATGTCAAGCCTTACTGAGCAAGTTAGCTTACTGGCTCTGACATGCAAGTTGCCGGCTCCCCCATCACGCATTCAATGCGGCTCAGACAGGCGCCTACTATTTCATTTAATGCGCCAATCCATATACACGGCTCATGTACCTTTCAGCCATGTCCCCTTTACAGTCAATGTTCCCTCCCTGACAGGGCCAATTAGCTGCGGACACGTGTAGGCGGTCAAATACCAAAGTACCCTTTAGGGCTGATCTCATTGCTTACATCAACAAGCACCTCTCCATTGCCTATAAATAGAAGACCTTTGTCCCCTTGGACAAGGTAAGTTCCAAATATATTGAGTAAGCCATATTATTCTCAAACCCTAAACACTTACACACATTCAAGGTATTTCAAGCCTTCTTTACTCAGTATTCTTACTCTCACACCCGAGGGCCTGAGTTGGATTAACATCCTACTTTGACCTTAACGGTGCTTCATTTGTGTTGTGTTCTAGGTACCACAAACCATCCAATATATCAAGCCAGATATCCTTGAACCGCTCTTGACCCTGAAAAGCTTGGCGTCGTCATATACATAAATATTTAAACGTATATGTATAAATCATAAATATAACGTTAATATAAAGTGTAGAAAATTAATAAATGTGTAGAATTTCTAAAGTGGAAATTACCTATTTATAATAGTCAAAATGATAATTTCTCACTGCTTCATATATGTGAAAGGGTGTGGTCCCTAAATAAATTGTCTATTGTTTTCTATATATAGAAGTCAATCATCAACTTAGAAACAATTACATAATCTTACTTATACTCTCTCCATAAATCTTAGTGAAAGAGAAGGCATTCATCATTTAGAAGATCTACATCTCTCTCCATTATTTCTTCTTTTTCTCTTCAATATCAGGGCAAATGGAATCAACATGTATGTACGCTTCCACCTGCATTTCCTTTTCTCATACTTCTTCAAGAAATGAGTACACTTTGGGTTTAACGGAATAGAGATGTTCTAACAATTGGTATCAGAGTCTGCTCATATTCTTTATTAAGTTTGAGTTCATGATAACATATGTTTTCTTTACTTTGATTCTTTATTATGTTGAAATCATTATGTTTTGATATTGTTTAATCACCCTAATTCATTAATAGAGTATTATTAATAATTATCTAGTTTAAAATATGAAAATGATTAAAGTTTTTTGCTCAAAAGGCATAAAATTCATCAAAAGGTGCAATGGTTCAAGCAAGACTGTCCCACGTAAGTATCTAGTTTAAAATATGAAAATGATTAAAGTTTTTTGCTCAAGAGGCATAAAATTCATCAAAAGGTGCAATGGTTCAAGCAAGACTGTCCCACTTACGTGGGACAGTCTTGCTTGAACCATTACGTGATACGGATGGAGTATGTATAAACATTATTATACTTAAAAATGGGATAGTAACTTAGATATTGTCAAAATTAAACGAAATAAATTCAAATATAATCGTATATAAATGATCTATTCGCCTTCCTGGTTGCAATATCACATTCAAATTAGAGAAAGGGGGTTTAGATTGAAAGTGGTAATGAAAGTTGGGGTTAGAAAATCCACACTAGAAAGAAGACGATACGAAAGAGGAAGAAAAGTTGAAGTCTCTGGTCTCGATACACAAAGACTTTAATGCTCCGTTTGTCTGGGTAGAAATATTTTACGGAAAACGTTTTTCCCATTTTTCGATGTTTGGTAAGCACCGAAAAATGAAGAAAATATTTTTCGAAAAATATTTTTCCCACTTTTCTAAGTAAAATGATTTACGGATTTTTCTTAAACAAAATATTTTTCGAAAAATGATAACACACTCACAATCACACACCTAACTTTTCAAACATCCACACGTTACCCACCCCACCCCCCTATCCTATCTCCTCATAAAAAATTATTTATATTAAAAATAGATTTTACAATTCTCCCTCCCCCTCACTACCACCGGCCCCCACCCCACCCTATTCACCACCCCCTGCCCCCCCCCCATCGGGTCAAAAAAAAAAATCATCATTTTAAATTTATTTTTAACAACTCCCCACCCCACTCCGCTCACCACCACCACCCCCTGTCGCCTCCCCCCCCCTCCCCGTCGGGTCAATTTTTTTTAATCATTTTAACTTTATTTTTAACAACTCACCACCGCCCCACCCTCCGTCGAGTCAATTTTTTTAATAATTTTAAATTTATTTTTAACAATTCCCCACTCCCACCACCACCACCTCAAGGTAAAAAATATTTTTTTATTCATTTTAAAATTATATTTTAACATTTCCCCCACTCCCAAACAATTTTTTTATTCATAATAAAATTATTTTTAACCACCCTCACCACCCATACCAACCCCCCTCCCACGATCAAACTTTTTTTACTTATAATTAAATTAATTTATTTTTTAACAACTCCCCCACCCAACCTCACTCCCTTACTCTCGGTCACCACCCTAACCCCCCCACTCTCGGCTATCCACCCCACCCCACCCCTACCCTATCATCACTCTAGTCTACCATCATCTTACCATTTATATTTCCCCCACCACCCTATCCTATCCCTACCCTACCTTACCCCACACCCACCCACCTCACCCCTACTAATCCCCACTTTCTACCCTACCACCCCACCTCTATCACCCTATCTCTTTCAACTTATATCAAATTGTGTGTTTTATCGAAAAATATTTCATTAACATGAAAATATTTTTCGGAAAACATTTTTCTTAACAAAAATTCGAAAACATGTTTATCTAATTTCCGAAAAATATTTTCATTTTACGGAAAACATTTTACGGGAAATCAATTTTCGGAAGTCGTTTTACGCGAAGCAAACAGAGCCTAATTCTCAATCTTCTTATAATTCTAAAGTTTCACCTAAGCCCCTCCAAAATGAGTATATTACAACTAAATCTCTAATGTTTTATATTTGGCACTTTACCTTCTTAAAAGTTATTTAAATTAAAAAATAATTACCAAATCAACTAATTAATTATTATAATCGTTTTATTTATTCATTAACTAACTCAAATAAATTTATTAACATATTTTAATAGGTAAAATAAGTCACTAAAATATTAAAAACTAACACAAAATAAATTATAAAAATATTACAAAGCATGAAATGATATTCAATTGAGTCGGGTGTTTTATAAATAAACTGATATACCATAACAAAATATTATGCCCGATAAATGTTTACCCGACCCAAAGCCAAATATGGTTTATAGGGGCCCCTATTTCACGAGGATCTAGTCAAAGTTTGGTTCTCGTATGATTGTTCTAGCCCGAATATGGTTATTGTTCTGGTTGTCGCCGAAGATAGGGTTATTGTTCCGGTTATCGCCAAAGTTATAGTTATGGCTTGGTTCTCGCATGTTGCACGTTGTATATCTCATGGCGTATGATTTATGTTATATGTTGTATGTTGTATGTCGCATGTTAAATGTTATACTCCCTCCGTCCCACGATAATCTATAAAATTTCCTTTTTGAGCGTCCCACAATAATCTATAACTTTCCTAAAATGGAAATGAATCTTTACTATTCCCTCCACTCATTCTCTCTCCTACATTATTTTAATACTCACATCACCATTATAATTTACTATTCTCTCCACTCATTCTCTCCCCTATTTTATTTTCACACTCACAACACTTTCAATATAATACTTCCTCCTTAATCTCCGCGCCGGACCAAAAATTCTATATTTCTATGGGACGGAGGGAGTATGTTAAGTCTTTTGTTAGATTTCCCTCTGTTGCAGGCGTGACACGTGTCAAGTAAAGAGGACAATGATGATGTCACTGTTGGCATGGCCTATATATACTCCCTTCATCCATTTACAAAGTAAGTGAAAATTATGAGCTTTCTCTCTCCTTTCTCTCTCTCTCTCTCTCTAGAAAGTGATATATTATGTCAATATATGTTATGAATCAGATTAATGATTCTCACGCCGGAGGATTTTGGGGGGAAAGGCCCCCCACCCCTAACGGTGTTTTATCTTGTAGGTCCCACATTATTTCGAACCTGGAGGAGCATTCGTTCGAATCGTTCACCGTTGCTACCCCGATCAGTTCTGTGCAACAATTTTGAATTGTAGCATCAGATGGTTCCGTTGTCGGGACTGACATTTTTCGGCGAAGTTAGGCTGGATTAGAGGAGCCGAAGGTATCAAGTGAGATTACAGTGGGGATAGCATCAGATCGGAGTTCGCCGGAGTTAGCCAGAATTTGGAAATCAACCTTTTCCGTTTCTTTTCTGGGCAGAGAACTGAAATTGGAGCTGGTAGCTTCACAGGAAGAAAAAGAAAGAGAAGAAGAGGAGGAAGCCGAAAGGACAGATCTAGAAATTACTAAACGGAATTCAACACTTTCCAGTTCACCTTCACCGGAGAAAGATAAGTTTGTCATTTACTTGCTGGAAAGAAGAGGAAGGGCATAGCAGAGAGAGAAATTGAAAATATGAACAGTAGTGAACAGTAGATCGGAGAGACGTGTCGACCGGAGAGTGACCTTGTTCAACACATGTCAATCGGCTAGCAACATTATTCAACATGTGTCAATGGGTACATAGCGTAGCAATTCATCTCGCATCTCGCCATTCAGTTGAGATAGCAATCGAGATGCTGAAGTAGCAAGATAGAAAAGATGTCGCAAAAGTGGAAATTGAAATCGAAAATTGACGAGAAACGGTGGACTGATGGGGCGAGAAAGAGGAAAGCAAGAAGTCGCTAAATTGAAATCAGAAATTATAAAATCCAAAGTCGCAAGATTAATTGTCACCAAAAAACCAAGTCGCGGAAATTGAAATCAGAAATTGAAATCATAGTAAAAAAAGGAGACTTACAGTTTATCTCGCCGGGAATGATGGAAACCAAGTCGCCATCCTCAGGAGCCCGCAGAGCGAGATTGGGTTTGAGAGAGATCGGGGTTGAAGGAGGTTAAGGTTGAAGACGCCGGTTGATTGTTGCCGGTGAGAGCAGCAATGTTGGTTGTCGCCGTTTGGAGTTGTCGCGTTCGGGTTTGTCGCCGTTTGGTAAAGGTCGCCGTCGGATGATGTCACTTTTGGATGTCGCTTGAGAGAAATCAAGGTCGTATCTGGAAGTCGCCGCTTGTCGTCAGGCCTGGGTTGTCGCCAGAAGGAGGTTGCCATCGGTGCTAGAGGTCGCCGTGGGGATATGTCGCCGAGGTGTCTTGAGGTCACCGGTGGTTTGTCGCTCCTGGTTGGAGGGGAGAGTGAGAGTGGGGAGACTTCTGGAAGGTTTGATATTGGTGATGAAAAGTAGAAAATTAAGGGGAAATAAAGAGGAAATAAACATTGTTAAAATGTGGACAGGCGCGTGGGTCTTTGTTTGGTGCGTTAGTTTTGAAGTTGGAAAGCTGCATCAACGGACGACCGTTAAAGCTTCTGTTAAGTTCTCAATGGAATATCGTTAATCTCCACCGGGACATCTCTTCCCATCTTTTCTATTCATGTTGGATAATTTTTATATGAGCCCATTATGTGAGAATATGAATGCATGCTTAGAAATGTTGTTACATGGCAAAGTTAAATATGTTCTAAGCTAATTTGATAGATTAAAGCGGCTTAGTTCGTTACTTGCCTATTGATATTACTAACAAGAGATAACGGGATATAGAAACTTGAACATGAATGGTTACTATCTAACGAGAACAAGCTCCATGAAATGATTAAAGTGTATGTTGAAGTGATATTTTGGTAATTAAATGTTTCATATAAAGTGAAAAGAAAGACATGTAGGGCAAAGAATGAAAATTTATGTTTAGTTATATGTTCAAGATAGTTTGTCAAATATCACCCTTATATTTTTGATATAACATGATATATTCTTGATTAAGGAATAGCAAATTGCAGGCCTTCCTGGGAGTATGTTTTGTAAGTATGCTTTTGTTTAACTGCTTAGAAGGAAGAATTGTGGAATTAATTGACGTAACTAGAAAGCTTACAACTTGTTTATATGTATCTTTTGAAAGGGTTGGATGAAATTCTAATAAGATGGTATTGGGATTTATTTAATTTTGGGGATATGAATTATTAAATTTTAGGTATTTGAATTAGTAATCATCGTTTAAGATGGGGTTGCGAAAATAAATTTGCGTAGTAGGATAATGATTAATTGAACATGTGAGTCAAAATGCGGAAATGACTGCCGGTTTTCATTAAAATGACATGAAATATAAGTCGCTAAGTATGAATGAATATAGATTAGTATTATCTTGCAGTATGCTCCGTGCCAATATTTAAATTGTGCCTTCGCGTAATTGTTCAATTTTGAGAATTTGTCAAATTAGTAAAATAGTGTATTTCGATCGACATAAGTATAAAAGAATTATGACCCTAGAAAAATAATAGTTCATGAAATAAATGTAGGTGATAGTGCCCTAGGCCTATAGAGATAGACCTTTATGTAATGTCATTGTTCATTTATATATGAGATTGTTTATTTGATTATTATATGTGTTTGCATGTTTAGTTATAATAATCGTGTCCCTAGTACTTATGAAGCACTAGTATGAAGTCTAATGGATAATCATGTGATGATTATATGCATGGAGATGCACATTAGATTCATGGGTACTTGTTAGAGAACAAGGTAATCCGACTTGACCCATTATGAGATTTATGTCATGGTCATATGTCATAATTAAATCTCATATAGTCATATCATTGATATCCTTTGACCTGAGATTATCATTGTCTTCCGCTTGATGAATATCATGTTTGATATAGTTTAACGTTGTCTTTAACCGGATGACAATAAGGGCTATCATTGGCATGGTATGATTCTTGTTGGGAAGAATGATAAGTCAAGATGGAAATTGTCCCTCGTAAAGAGAGATGTTTGCTTGGCCACTCATAAGTAAGATTGATGTAGTGCATGGCCATGCCCGAATGAATTAATGTGATTAATGTCATTCGATTAATCAATTTACTTAGTAACGAGAAAGCATTGAACAATATGAGTTGACGTGGACCATGACTCATGTTCAATATAACATCATGTGACAATGAGATTGTGATATGTTCTATGTAGGAAAAATGAACTTGATATTATATTATTTGGGTAGGCGTGATGGCTTGCTAGAGTCCGCTCATGTCTTATGAGGATCGATGTGATCGAACTCATTGCCAACATAATATAGTCCTATGGGGTCACACGCATCGAACGAATTGTCAAAATGGAATTATGGATTCTGGTGTGTTGGGCGACCGCCCAAGGTGCTATGGGCGACCGCCCATGTTATTTGAAAACTGGGCATTGGAGACTGTCTAGATGGGCGACCGCCCTTGTCCTTATGGGCGATCGCCCATGTTGGTTTTCAAATAAGGGATTAAGCTCTGGACACATGGGCGACCGCCCATGACCTTATGAGCGACCGCCCATATGGGTTTTTGGAGGATGGGATTAAGCTCTGGACACATGGGCGACCGCCCATGTCCTGATGGGCGACCGCCCATGTCCGCTGAATGCTGAAACCGTTTTTTCCCAAGGGTTTTAATAGGGCATAATATTTATTGAGTATAAATAGAATCCCTCTTCAACCCTAGCAGCCAGTCACGTTTTTGAGCTTTGAGAAAGACAAAATAGAGAGGTTTTTCAATTGTGAATTGAAAATCATCTCACCAATTCCATAATACATATAGATTGAAAAGGTTTCAATCAAGGGGTCTAGCAATCCTCCTAGAAAGAGTTCTAGGGTTCGTTCATCGCGTGGATACTCGTAGAGGATCTTCGCAAATCAAGATCTCTCGTTCGTGGTTCAAGCATTGTTGATTGAAGATTTGCTAATTCTTCAATCTGGAGTTAGAGCACGTATATCAACGACAAAGGCACTCGAGGTTGGTAACCCTAATTCATACTTCTTAATTATTCATCTAGAACGGATTCTAGGGTTTTGGGTATTCGAGTTATTTGCATTATTCCGCTGCGCATGGACCCTCGAAACCCAACAGTGGTATCAGAGCCCCGTTCTTGATGTTTAGTTAGATAATCATGATAATTGTGTAATGTGATTATATGAATTTTCATGATAAATATGATTTAGAATGTGAAATTGTATGAGTTTTGCTTATGGAGTAATTGTATATAGTGATATACCATGATTATGAAATTGAAATTTATGATTAATATGATTAATCTAGGTTATGGGATGTCAATTTCATTAATATGATTAATGTGATTAATCTAGGATATTTGTGAAGTATTACTTGGTATATGGGCTGGACACCAAAACCTTCCCCACAGGCACTTCGATGGAAGTGTGGGATAACCTTGGAGCACGTGGCCGCGTACTAGTAATTACTGAACAAATGTGATTTATGTTGTATCATTCCATGTTCATAATTATGCTCATATAGTTTTTCATGAATCAACCATGCCATGTTAATTGATAAACATGAAAAATTGAACCTTCTTTGAAATTTTGAGTTTGTTTATGCTACCCACTTTAAACACTTGTGAGTACACGGGTAGTTTTATGTAGGCTCGCCATAGCGAGGTACATTAATTCTATCCTTGTATGATCAAGATGAGCAAATAGTGATTGCTATACGTTTAAAATGGTTGAACTCAATAAGGCTATCAAAACAGTTTTGGGCCTAAGGCATAAGATGAGATTGAAACATGTGACATATGATGTCCATAATCTCATAAAAGATCTAAGAGTCATATGTAGATATGATTGATAAATGTTATCTACCTTTTTAGTTTAATTTTGAGCAGTCGTGCCATAGCCGACTTGAAATTAAATTAAAGTTGGGTCTTAGCCTATTAAATTATATTATGCATGTTTGTATATGAAGGTTATATAATTTAGTGGGAGTATTTGTGAAATACATAATTTAATCTCTTAAATGAAATTGGTGCTTATATATGTTTATATCTTGTTGCATATCTTTGTAGATCAATGGCCGCTAACACTAATCGAATTTGTCATCGCGATCGGTCCTTGAGAAGGACAAGTTAGAAGAGAATGGCAACAACTATGTGGATTGGATCCGCTGTTTGAGAATTGTTCTCAAACAGGAAAGGAAGTTGTACATTCTCGATGGACCCATTCCACCCGAGCCTGCTGCTAATGCACCTAAAGCTGAAAGGGACCAACATAAGAAACATGTGGATGATTCTATAGATGTTGGTTGCACGATCTTGGCTACTACGTGTAAGGCCCTTCGTAAGGACCTTGTACACATGGAAGCTTATGATTTGGGAAATCATTTAAAGGAAATGTTCCATTGCAAGCACGTCAGAAAGGTTTGACACTATGAAGGCTCTTCATTCATGCAAGATGATTGAAGGACAACATGTTGGGCCTCATGTGTTGAAAATGAAGGGTCACCTCGAACATCTTGAGAGGCTTGGGTATCCTATCCAGTTAGAGCTGGCTACGGATATGATATTGCATTCACTCCCTGAAAGTTATAATCAGTTCGTTCTGAATTATAACATGAATGGGATGAATAAATCTCTGTCTGAATTGCATGGGATGCTAAAGAATGCGGAGAACAATATTACCAAGAAAACCAATCAAGTGTTGATGGTGAACAAAGGAAAAGGGTTCAAGAAAAACAAGGTTAAAGCAAAAGTTGCTAAATCGGAGGCAAAGGTTACCGTTGTTGAGAAGCCTCAACCCAAATCCCAAAAGGATGCGGTATGCTACCATTGCAATGAAACTGGGCATTGGAAGCGTAACTGCAAAGCTTATCAGGAAGGGCTGAAGAAGAAGGGCAATGTGATTGCCACGACTTCAGGTATCTATATGATAGATGTTCTACTTTCTACTTCTAGTTCTTGGGTATTAGATACCGGATGTGGATCTCACATTTGTCTAAATGTGTAGGGACTTAAGAATAGGAGGTCGCTCAAAGAGGGTGAAGTAGATCTACGGGTTGGAAATGGAGCAAGAGTTGCTGCATTGGCCGTAGGGACTTACGAAGTCACTTTACCCAAATGGATTAATTTTAGTTTTAAATAACTGTTATTATGTTCCGGATTTGAGCAGAAACATTATTTCTATTTCATGTTTAGACAATGAGGGTTACAATTTTCTTATTGCGAATAAGAAATTTTCAATTTATTTGAATGACATGCTTTATTGTGTTGCTCATTCTTTTAATGGCCTTTATGTCTTGGATGTTGAGAATAATGTTGATAATGTCTATCATGTTAGTAAGAAATCCAAATCAAATAATGTGAATGACACATATAAATGGCATTGCCGTCTTGGGCACATAAACGAGAAACGCATCTCTAAACTCCACAAAGATGGATATTTAGACTCATATGATTATGAATCATATGATGTTTGCAAGTCTTGTTTATTGGGCAAGATGACTAAAGCACCTTTTACTAAGAGTAGTGAAAGGGCTAGTGATTTGTTGGCTCTCGTACATACTGATGTATGTGGACCAATGAATAGCATTGCTAGGGGAGGATTTCGGTACTTCATAAAGTTCACTGATGACTTATCAAGATATGGCTACGTCTATCTGATGAAGTACAAAAGTGAAGCATTTGAGATATTTAGAATATTTCAAAGTGAAGTACAAAATCAACTTGGCAAAACTATTAAAACACTTCGATCCGATCAAGGTGGTGAATATTTGAGCCAAGAATTTGACGATCATCTGAAAAGTTGTGGAATTGTTTCAGAACTTACTCCACCCGGAACACCACAATGGAATGGTGTGTCCGAGAGGAGAAATCGAACTCTATTAGATATGGTTCGATCGATGATGAGTCAAGTGAACCTTCCTATTTCCTTTTGGGGACATGCACTGGAAACAGCCGCTTTCACACTTAACAAGGTCCCTACTAAATCGGCTCCTAAAACTCCACATGAGATGTGGTATGGAAGAAAGCCTAGCTTATCTTTCATGAAGATTTGGGGATGTGAGGCTTATGTAAAGAAATTGGTTTCTGAACATAAACTTGCACCTAGATCTGATAAATGTATTTTCGTTGGTTATCCTAAGGAAACGATAGGATACCTATTTTACAACCAATCCGAGAACAAAGTGTTTGTTGCTCGAAATGGTGTCTTTCTAGAGAAAGAGTTTCTCTCTAAAGAAACTAGTGGGAGTAAAATTGATCTTGAAGAAATTCAAGAACCTGAAAATGACATAGAGCCAATAGTAGAGACGGAACCAAATTCACAAGCTGTTGTGGAACCGGTTCAAGATACACAAGTTCTTCGCAGATCGGATAGGATACGATCCGAACCTGAGAGATATGGATTTCTCATGACGGAAAGTAATGAAGTAGAAATCATTGAGAATGATGAACCTACTTCCTATCAAGAGGCGATGTCCACTCCTGATTCGGACAAGTGGCTAGGAGCCATGGAATCCGAAATCAAATCCATGTACGATAATCAAGTCTGGAACTTGATTGATCCACCCGAAGGTGTAAAAACCATAGGGTGTAAGTGGGTTTTCAAAAAGAAAACCGACATGGATGGGAAGGTACATACTTATAAGGCTAGGCTAGTTGCTAAGGGGTATAGGCGGATTCATAGGCGTTGACTATGATGAAACCTTTTCGCCCGTAGCAATGCTTAAGTCTATTAGAATCCTAATTGCCATAGCCGCATATTACGACTATGAGATATGGCAAATGGACGTCAAAACAGCGTTTCTTAACGGAAACCTACTTGAGGATATATACATGATACAGCCTGAAGGGTTTGTCGATCCAAAGGGTTCTAACAAAGTGTGTAAGTTGCAGAGATCCATTTATGGATTGAAGCAAGCTTCCGGAGTGGAATCTACGTTTTGATGAATCGGTCAAAGAGTTTGGCTTCATCAAAACGAAGATGAACCTAGTGTATACAAAAATAAGTGGGAGCATAGTGCTATTTACGGTGTTGTATGTCGATGACATCTTACTCATTGGAAACAATGTTCCTGCACTTGAGACTGTAAAGTCCTGGTTAGGAAAATGTTTTTCAATGAAAGATATGGGTGAGGCGGCTTATATCCTTGGTATCAAGATCTATAGAGATATATCAAGAAGAATGATTGGTTTGAGTCAGAGTACATATATTGACAAGGTCCTTAGAAGATTCCGCATGGAAAATTCTAAGAGAGGGAACTTGCCAATGGGACACGGCATTACTCTTAGCAAGACTCATTGTCCTAAGACAAATGATGAGCGAAAGAGAATGAGTGATATACAATATGCTTCGGCAATTGGGTCTATCATGTATGCCATGTTATGTACTAGACCCGATGTCTCGTACGCTCTAAGCGCAACGAGTAGATACCAGTCTGATCCTGGTGAGAACCATTGGATAGCTGTCAAGAATATCCTTAAGTACTTGAGAAGGACTAAGGATGTATTCTTGGTATTTGGAGGAATGGAAGATGATCTAGTTGTAAAGGGTTACACAGATGCAAGCTTCCAAACCGACAAAGATGACTATAGATCGCAGTCTGGTTTTGTTTTTATGCTAAATGGAGGTGCTGTTTGTTGGAAGAGTTCCAAGCAGAGCACTGTTGCTGATTCTACAACAGAAGCCAAATACATAGCAGCATCGGATGCGGCTAAGGAGGCGGTTTGGATCAAGAAGTTCGTTAGTGACTTAGAAGTCGTTCCGAGTATCACTAACCCGATAGAGCTGTTCTGTGACAATAATGGTGCTATTGCCCAAGCAAAAGAACCAAGGTCACATCAGCGATCCAAACACATTTTGAGACGCTTTCACCTCATTCGAGAAATTTGTGAAAGGGAAGACGTCAAGATATGCAAGGTACCAATGGATGACAATATTTCGGACCCTCTCACCAAGCCTTTGCCACAAGCTAAACATGATGGTCATGTTAGGTCCATGGGTATAAGATACATGAGTGACTGGGCCTAGTGCAAGTGGGAGACTGTAGGTGTTAGTGCCCTAGGCCTATAGAGATAGACCTTTATGTAATGTCATTGTTCATTTATATATGAGATTGTTTATTTGATTATTATATGTGTTTGCATGTTTAGTTATAATAATCGTGTCCCTAGTACTTATGAAGTCTAATGGATAATCATGTGATGATTATATGCATGGAGATGCACATTAGATTCATGGGTACTTGTTAGAGAACAAGGTACTGGACTTGACCCATTATGAGATTTATGTCATGGTCATATGTCATAATTAAATCTCATATAGTCATATCATTGATATCCTTTGACCTGAGATTATCATTGTCTTCCGCTTGATGAATATCATGTTTGATATAGTTTAACGTTGTCTTTAACCGGATGACAATAAGGGCTATCATTGGCATGGTATGATTCTTGTTGGGAAGAATGATAAGTCAAGATGGAAATTGTCCCTCGTAAAGAGAGATGTTTGCTTAACCACTCGTAAGTAAGATTGATGTAGTGCATGGCCATGCCCGAATGAATTAATGTGATTAATGTCATTCGATTAATCAATTTACTTAGTAACGAGAAAGCATTGAACAATATGAGTTGACGTGGACCATGACTCATGTTCAATATAACATCATGTGACAATGGGATTGTGATATGTTCTATGTAGGAAAAACGAACTTGATATTATATTATTTGGGTAGGCGTGATGGCTTGCTAGAGTCCGCTCATGTCTTATGAGGATCGATGTGATCGAACTCATTGCCAACATAATATAGTCCTATGGGGTCACACGCATCGAACGAATTGTCAAAAATGGAATTATGGATTCTGGTGTGTTGGGCGACCGCCCAAGGTGCTATGGGCGACCGCCCATGTTATTTGAAAACTGGGCATTGGAGACTGTCTAGATGGGCGACCGCCCTTGTCCTTATGGGCGACCGCCCATGTTGGTTTTCGAATAAGGGATTAAGCTCTGGACACATGGGCGACCGCCCATGACCTTATGAGCGACCGCCCATATGGGTTTTCGGAGGATGGGATTAAGCTCGGACACACGGGCGACCGCCCATGTCCCGATGGGCGACCGCCCATGTCCGCCGAATCTTTGAAATCGTTTTTCCCAAGGGTTTTAATAGGGCATAATATTTATTGAGTATAAATAGAATCCCTCTTCAACCCTAGCACGATCACGTTTTGAGCTTTGAGAAAGACAAAATAGAGAGGTTTTTCAATTGTGAATTGAAAATCATCTCACCAATTCCATAATACATATAGATTGAAAAGGTTTCAATCAAGGGGTCTAGCAATCCTCCTAGAAAGAGTTCTAGGGTTCGTTCATCGCGTGGATACTCGTAGAGGATCTTCGCAAATCAAGATCTCTCGTTCGTGGTTCAAGCATTGTTGATTGAAGATTTGCTAATTCTTCAATCTGGAGTTAGAGCACGTATATCAACGACAAAGGCACTCGAGGTTGGTAACCCTAATTCATACTTCTTAATTATTCATCTAGAACGGATTCTAGGGTTTTGGGTATTCGAGTTATTTGCATTATTCCGCTGCGCATGGACCCTCGAAACCCAACAATAAAATATGTGAATTTTATGCTCGGTGTTTATGTGCAAAATTATGTTAGAATCATGATAAAATATGCTAATATCACAAGTGGAAATGGAAGTATCATGGTATATGGGTACGTTAACCTGCTATATATTTGAGATCTTGAAATGATGAATAGTGAAAAGTGACAGTCCTGATAATACGTTTGAAATGAATAAACTCAGTAAAATGCGAAAGATATTGTGGCTGGTTATTTCTCTTATTTATATGAAAGTTGCTTAATATTTGCTCGTTGTGTCAAATATGAAGAAAGTGTTTACTTGATTTGCAAATGACTACCTCGTATTTTATGTAGGTACTCTGTAGAGTATGGCAAAGTCGGCTAAGTTACTTTGCCGGATGATAAAGCTCGAGCTTTCGAAAGGAGGGCTCGCATCCCGAACTGGTTATATGATAAAGAGCATAATAAAGCGTATGATGGGCTAGCATCCCGAACTGCGAATGATGGGCTAGCACCCCGAACTGCGAATGATGGGCTCGCATCCCTAACTGCTCATCGTGATGGACTCACATCCCTAACTACTCGTTATGATCGCCTAGCATCCCGAACTGCGAATGATGGGCTCGCATCCCTAACTGCTCGTTGTGATGGGCTCGCATCCCGAACTGCAGTTGTACCAAAGTTGATAAAGCGGCCCCAAAGTTGATAAAGCGGTCCCAAAGTTGATAAAGTGGCCACAAAGTTGATAAAGTTGATAGAGCCGCCTCAAAGTTGATAAAGCAGCCCCAAAGTTGATAAAGCGGCCCCAAAGTTGATAGAGCCGCCCCAAAGTTGATAAAGCGGCCCCAAAGTTGATAAAGTTGATAAAGCTGCCTCAAATTGATAAAGAAAGTTTCCGTTGATAAAGCCGCCCCAAAGTTGATAAAGTGAAGGTTATTGCTAAGAAAGCTAGATCAACAGAAAGACCTGCGCTTATTGGGCAGGCACAACGAGATCTGCGCTTGTCGGGCCAGACTCGGGAGTCCTGCGCTTGTAGGGCCAGACTCAGAAAGACCTGCGCTTGTAGGGCCAGGCACAACGAGATCTGCGCTTGTCGGGCCAGACTCGGGAGTCCTACGCTTGTAGGGCCAGGCTCAGAAAGACCTGCGCTTGTAGGGCCAGGCACAACGAGATATGCGCTTGTAGGGCCAGACTCGAGAGACCTGCGCTTGTAGGGCCAGGCTCAGAAAGACCTGCGCTTGTAGGTCCAGACACAACGAGATCTGCGCTTGTAGGGCCAGACTCGGGAGACCTGCGCTTGTAGGGCCAGGCACAACGAGATCTGCGCTTGTAGGGCCAGACTCGGGAGACCTGCGCTTGTAGGGCCAGGCTTAGAAAGACCTGCGCTTGTAGGGTCAGGCACAACGAGATCTGCGCTTGTAGGGTCAGACTCGGGAGACCTGCGCTTGTAGGGTCAGGCACAGAAAGTCTCGGCCTTTTAACGGCATAGAAAGTCCTGGCAGAGGCCAGGCACAGAAAGTCTCGGCTTTTTAACGGGCATAGATAGTCCTGGCATAAGGTCGGGCACAGAAAGTCCCAGCTTCTTAATGGGCACAGAAAGTCCTGGTAGAGGCCAGGCACAGAAAGTCCCGGCCTTTTAACGGGCACAGAAAGTCCTGGCAGAGGCCAGGCACAGAGAGTCCCAGCTTTTTAACGGGCACAGAAAGTCCTGTCATAAGGTCAGGCACAGAAAGTCTCGGCTTTTTAACAGGCACAGAAAGTCCTGGCATAAGGTCAGTCACAGAAAGTCCCAACTTTTTAACGGGCACAGAAAGTCCCGGCTTTTTAATGGGCACAAAAAGTTCTGGCATAAGGTCAGGCACAGAAAGTCCTGGCTTTTTAACGGGCACAGAAAGTCCTGGTTTTTAATAGGCATAGAAAAGACCTGGCTTAAAGGTGCTAGGCAAAAGTTGAGCAACATTGGGACTAGACAGTTTGGCCAAGTGGTCTAAGGCGTCGACATGGTCAGATGCGGTTTGTTAGTGAGGCGGTTTAGCATTAAGTTAGCTTTTTATCTGATGCGGTTTGTTAGGGGTACGATTGTGCATCAAATATGGTTTGTTAGAAGTCTGGCCTTGTTATGGTTTGGGCCAAGTGAGGATTGGCCCTAGCGCGGTTTTGATTAGCGCGGTTTTGATTAGTGCGATTTCGATTAGCACAGTTTCGATTAGCGCGGTTTTGATTAGTGCGGTTTTGATTAGTGCGGTTTCGTTTAGCGCGGTTTTGATTAGCGCGGTTTCAACTAGCGCGGTTTTGATTACCGCGGTTTCGACTAGCGCCGTTTTGATTAGCGCGGTTTTGATTAGCGCGATTTCGTTTAGCGCGGTTTCGATTAGCGCGATTTTGATTAGCGCGGTTTTGATTATCGCGGTTTTGATTAGTGCGGTTTCGATTAGCGCGGTTACAATTATCGCGGTTTTGGTTATCGCGATTTTGATTAGCGCGGTTTTGAGTAGCGCGGTTTTGATTAGTTCGGGCCAAGTGAGGTTTGGCCGCGAGGTTTCAGGCCAAGTGAGGTTTGGCCGTGAGTTTTGGGCCAAGTGAGGTTTGGCCGCAAGGATTAGGCCAAGTAAGGTTTTGACCTTGGCGTGTGAGTAAGTCGCCATCGAAGCTAAGCAAAGCTGAAGGGCGAGAAGCATAGCTAGGGAGTGAGGCTGCCTAAAGACTAGCCTCACTCTTTTGAAGGGAGTAGTATGTATATAGAGATAAAGATCGTAAAGTGAATTTTCGATAAGCTATCGAAGCAAAAAAGATAAACTATTGAAGCAAAATGCAGTAGGCGACACACAAAAAAATGAAAATTCAAAACAAGTCAAAGAAAGTAAAGTAATGCCATTCAAGTTAAAGTTAAGATTAAGTCGCAAATCGCGACGACCGAAGTACGAAAAGCAAAATTAAAATACAGAAAAGTAAATTGTTTAATACAGACCCAGAGCAAATAATAAAATGTTTAAGAGGCATCAAGTTCAAGAGGAATTGAAGGTTTTTGGCAGAAGTGTCAAAACAAATTATATGGAAAGAAAGTAATCCGAAAGTCCAGCGACCAGGTTTCGTGTCGCTAGCATTTCTGGATCTATGGCGTATAATGTTATCTCTCGCATGGTTGGTTCCCGCATATTTACCAGCCACAAATTTACAGAAACGATCGAAAATCGAAAAGTCGTGAGATGAAATGGAAAAGAGAAAATGCAAAAAGTCAAAGTGAAATGAGAAGTCAGTAATAGAAAGTGTTGGAGAGGTCAAGGAGCAGACTTATATTTTGTACCAGGAAAATTGACTCGATATGATAATATATTTTGTTATGTATGCTATTTTACTACTCAACTTGATCATGAATAATCGAGCTAAGGAGTCGGGGGCTTCTGATGTGCCATAACAAAATAATATGCCCGATAAATGTTTACCCGACCCAAAACCAAATATGGTTTATAGGGGCCCCTATTTCATGAGGATCTAGTCAAAGTTTGGTTCTCGTATGATTGTTCTAGCCCGAATATGGTTATTGTTCTGGTTGTCGCCGAAGATAGGGTTATTGTTCCGGTGTCTCCAAAGTTATAGTTATGGCTTGGTTCTTGCATGTTGCACGTTGTATGTCGCATGACGTATGATATATGTTATACTCCCCCCGTCCCACCAACATTGATACCAAATTTCTGGGTACGTGGATTAAGAAAAAGTAAGTGAGAGAAAAAGTGAAAGAAAATGTTGTGAGTATGAAGAATTAAATAGGAGAGAGAATGAGTGAGAGGAATAGTTAGGAGAGAGAATGTTGTGAGTGTAAAAGTGAAATAGGAGAGCGAATGAGTGGGATAAATAGTGAAGATTCCTTTGCTATTTTGGACAGTATCAGTTTTGGTGGGACGGACCAAAAAGGAAATAAGTATCAATTTTGGTGGGACGGAGGGAGTATGTTGTATGTCGCATGTTAAATGTTATATGTTAAGTCTTTTGTTAGATTTTCCTCCAGGCGTGACATGTGTCAAGTAAAGAGGATAATGATGATGTCAATGTTGGCATGGCCTATATATACTCCCTTCATCCATTTACAAAGTAAGTGAAAATTATGAGCTTTCTCTCTCATTTCTCTCTCTCTCTCTAGAAAGTGATATATTATGTTAATATATGTTATGAATCGGATTGATGATTCTCACGCCGGAGGGTTTGGGGGAAAGACCCCCCACCCCTAACGGTGTTTTGTCTTGTAAGTCCCACATTATTTCGAACCTGGAGGAGCATTCGTTCGGATCGTTCACCGTTGCTATCCTGGTCAGTCTTGTGCAACAATTTTGAATTGTAGCATCATAAACAAATAAAAATGAATAATAGTAAAAATAATACGATATAAACAAATCCTAGTTGAAATAGTCGAAGTACGGATTAAACCAGAACCAGAACCAGAACCAGAACCAGAACCAGAAATAGAAATAGAACTAGATCTTTCAAAAAAGGCAAAAGCATATGTGAGGCCTTAAACATGCACGATAGTTCAACTTAAACCGTGAGGCTCATTATTCTGTTTCCTCTCTTGCACGGCCATGTTGCTATTTTGTGCATGGTTGTGCAATTGTTGTCGTGCCCTATGTTCGCCATAAATCCCAAGCATGGACATGCTCAACTTAAAGCACTGGCGTGCTACGCAATTCTGACCAATTTGGTCATTGCTTTTTTGCCTGCTGCTGACCGTGACCTGCTTCTCTTGTTTGTCGTGGCCGTGCTATAACACAAACTTTGAAAAGAAACAAATGTTTGTATAGTACAGCATTTCAGTGACCATCACAAATAATAGAATTTAAAATGCTTGTAAAATGTTTTACAAATATTCAAATTTAGTGATGAATTATATTAGGGATGAACTTTCAAGTATTGTCTTTCTTTTTCTTTTTTTATAAAAAAAATCTTGTTTGATGTAATTTTATCTTTTTTTTTTTCTTTCAATCTATAGTATAAATGGCAAAGGGACGAACAAGACAATTAATTGCTTCAAATTAGCCAAATTTTTCATTTTCGTCCCTTTCATTTTGCTTTAATAAATTTTTTTTTTTTAAATTAAAAAAAAAAAAAAAACTTGTCATCGGGACACGGGCTTTTACTAGTGCAAGTATATGCGAACGACCTTTTCCCCTTTCCATATATTACAATTAGTAAAAGTGTGTGTCCAAGAACATGTGTTTTTTTTTTAAATTAATTTTTTTTAATGGCAAAATGGGAAAGGGACAACTTAGTGAGGACAAAATGAAAAATTTGGCTCTTGAAGCTGTTTATAGTATCGTAGCAAGTACCGTTCCCATTTACTCCCTCTGTCCCGTTCGAAGAGCAAGACTTTTGATCGGCCAGCAACTTTGACCCAAACATTAATGCAAATCTAATCATTATATTGAAATTCTAAAAATTGTTATTGATAAATCATTAAATGGTTTATAAATAACATTTTTTAGAATTTCAATAAAATGATTAAATTTACATTAATATTTGGATTAAAGTTAACTGTTGTTGACCAAAAGGGTTCTTTCGGAAGGGACCGAGTGAGGGAGGGAGTATACTATAGACATCCAGTTCGATATATGTGGGACCTCTCTCTGACGTGGCACTAAACGGGAAAGTTGAATGCAATGGGACCCGCATAACATTTTTCACAATACAAAAGAAAGAAGGAGGGGGCGTCGGAAGCCAGAGACGCACACACAACAAACACACAGTTATTTGGGAGGTTTTCGTTGTCCCCTGCCTTTTCCTTCCTTGTCTCCGTCGTCAAAATCCTCCCGATTACAGGAGAGATTGAGAATTAGAGAGATTATGCAGAGACGGGAGGACGACAACGAGAAGGAGGTGGTTGTTACGGCCTTGCCGGAAGATGAGGCGGTGGACGACGACGACCTGGAGGAGCAGCTCGGCTCTAGCTTGACCTTGGAGCGTGCTGCTGCCGCTAAGAAATTCATCGAATATCATTATAAATCTCATATGAAACACATTCAAGATCGCAAGGAAAGGTATCCATCATCCCCCCCCCCCCCTCTCTCTGTTTCTCTCCCCCCATTGTTAAAACTATGCGTATCTCTCTGAAATTTTATGTCAAAATGTAATGATATAAATTTGTACATAGATTCTATCTCTAATCAGTAAGATTGTACCTGCATTGACATTTATTTAGGCGAATTCCCTGTAATTTCATATGAATTGTTCATTGTAATCACGCTCAACGGCTCAATTTAATGTTGGCTGCAGTTTTTTCTGATTTGTTGTTACATTGTTGCTTGAATCTGACATATGATAAAAATCATACTATGGTCAGGACTAGAGTTCAAAAAATCCATCAATGTATTGTTGTTGATATTAAACGCATTAATGTTTGAAATAAAATCCACTAAACCTGATTACATTGCTTTTCTAACGGATTGCTTATATTGATATCAAAAAACAAAACATTAATTACGCATCAAAAGACATAGTTGATGTTCTCAGAATCATAACTCTACTGCATGACACATACAACTCACCATGCTCAATGCTAGTGTTAAGTTACTTAAACGGCAACTTCAACCATTGATATGATTAATGCATACAAAAATGCAACATTTGGTTTTTTGAACTTTGACCATAGTTCGATGGTTTTAAATGTAATTAGGCCTTCGATAAGTGGACAAATTGACTTTGACTAGTCAAAAGTATACTTTTCCTTTGGGAATGGTGGAGCGGCTGATATACATTGTTAAACTTTTATTAGATTATTAAGTTAAGGTTCATAGTAGTTATATTTGATTAGATGCTAGCAGCATCTTGTTAATTTGAGTAGTATAGGGATTTTTATTACCATGGGAGAATATAGGAAGGAAAAAGTCAGCTACATTTTCACATTTCAGTAAGTGATTATATTAGTTACAGTGTGGTTAAGGTATGGATCACATTTTTGTTACAAGTTCCTTAAGTTGACTCCAACTAAATGATTGATTGAAACTTTTCCAACATGCTAGTTTTGTGCATGAGGCCATTGCTACTGAGGTGTGACCTTGGTATAGGAAGGGTAGACTTATGCAGACACATAAATAGAAGAAAGTGGAGGGGCTGATTCCCTTGGTCAAACAGTAATGTGTGTGTTACACCTAAGCAAACTCAATACAATGCATACAATCTACCTTGGTCTATTTTCAAAATTGATTTTTAACTAGTTTCTTCATGTGGACATGACTAGCACTGTGGTAAGGTATAAAAAACTTTTGGTTTATTTGTTAAGCCTTCTATTTGATGACATGTAGTAAATAAGTTGAAGTATCACTTAGAGTTGCTTCTCATCGGATTCACGTCTTGGATTTCTTGGTTATGAATAGGCTGCATCTTTGCCTTGCAATATCCTTGAAGGAAAGCATGAAACAGCTAATATCCATCTATAAGCTATTCTTAACTATAATTAACTTAGATTAATAGATAGGTATGCCACAACATCTAACTTATGAGCAGTAAGTCAATACCAGAAAGCTGTTATCAAGGCGCATATCGTCTCTTTCTTTTGGGACAAATGAACCAGATATTTAGGAGCCTTTTTGTTAGCTTGACTCTGGATGTATTAATCCGTAAGCAGTGGAAAATTGAGAAACATGAAAACTCTTTATAATGTTTTACTCCCGTCTCCCATACATTTGACTTTACTAAATGGAAAATGGATTAATGTAGCCAACCCAAGTAAATGAGACAGAGACTGAATTGATGGAGATAAGTTGTATGGACTTTCTTTCTTCTCCTTCTTTCCATTCTGTGGATCAAAAAAGTATCACTAGATGTGGAACTTAATTTAGGATTAAGTTGAAAAGATCTCCTACAGTAGGGGATTTCAATTTATCTTCATTTGAAGATATGTTACATAGCTTTTAGAGAAAATTATGATAATTCATACTCCCTCCGTCCCACTTCACTTGACACTAATTTCCATTTTGGGTCGTCCCACTTCACTTGGCACTGCCCAAAATGGAAAAGAATATTCACTATTTCCTCCACTCATTCTCTCTCCTACTTCACTTTTACACTCACAACATTCTCTCTCCTAACTATTCCTCCCACTCATTCTCTCTCCTATTTAATTCTTCATACTCACAACATTTAAATTTTTCTCTTTCTTACATCACTTTTTCTTAATTCCTACACCCAAAAAGTTAGTGCCAAGTGAACCGGGACGGAGGGAGTATATTCCATTTTCTCATGAGGCTCTGGTGCTGTATGATTTTGCAACGGTCAATCTTTCCTGAATTGAATGATGGTATATTTGATATATCATTTGCAGCCTGATTAGGTGAAAGTCCTATTCTTTATTTTAGTGTTTCAACAGGAAAGAATTGAACTATTTTCTTTGGACCAAGAGAATAAATGTCAGCTCTGCTATCATGAGTTGTTGGTAAAAACTTATTAGTGATAGGAAAATAAGAAATGGAGTCAACAACCTTCTCTGGTTGTGCTAGTTTATTTTGATCAATCCTATGAATGGAGGGAGAAAGGATTATTAATCATGTGGGAGAGCTGTTTTTGGGTGACTAAAGTTAGTAGAATATCAGTGTATCCTCTTTGCTCCCATGTCTATCGTAAAGAGCTTCCAAAAACTTCATTAGAATGCATGTTAGAGGTGTCTTTTATGTAGAGCATATACTATCCATATATACTCCCTCCGTCCCAATTTAAACTTCAAAAAAATTTGGGCTCATATATTATGGAGAAGAATATTTTTATTATATAATATAGAAAGTGGGGTAGGGTGTTATGAGTGTAGAAAGTGGGGTAAGGAATAGTTAATGGATTCTTGTGAGTACGACATGTGGTCCATTGAATAAAGAAGTATTATAAACTTTCATTTTTGGGTTTTTGAAGTTTAAAATGGGCCACCCTTTTGGGAAATTTTTTGAAGTTTAAAATAGGACGGAGGGAGTATATAGTTGGAAGCCTTAGTTTAATAGTTGTTTCTTGTTGTGTTATAGTCTGCCTTTCTTTCCTTTTTCAAATTTCCACTTGTGAAAAGAGATGAAAGGCATAATTGAACACCCATGTTTCTAAATGTTAGCTCATTTAAGATTACCAAAACAGTGAGTTTAGTTGGCAAACCATTATATGATTCTTCATTGACTACAAATTTTTGCCATCTTATACTAGCAGTTAGAAAGCGTTGATTGAATTTTCAACTTGATTTTTTTATATATAACTGTATAATTCTCAACTGCACTGTAACAGATTTGGAATCTTTTAGCTAGACACTCAAAGATCAATACGTGCAAAATGAGAAAAGTATTACTCCCTCCGTCCCAATCTATTGTTCTTAGTTTGACTTTACACGGAGATTAAGAAAAAGTAAATGTTGTGAGTTTGAAAAGTAAAGTAGGAGAGAGAAAATTGGTAGGGAATAGTAAGTGGGTCGTTATTGTGAGTGTAACAAGTAGGTCCCATTTTCCATTTTAGGAATAAAGAAAACTAAGAACTTTAAACTGGGACAGACTAAAAAGGAAAGTAAGAACCTTAAACCGGGACGGAGGGAGTATAACATAATAATATAATTTCAATTACTAAAACTGTCATACCTTTGTATGGTAGAGCTTTATGTGTTCACTATCCCACTTAGGTAATATGATAGATGTAAAGAGCTAAATTTAAATGAACATACTTGTAAGTACCCAAATCTGGCTCATGCCTTCCGGTTAATTTTCCCGGCAATTCCCCGGACTTTCCTAAAGTTCGGAAGCAATTCGGGAACTGTTCCGAACCTTCCGAGGGGTGAAGGGACTGCTTGGAATTAAAAATCCACGTTTTCCTTTTGGCATAAAAACCCTTCTAGAAGCTGCCACCTTGCAGGCTTCTAGAAGGTAAATGGATAAGGCTTGTTATGTCGTGTGACATACCTTGGCCGTAGTGAGTTCTAGAATCCGCCACCTTGCATGTTTCTAGAAGGAAAGCGGTTATGGCTTGTTATGTCGTGTGACATACTAAGCATATTGCCATACGCACATAAATAGAGGCTGCGCATCTCTCATTTTGGGGGGGGGCTTTTTCACTCCTCAGTGTCACTCTACAAAGAATACGCCCAGAAAGCATAATCTCTCCTCATATACACCCAAAACACACACTAATTCCCTCAAATAAACCCACCATTCAGCCAATCCCACACATACTTCCTATACACACAAAGAACCAACGGTTCTCACGGAACCAAGGCTTGATCTCGGCCGAGGTTCTTCTGTTTGAAGGCTCCTATATCTAACTTGATATAGGAAGTCGGGGATCTTCAAGGGTAACGATTTTCTATCCTTTTCTCTTCCCTTATCTTCCTTATACATGAGATCTACGTATTAAATGTGTTGACTTTGATGCATCCTGATTAAGATTGCATGTTTTTTAGTCCCATATTGCTTAGATCCATATCCATTTGCATATCATTTCATGTAATCGCATTGGCTTGACATTGTCTTGCATGAACACTCGAGATGAGTGTGGATTCCTCATATCCACACCCTCTTGAAGTGTTCATTATTGACACACTGCTACTCTCGAGACCCATTTGTGAAGTAACTTGGCGTATTAGTGCCTTGATGCCTCTGTAAATCTCGGTTGTTAAAGTCTGCGAGTGGCTAAGTATGTCATGCGACATACCTTGCCGAGCAAGTTGTGTCCACGCGACAACATTGGCCGGTTGCGAAACTTCATTTTTTCATTTGTAATCTGATTTCAACCCTTTCCAACTTGTAACTTAATGTCAATCTGCACTTAAAATAGCATATTTGCATACAAAGCAGCATCATTTGCATCAAAAGAACATCTTTGTCATATAAAATGACACCTTTGCATTAAAGTAGCCTCATTTGCACTTAAAATGCCATTTTCATACCTAAAGTTGCATCTTTTGCATTAAAAATGTAGTCTTTGCATTAAAGGTGCATCCTTTGCACCTAAAATCCATTTTCATACATAAAAATGCATCCTTTGCATCAAAAAGTCATTTCTTTACATCAAAGTAGCATTCTTTGCTTTCAAAATGACATCTTTATGCATCCTTTGCATATAAAATACTATTTTTCCACATAAAAATGCATGCTTTGCATTAAAGATCCTTTCTTTACATAAAAAGCATCCTTTGCAAATCAAAGAGCATCCTTTGCACCCAAAAATGTCATCTTTTCACTAAAAATGTCATTTTTAACATGCATTCCCCTAGTCCCCAATTGGTACTTGATGCAACCTTCGGAACGAACCGGTGTAAAGATCCTATCTTTACATCGTTTCTTCCATTAAAGGTGCCACAATCTCTTTAGAAAGGGATAAACCTTGAACCTATATCTCCGATTATCATTTGAGACGAGCATGATAGCTCCAATATAAGCTCAATCGTCTCAAGGTGTAGGATTGATGGGCTAAGGTCACTCCTTTCTAAAGAACCTCATTTTGGACTATAAAAGAGAGTCCTTCTCTCGATCACGCATGACCCAAGGTCAAAAAGCGATGATCACAAGTCCAAGATGAGGACGGGATCAAAGTCCCGAACACATAAAAATCCAAGGAATCCCGAGCGACAACCAGCTAAATGGTTTGTACATCCGGAAGACAACTTGGAACATTCCCCCCCTCCCTTTTCAACACATGCACACAAGAAAGCACACAAGCAAGCACGAAAAATGGAATCTAGGGAGACTTGCTACGGCAAGGCACCTTGGGTGAACGACGATCCGTTCTTCCCAAGGGGTAACTTAACCTCCGAACCCTAAATCTTTTTTTTCAAAGTTTTGAGGAAATCAAAATGGCGTGGCGACTCCGTTTTTCAAATTTAACCGGATGTTTTCAAACTCGCGTGAATCCAAACTAAAAAACAAAAAATAGAATTTGGGCACACATTCACAATACTGAGCACAAGACAGGAAAAGTTATGAGACGTAATTACAAATGTATTATTGTTATTCACACAGGTAGATAAAGAGGTTTAGGCTACAAGCCAACCATATATGATTTTGCAGAAAAGACGTGTTATTACTTGCTTATATAGATAACAGTATGATTACTGTTCCTCCTTTGTTGATTGTTGCACATGCTTTGACCATGTACTTTAACAGTTTCATTATATTATTGAGCTTTTAGATATTGAATTTGACTAAACTTCTTAATGTTGAACTTGAACCATAGGCGTTTAGTGCTTGAAAAGAAGTTAGCATGCTCGGATGTGCCAGAGGAAGAACAAATGAATCTTTTGAAGGACTTGGAACGCAAAGAGACAGAGTATATGCGGCTTAAGCGGCACAAAATTTGTGTAGACGATTTTGAGCTATTAACCATAATTGGGAGAGGGGCCTTTGGAGAGGTTTGAAGTTCTATTTATTTTAAAAGCCTTATGCATCTAACACTTTTTATTTCCCTGACTACGTATTATCCTTTTTGGTGTTAATGTAATCATTTTTTTCTATTTACTTCGACATGCCCGTCATATGTATATGCATTAATCAAGAGGCTGTAGAAAGAATCGAGCAAATGACTGTGATCAATAAAAGTAAGGGAAAACATCATTTTTGTCCATCGTACTTTGGAGCGTGTTTCACTTTTACCAAGAATTTTCCCTTTAATCTATTGGGCATGCCGCGATCACATAGAAACCCTGTAGCACTCTTCCACTTCAACCAACTGCTTTAATCCTATGAGCCACATCTCCATCTAATTCTCCATCCTTTTGGATAATGGATCCAAGATAGCGAAAAAACGATAATATTTCCATCAAATGTGACCGCCCCTGCCTCCCTACTTCCAACTCTGCTAAACTTACACTCCAAATATTCAGTCTTGCTTCTGCTTAATCGAAAACCTCGAGATTCCAAAGTGTGTCTCCACAACTCCAATTTACTTTCAACACCCTCAGTGCGAAACCTTGATGCACTCCAATCTTTATAGGGAACTCTTCAGTCTTTCCAACACTAGTCTGTACACAAGTACTAACTCCATTATACATGTCCTTGATAATATCAATATATTTCTTTGAAACACCCTTCTTTGCTAATGCCCACCAAAGTACCTCTCTTGGCACTTTATCATATGCCTTCTCCAAATCAATGAAAACCATATGCAAATCTTTCTTTTGATCCCGATATTTCTCCATGGTTTGTCTCATAAGATATATTGCCTCCATAGTCGATCTTCTGTCATAAACCCAAATTGGTTATCCGAAATATCCACAATTTTTTTCGGCCTTTTTGCAATCACTCTTTCCCAAAGTTTCAATGGCTCATTAGTTTGATCCCCGATAGTTGGCACAATCTTGGACATCACCTTTATTCTTATACAAAGGGATCGAGTACTCTTCCGCCACTCCAATGGCATTGTGTTAACTCTCCATATCTTGTTAAATAGCGTTGTTAACCAATCTACTCCCCTCTCCCGAAACATCTCCAAACCTCAATTGGTATACCATCCGGTCCAACGGCTTTCTTCAATTTCATCTTTTTCATTGCCATTTCCACTTCACTCTTCGAATTCTCCGCATAAAATCTCGATTAACCATACTCGAAGAGATATTTAAATCTCCAACATCCTGCTCTTGACCGCCATTGAACAAGTTATACCAAAATCTGTCATTTAGACTCCAAATTTATTTCATTTTTTTACCATCGTACTACAAACAATATTATCATTTTTAACCCAAGGTTGTTATAAAATGACACCATTGTTTGAATTACGATGGTATGAATGAAAAAATAAAGTTTGATGGTAATGTGAAACACATCCCGAAGTACGATGGACAAAAATGAAGTATTCCCTAAAGTAATGCTGTAGTTTGGCAGAATGAATTATACTAACTGCATTTGATTCTTATAGTAATTATATCGCAATTAGCAACATGCAAGGGAATACTAAATTTCTACAGCAGTGCATACAGCAATCAATGCTTACATTGAGTATCGAATAGTTTCCTGCAGTAAGTTATAGGACTTTAGGAGGGGGTAATCCTCGCGGATTTAATACTAAGGGGTTTACAGCTGGCATTACACATGAATCACCAAAGAGGAATGGAGAAGAGGAGTGAGATTAGGGACTAACTAGGGCTAGGAGAGAACAATTATGGCGGGAGCAAAGTGCACACGAGTTACTGTAGCTGACCTTGACAATTGAGCCAGGTATTTGTAGGAGTCCAAGCTTTACTGCTCCATACGGTGCACGTGATGGGTCACGTACAAGCCGTAAGCACACTGGTAGCCTGCTATAGTTTTGCTCGTACTGATACGCGGAATGATGCCGCGTGTCCCTTGTGGGGACAAATCCCGCAATTCTCCTTTTTACTAGCTAGGCCATGTTTAGTACCTCAGTTGGGCCACGTGGATAACTCCACTATTCTAGCCTCCAATCCATGTCTCTTTGATGATTCCCATTTGCGGAAGAGGGAGTTTCTTTATACCTTGTTCAATCACAAGAAACACCTGGGCAGAATCTATTATTCTGTGGAAGGGGATTGCGTATGCAAGGAAGTGCAAATACGTGGGAGAGAATTAATGTACTGTTAAAGCCTAATCTCCTTGTTGTTCTACACGTGCGGTGAATATTCGCAGGAGAGAGGGCCGACACGTGCGGGAGGCACGTGCGTCTATATTGCGGGTTACATGTATCCTACACGGACAAAGGAAGAGATTCTGGACACATTTTCTGTATATTCAACAAGGATTCTACATACCCCCACATTAAATCACTGTTTCCATTGATATGTACGCAGGACATCGAGAGAGATTTAGACAGATGATTATGATGGAGTTATATGGTGCATCATTGAATCTCTCTCCTGACATTTATTAATTTTTTTCTCAAAATACCATGTCTCTCGTCACAGGCGGAACTACACACAGGCTAATGGGGGTAATTGCCCATGTTAGCATGTGGATATGGAATGACACATGCATTTGCTTTGAGGCATCTACAAAGATTCAACTGTAGGGGCATATGGATTGTGTAAAGAAAAATTAGAATTTTTGTTAGTTGATCGAAATTCATGGTTGTGTTTTATCTTTCGTTCCTCCTTTGGGTGGTGGGGCCAATTTTTCCTTCACTGCTTTGGGTTTATTTTTTATTTTTTCATATTTTGTGTTCTTCGTTTAGTTTTTTGGTACAAAGGGAAAGGGCCCCATTTTATTTTGTGTTCCTCCTTTTGTGTTTCTCATTTGCCTGTGTCAGCTATTAATTTCACCAACCTTTATGTGGTCTGGATTTACTTTCAGTTTCAGATTTTACATTCCTTTTTATTGACAAGCTAAAGAGATCACATTTCTGAATTAAAATAAATCTTACAGGTAAGATTGTGCCGGGAGAAGAAATCTGGCAATATTTATGCCATGAAAAAGTTAAAGAAGTCCGAAATGCTCAGTAGGGGACAGGTAAAATGGGCAAGCATTTTCTGTCTTTCATGTGTTTTTTTTTTTCATTGCGGAAAACAGTAACAAATTTTATTTTATTTATTCTCAGTTGAAAGTTGGAAGTGAAGGTTTTTCTAGTTAACATGAAACTTGTGGATGTTTGGTGTGCCATATTATTTCTTGCGTGCTGATTTCTATTATGTATGGGAATGCCTATCATAGGTTCTACACACGCTCGCGCGCACACACACACACATATATAAGAGCTGCTCAGATATATCCACCCCATGAGACTTTTAGCAAGCGGCCCATTTTTATTTTAGTGTTTTTGACAAAAGATCCCTTCAATTTGTACACCAAGCGAATATATAGAAAGGGCAACATAATAAATTTCTGATACTCCCGCTTTCTCCCTAAACGAGTTGTTGGTAACCACCTTCATCTTACTTCATTTTTTCACTTCAATCAGCTTCTGGGTTTTCACAAGTTTTGATCACTGCTTTTTATGCCCCCTTATATAATGTGAGGATACAAAAATTAATCCACTTTGCTTGTGCCCTTGTACTTGATTCCATTGAGAAATTCTTTAAGCATTGCACTTTCCTTTTCTTCTAATAAAGGGCGTAACTCTGTGAGTGTCTCTGTCTCCGCAAATGATGTATATACTACTAATGCCCTGGAGCAATGGGGGCAATATGCTTTATAGCAGTAAATTTCAGATGCTATAGTTTGGGCTAACTTTTTTCACTTTGTTATTTCTATACATATTATTATCGTAGTTTTCGGTTCCAGCTCAATTTATCAGATATTCCTTACTGAATGAACTGGCTGTTCCTGTACTCATATTGGATCACTACTTCATAGGTCGAACATGTTCGAGCTGAAAGGAATTTGCTTGCAGAGGTTGCTAGCCATTTCATCGTGAAACTCTATTATTCATTTCAAGATGCTGAATACTTATATCTAATGATGGAGTATCTGCCGGGTGGTGATATCATGACGTTGCTGATGAGGGAAGAGACTCTGACTGAAACTGTGGCAAGATTTTACATTGCACAAAGCGTCCTGGCCATTGAATCAATTCATAAGCATAACTATATTCACAGGTTCAGATTATCTAAATCATTCCATTATAGGACATAAGACTTTTTCTGGAAACGATGTTCGGACACATCATATATGCAATTGATATTTAAGTTAATGCTTTAATTAATAAGTAGTATGTATGCAGAGATATCAAACCTGACAACCTTTTATTGGACAAAAAGGGTCACATGAAGCTTTCAGATTTTGGCCTTTGTAAGCCTTTAGACTGCTCAAGTTTGTCCTCTATAAATGAAAATGAAGTGATGGATGAGAAGTGTGTGAGGGGATTAGCGAATGGTAATGGATGCATCCCAGCTAATGGACAAGGAGGTTGCTGGAAAAGTCCCCTTGAACAATTACAACACTGGCAAATGAACAGGAGGACGCTGGTACGTAATGCGTTCTTATTTCTTCAAACTTCATTCCAAGATACATACTCCCTCCGTCCCACGTGAGTGGAGACCAAAAAATTGGGCACAAGAATTAAGGAAAAGTAGGAGAGATAATTAGTGGAGGAGTTGTTTGTGAGTATGAAAAATAAAATAGGGGAGAGAATGAGTGGGAGGAATAGAAAATTGATTGGTGTTGTGAGTATAAAAGTAAAGTAAGAGAGAGAATGAGTGGGAGGAATAGTGTAAAAACTTTGCCATTTTGGGCAGTGTCCACTCACGTGGGACGGACGAAAAGGAAATAAGTCTCCACGTGTGAGTATGTATTTACATAAGTCAACAAAAATATAGTCCTACTTTTTAAAAAATTTTAAAAATAGCTTTTGATAAATACATTTATGCGGGGAAGCCACTAATAAAATGTTATTGCATCTTACCCTTTGCCCACTTTTGATAAAGAAAAGATCGCAAGGGAATAATATCAAGTCAAAAGATTTTTAAAAAAGAAAAAGAGGTTATACTGAAGTATTAATGTATATTTGGTCCTTGAACTTAGGCCTATTTCCTGTAATGACCCAAGTTTGCCTTTTTGGTCCTGGAACTTCACTTCAAGCAATAAATTAAATATAGTCTAGTGTCAACTGAATTTTCCAAAGTCTCTTAATTGTTGAAAGCGTGGTACTGAGTCACTGACTAGTATTAGTTTCATTAATTCACTTAACTATAGTTAAAAAAAAGTGTAATAGGAAAATAGAAGCGACCGAACTTCTTAAAGAAAAAAAAAAACTATTACCTCCCCCCTTAATGTGTCCCTTTTTTATTTTCATCTCTCTCTCTCTCTCTCTCTCTCTCTCTCCGTCTCTCTTTTTCTGCGATTGAAGCTCACTTTGGCCATGAGCTCATCACAATAATCTGGTGCATGGGTAATAGCAAATATCATTTCATGAAACCCCTCAGCTAAAAAATACGGGTCCTGTATTCTTTTTGGGTGTTTAAAAAAGTCCACTTTTCTTTTGGGGTATAGAAAGGATGAATTGTGTTCACAAGTTTATTCTGGACCCACCTCTAATGTAATCGTGTCCACAAGTTTTCCTTTGTATTAAATTATGCACAAATAGTGAGAGGATGCTTAATTTATAATGAAGGGGGTAATATACTTGCTATATTTCTTCCAAAATAAAAATGGTAATGAGCATCACACAAGCCATTAGCTAAGTAGTGTACCAGATATACAAGTGCTTCAAAACCACACAAAATCACCCTGGCATTGACAAATACGCCCAATTCTCAATCAGCATAGCATTGAATCAGCCTTGATATACAATCATTTCATTGAATAAATTGTACTAAACTCCGCCAAAATAAATATCATCATATAAGTAGCATATCTACATTAATCTTAGTTGCCGAATCAAACGATACTCGTGTATCAGTCCAATTTGTTAATCCTCATTCCAGCAACTTTTCTTCAATGCAATTTAAGCATAAAATAAAGATTACCAACTAAGAATTCTGGACCCAGTTTTACCTATTTATACGAAAATCTGTTCACAACCGAATTCTAAGAACTTAGTCAACTAACTTAACATAAATTTTTAAAGCGTAGACTACCAACAGGCAACAGCTAAAAAAATATTGAAGAAGCATCAGAGACATGTATTTTTGTTCTAGCATTTTCTAGTCTCAGGACCCAAAACCAGGATATGAGCTTCCTTGCTACTAAAAGTGTACCAAATTCGTAAACATAAATACTCCCTCCATCCCAAATCAAATGTCCCAAAATAATTGTCCTTTAGTAACACTTTAAAAGTGAGTTGAGTCCTTGATCGATGTATCTGAAAAAATATATATTCATGGGCCGAAAATTTTGTCATAGCTATTAGTGATTCTGATTCCGGGTAGTTTTAATGGTTCCCTTGCCCACCCACCCACCCACACATACATGCTTTCCTTTTTCTTTCAGGCTAACATCTTGGCAAGGTTATGTAGGATATGGGACTAGCTATGTATTGTATGGAACCATATCACTGTTCAGCAATCTTCAATTTGTAAACTACTCCCTCTGTCCCTTAATCATCTTACCATATGACATTCTGATTACAACTGTAGCTTAGAGCATGATGAATGACAAGGGAGGATAAGTAACTTCACTATAAAAATGACATTCATCCAGGGAGAAAATTTGCTGAAAATTTGACATTCATTTAGTGACGGAGGGAGTAGTTGCTTTTGCTTCTTCATCTGTAATTTCTCTTTGTTGAAGTCCAAAAATTTCAATATAAGCATCTCTTTTCATATTTGAAGCATATTTGTTTTTTATACTTGAGTTGTAAGTTTCTTTCTTATTCTCTCTTCGTCCATTTTAGGCATTTTCAACAGTCGGCACGCCTGATTATATTGCTCCAGAAGTGCTATTAAAGAAAGGCTATGGATTGGAGTGTGATTGGTTAGTTATGTTTAAAACAAGGCTATCCTGCAATTTAAAAAAGTTATTATATCTTTTACGTTGCATCTTATTAACTTTTTTGTTAATCTATTTCCCAGGTAATAATGAATTAAGTTTTTCTTTATTTATCTTGTATTTTATTTATTGTAACTGTTAAATGTCATCTGGTGTTTTATGAGTATTATTGGATCTCACTTTAGGGTTCATTACTCCTTCCTTCTCACAATGTCGCACTTTCGTTTCTAGTCTGTCTTATAATAAATGCTGCGCTTCAAATTAAGGAAATAAACTTGGTGCAAATTTATCATTGTACTAGAAATGTAAAAATAAGTAAAGCACATTCCTTAAAAACGTTGATATGTCAAATGCGACATTTATTTTGCTACGGGGAGTCAGTACTTAGAATCGCTTGTTAGTCTTTCTTTGAATGATGAAACTGCGGGAGCTCCTTCCATTTTGTTTTGATGGACTTCTCATCAGTCTTATTGTACTTTTTGCATATATAATTTACTAGCCACCCTTGTATTGTCATTTCCCGGGTCTATTCACTAACTTCCGTGGTTTGTGGATCCTAACAGAAGTTTTAGGGAAGGGCGACTCTTGGTTCTTTCTCGCTTCCCCCTTTTGTAATTTGGCCGCTTTTTTTAGAAGCCAAGTACCCTCTTATCTTAAGACCTTTGCATGAGCCCTTAAGCAGAAGAGGCTAAACAATTATGAATGGGTGCAAAGAGGTAGGCATCACATGCCCCTCTATCCTGAGAAGTGTTGTATGTACCAAATTGAGACTTGTGAACCTCATGTTATTAACTCTTGTAAGATTTGGAGGTTGTGGTCTATGCTACTCAGAAAATCTGGGAGTATTGGGTCTCACTTCTTTTATTTGAAGGATGCTCCTTATTACGTCCAGAGATTTGGTTGACAAGGATGACTCTGGTTTTCTGGTGTTGCAATATATTTGGCCTTAGGTCCTTGAGGATGAAAAGGAATTCCATTTTTTGTTATCAAGTCCATCCTCTCTCTATTGAAGGAGCGATATTGCTTTGTAGGATACAGCTTTTTGACCTTCAAATGATTACTGCTCGTAGACCATAGTAGAAATTGGTGTGTGGTGCTGCATTAACTTCTCTTCCTGTTCTTTGCACTTCTCCCATCATTGTCCTTGTATTTCCTTATTAACTCTCTCTCTCTCTCTCTCTCTCTCTCTCTCTCTCTCTCTCAGATTCTCTATTGTTTTTGGTGGAAATCTGGTCCTCCTGCCATCTTTACTCTTTCAGTTTTTCTTCCATGAAAAAGTAGAAGAATATGAAAATTGAGAGCTGTGCTCCCCCACTTCCTCTTCAATTTTTTTTCTTCCTGTTGGAGTTCTAGCCCATGCAGCGATAAGGGTCTTTAGATACATGTCCATTATCAATTCAATCCTGAACAATGAAAACATCGTATGATGATTCGCGTAGCTCGTCATGATTCAAAAGAAAATGGGTTGTTGGCATCCACTTTTCTTAGATTTTGTAAATGTTCACGTATCTGTCTGGCCTCGAATATCATAATGACTGGGTTGAGATATCATGGAATTGGACAGGTTAACCAATTACCTTTTTAAGAAGTCGGAATCATTAAAAGACACTCAATATCTTCTTTGTTATCTATAATTTCCATGTTTATTTCTTATCTTTTATTTCCAAGTATTGACCTGATTTTTAGTTTATTACAGAATTTCCATCACTTATGATTTCTAATTATAGCTCTATAATTTGCTCTTCTCTAGATTATAATCCTGGCATCTCTGCTTCTTCATGCCTGATAAGAAATTGATCTGTCAGTAACTTTGACGCTGCAAAATAAACACAAGAAAGAAGAATAGCTAATTGCTTATTTGTTTGGAAATAATCCTTTGAAAAATATTCAAAGGTGATAATCATCCTTTTCCTTATCCATCTATTATTAAGGTGGTTGGATGGCATGTGGTTAGTACAATTCTACTCAGCCTTAGTTCCAATCACTTGGCATTGGCTACACGAATTCCACCTTGTAATTTTCAGTCCAAAGCATGGTCATCACACAGGCGTGTGATTGAGTTACTTTATACTACCTCCGTTCCATGTTAAGAGTCCACTATTCCTTTTTTGGATGTTCCATTTTACAAGTCCACTTTCAGAATTAAGCTATTAACATTTGATTTTTTTTCTCAAAATTTTTCTTTCATGTTCAAGATATGATAGTGTTATTGTATATTGTAGAAAAATATTTTTAACTTTACAAATTATAAGAAACATAAAGGCGTAAAAGCACAAAATTATAAGTTTGTCTTTCAGACGTTGACTCTTTACAAGGAATGGAGGGAGTAATTATGAATCTTATCAAAATGAACTCTCTCTTGTGGCTTTGACGTTTCCATATTATTTTTTTCCCATGGATTGTTCCGCCAGCTTCTGCTAACAAATTAATGTCTAGTCTCAAATAAAAAAGAAGAAGGAAAAAAAAAAAGAACAAACTAACTGGAGGTTTCATTTGCTTTACACTTACGCTGGATTATTGGGAGTAGATGATCTGATACTGTCCAACCATTTCTCGTGGTTTTGCTAAAGTGGCTTCTTTCTTTTCTTGTATATTGCTATTATGAGCTCTGCATGACCTTGGTCTACTTGATGCTGCAATTCTGCTTTTCTCTTCTGCAGTTTTAGATATACTTCATTTGCTATCATTCAATCTTCTTGCTGTGGTATTCAACAGCATGAGTAGATTTATGTAGCTGAAGATAGGGATTGGGCCAAAGGCATAGTTGAGTCGTAGACATGTGTCCAACAAGAAAGAGAACAAAACTAATTCTCTTTCCTTAAGGAATACTAGTTACCTCTAAAAGTATTGATGCTCCTAGTGTCTAATTTCTTAGGTGATGATAAACCATCTATGAAGTTCTCTATTGAAAAGAGTATGCTAATTTCTTTCAAGTTTTCTAACTAATGGACTGCAGGTGGTCACTTGGTGCTATAATGTATGAGATGCTTGTTGGTTACCCTCCCTTTTACGCTGATGATCCGATGACCACATGCAGAAAGGTCAAATACTTGAACCTTGTCTGTGAGACGTTGAGCTAATCTTTTTTTTTTTTTTTTTTTTTTTTTTTTTGTCATGGCATTTACAACACAAAATGATGCTTTTGGGATGCCCGATGAGAAATTTTAGTTTGTTGACCAAATATTCAACTGTTCATTTTTAATAATGATACTGATCATCTCTCACGTGTTCACTTTTTTTTTTTCTTCGACAAGACCTCTCACATGGTTAGCTTATTTATGATGTTGCACACATTTCCATATATTTGGATGACAACTTCTGATGTTTTATCCATAAATCTTATTGTGTTTAAAGTTGGAGTCGGGGACGGATCCACGTTAGCAATTATGGGTGCACGTGCACCCAATACTTTCTTACATTTAATACAAATAATTTTCCTTTTGTAGTATATATGCACGAAGTGCACCCATTATTCAAGTAGCTGTCTAGTACAGTTGGAAAAAGGCAAGGCTTTTAATATTGGGTCCAAGTCCCATGGAGAGTATTATTTTTTCATGATTACATTTTGAAGCTTTGTAGTTTAATTTGTGCATTCACTTAAAAATCATCCTGGGTCGGACTTGCAGTATAACTTTAATCTTAGTACATAATATGAATCATCCATTGAACTGTTTTAATGTACAGAACTGTTGGAGAATCAGTTACTGTTTTACTAAAAGCTGCTCATATTGAACAAAATTACAACTAGAAATCATGCACGGTAGGGAAGTCCTTTGTCTGAATTATGCCAATCAGGTTCCATTGTGCTTTAGGTGATATGTTCTATGAATAGAAACTGATAATTGTTCTGAAAACATAGATTATATTTTTAATGAAAAAAAATCTTATTAAGAAATATATAAGAAATTCTGGATATCGAGTCCATGGCAGAGGTCACAGTTAAGCCCAAAGTAAATGAACTAAGAAAAATACAAATACTTATTTCTCCAATGCTTCAAGCAAAAGGACTACTCGCTTAATATATGTGCACTCTTCAAGCCCATCATAGAAGACTTCTTTTAGGCAATACCTGTAAAATTCTTGTGAAGATGTGGTTTATATATTGTTCTCAAGTCTTGTGAATCATTTTGTGAGTAGTTTACTTCATCCTTTAATGGAATTCTCTAATGGATTAGCTATTTAGTTTAATTCGCTTGGGTAGTTACCTTTTTAACTTAAGATTATTATTCTTCACATGCAGATTGTCCATTGGCAAAGCCACTTAAAATTTCCAGAGAACTCAAGGTTGACGCCTGCTGCTAAGGACTTGATATGCAGGTTGCTTTGTGACGTTGAACACCGTTTAGGTACAGGAGGGGCAGAACAAATTAAAGTATGTTCTCCTCGGAAAGATATTGTTTGATTCTTCATCGTTTTTACTTCTTCCTTTTCTTTGTAACTAAATGTTTGTTAAGACTACCTTTTCTTCTTTGTCATCTCTTATCCTTAAATACATTCTTTTGAAATGAATCAGACACATCTGTGGTTCAAAGATGTTGTTTGGGACAATCTCTACAAAATGGATGCTGCTTTTAAACCTGAGGTGAATGGGGACCTTGATACGCAGAATTTCATGAAATATGATGAGGTGAAGCATTATGAACTGATCTTAGTATTGTTTTTTATATTTAGAGGTTGCTAACTAGTTAATTAAGGGGGTAACATCAATAGTTAGTAAAGTAAATACACATGAATAGTTCCTCTCTACTATGCTCTGAGAATCATTTTTATGGACATGCAACCTTGATTTCCAGATGCACAAGTAAATATGTTTAGCACCCTAAATTAGTTTACACTTGGCTCAAAGACAACATTCAAACTCCGTATCTGGTTTCCTGATGTGTACCACTCATCTATGATGCTTGGATCCGGGTTCGAGTGTCTGACACGGTTACGAATCCGAATGTCGGATCCTCCAAAAAATTTAGATTTTACACCAAATGTAGTGTAAACTAGCCACACACCCATGTTCTGTGGACACGGGTACTTTAGAAAATCAATGATATACACATTATCATTAATCTTCTTAAGTACTTGGTACGGACCATATTTCCTAGGCTGCAACTTACTGTATGTGCCTACTGGAAAACGTTCGCGCTTGAGGAACACCATCACTTGATCACCCTCACTGAAGATTCTTTGTCTGCGATGTTGATCTGCAGCTTTCTTATACTTTGCATTGGCAGCTTCTAGCTTAGCCTTTACTTCTGCTTGCACGTCTTGTCATTGAGTAGTCAAATTCTGTGCAGAAATACTAAATTTTTGGGCAACTTGATAAGATCAACAGCATGTTGGGGAGCCTTCGTATAGACGTATAGACCACCGAGAATGGCGACCTTCCAAGAACACCGTGGACAGCATTATTGTATGCAAATTCTGCTTGTGGTAAAGCAACATCCCACTGTTTTGGTCTGTCTGCACAAATACTTCGGACGAGGTTACCCAAAGTCCTATTCACCACCTTAGTTTGTCCATCTGTTTAAGGGTGAGTAGTGCTGCTATAATTCAGCTTCAAGTCAAACATCTTCCACAAAGTCCTCCAAAAATGACTAAGAAATTTAGTGTCCCGATCTGATGTAATGGTCTTGGGAACCCTATGCAGTCGAACCACCTCTTTGAAAAACAGTCTAGCTATATTGCTCGCATCTGATGTCTTCTTACATGGTATGAAATGTACCATTTTAGAAAACCTGTTAATAACAACAAAAATAGAATTGACACCCTTTTGAGTTCAGGGTAATCCCAACACAAAGTCCATAGATAAATCCTCCTAAATATTATCAGGAATGGGCAAAGGAATATACAAACCATTATTTTGTGCATGCCCCTTCGAAGATTGACAATATAGCATCTTTGAACTAGTTGCATTACATCCCGACTCAAGTGAGGCCAATAATACCTCTCACAAACAGCAGCTAGAGTCTTATCTCTCCCTAAATGTCCAGCAAGTCCACCCCCGTGCAAATCACGAATCAACTTTTCTCGAAGAGAAGTCTTTGGAATGCATAGATGATTCCCTTTCATTAGGTAGCCTTCATGAATATGGAAATCTGATTCAGCACTTCGAGTACTACATTTCTCCCAAATCTCTCAAAAATCCTCATCTGTTACGTACAACTCTTTAATAGTATCAAACCCAATTACCTCTTGCTCATGACCACAAGTAATTTAGCTCTTCTGCTCAGTGCATCCGCCGCTTTATTCTGCACACCAGCCTTATGCTTCAATGGGAATGTGAATTTCTCAAGAAATTGTGACCACCTAGCATTTAATCCCCTGTCAATTCTCGGTGCATCCGCCTCTTTAATAGTATCAAAACTAGTTTCAGCTTCTTCACCCCAAATGAACTTCCCTTTCTTCATACACTCGGTGATTGGTGTTGCAATGCTACTAAAGTTTCGTATGAAATGTCGGTAAAATGTAGCCAACCCATGAAAACTCCTAACTTCACTTACTGTTTTAGGTGTTGGCCAATCTCGAATGGCCCGAACCTTCTCTATCATCCCCACGAATACCATGTGCTCCGACAACATAACCCAAAAATAATAAGCTGCTTGTCATAAAATTGCACTTCTTCATATTAGCGTATAGTTTATTCTCCTGCAACGCTAATAGAACCTGACCCAAATGTGAAATATGCTCCTCGTTCCAACTATAAATTAAGATATCTTCAAATTATACAACAACAAATCTACCTATAAATGATTTCAATACCTAATTCTAAGTCTCATGAAAGTACTAGGAGGGTTAGACAAACCAAACGGCATCACCATCCATTCAAATAACCCATTCTTCGTCTTAAAGGCTGTTTTTCACTCGTCCCCCAGGTCTCATCCGAATTTGATTATACCCGCTTCGGAGATCAATTTTTGAAAAAATATGCGCTCCATGTAACATATCAAGCATGTCATCTAAACGAGGTATAGGAAACTTATACCCCACCGTGATCTTGTTAATGGTTCGGTTATCCACGCGCATCCTCCAACTCCCATCCTTTTTCGGGGTAAGTAACGCAGGGACATCGATACTTTCTTGAATGTACCCCTTAGAAAGAAAATCTTCAACTTGTTGTCGCAAAATTTCATTCTCCTTGGGACTCCTCCTGTAGTGAGGCAAATTTGGTAAACTCACGTCAGGCACCAAATCAATATGATGTTGGATGTCCCTCATAGGTGGGAGCCCCTTAGGTAATTCCTCCGATATGACATCGCCGAACTCTTCAAGTATGTTTGACCTTTTCGGAATGTTTGTCATGTCAGTTTGTCTTCTTTGCATCTGACGACAAAACTTGCTTCAAAACCATCAAAACGTCTTTCGACTCTTTCATAGTCTCTTCAAACTCAACTGCTGAATGTGACAACATAAGAAAACTCTTTCCCTCAACCTTTGCAGCCTTGATTTTTGAGTCTCCTTTTAATGGCAGCAACGTGTATCTTTTTCCATTTTTTCCCGGCTGATAGGTATTCTCCCGGCCATCATGTTGAGCTGCCAAATCAAACTGCCACGGTCTCCCAAACAGCATGTGACACACATCCATATTCACAACATCAAAATACAGTTCATCGCTATATTGACCAATAGAAAATGGTCACATGAATCTTGTCACCAGCTTTAATCCAGCTTATAGAGTAAGGATTTGGGTGCTTTCTATCTCCAGACCCAACTTCTTGACAACTTCACTTCCAATGATATGTTCTCACAATTACCACAATCAATAATCACTTCGAAGATCTTATGCAAAATGGTGCACCTAGTACGAAATAATTGTTGCCTTTCGTTATCTTCAGCTTGCTTAGGACCGAGCATCATCCGTCGAACCACATAATTATGACTCTCATCACCCTCTAACACCTCTTTCAGTCTCATAATTCCTAACTCCGTCATCTCCATCTGGATCACAATAAACATCCGTTGAACTACATAATTATGGCTCTCATCACCCTCTAACACCTATTTCAGTCTCATAATCCCTAACTCCGTCATCTCCATCTGGATCACAATAAATATCTTCTTCTTCTCTATCAACAACGTGGACTGTCTTTCTTAGTGGACAATCACTAGAGCGATGACCTACCTGGTTACACATGACACTTTCTTGAAACTGGCCTTGCGTACGGATTGGCTGTCTTTGGTGTTTCTTTTGCTTCTGTAACTCGTGGCTTAAAAGGAGATCCCTCTTCATTTCTAGTCCAGTGTATCAGTCGCAACTCCATCTCCTATTTTAGAACCACTCCTAACATAGGTTAGGTTTTTCGAGGGAATTCAGCACGACCCCTCTCCAACATCATATGTTCAGCCTTTAAGGCTAAATTCCTAGCCTCAGATAATGATCTGATAGCTTGCACCCCAATACGATCACGAATTGTCGGCTTCAAACCCTCCACAAATCTAGCCGCTTGCTAGCCTTCGATTTCCCTTAGATCATTCCTTGTTCCTAGCCTCGTGAACTCAGCATAATAATCATGGATGGACTTAGTTCCCTGGCACACTTATGATACTTCTGAAATAAAATTTGTTCATAATCAAATCAGGTGGAAGAAACTCATAAATCATCAACCGTTTCATCCTCTCCCATGTTCAGATTGGTGTCTTGCCTTCTCGAGTCCTTCGAAACTGCAAGCGCTCCAACTACGCAGATGCTCCTGATTTCAATCTGCATGCCACTAATTTCACCCATGTTTCTACCGCAACATCCATATACTCGAAGAAATGATCAACATCAACAACCCAATCTAAGAACTCTTCATTATTCAGATTACCTTTTAAGTAGGGAATGTGCACCTTCAGTTTGTATTCTGTCTCTCTTTCAGCCCGATCAAACCTCTGATAGCTTGGTTTCTTCTTCGTGGTCCTTCATTCATCAATTCTTCAGTTTCAGAATCTTCCACGAATGCTTCCCGTCCACCACGACCTCGTAACTCAGATTCTGGTCGAACAACAGCCGGCGCCGCCACCGGGCACTCTCCCATCACCGCCTCGGTTCATGTTGGGACCAGCCACCCGTCCCTCCATTCGGTAAAACGTCTCCTCTAGACGATCAAAGCAGTCATGGACACGCTGAAGTCCAGTCTCGAGATTACCTATCACTCTCATATCAAGAGTCTCAGCCCCCCGTTTAATGCCGAATAGGCTAAGAGAATAGAATGACCAAACGAATAAACAAGAAACAATTTACGAAAGCTAAAGCTTTTCTTTTCTATTTCATATAATCAAAAGTCTTCCCAATACAAAAACCCTAGCTTATTATTTATACTACTAATAAGAAGATTCTAGAATTACTAAATAAATAAAATCAAACCCTAATTTAATATTTTAATAAACCCTAAACACTAAAGGCCCAAAGACGTCGAAGCCCAAGTCAAGCTTCGATGTACGCCGAAGCCCAAGGCAGGTTTCCTTCTTTCCTTCTTCCGCCGTGCTTTCTTTCGCCTTCCGCGCCGCCCGCCAGCGCCCGCTCGGCCTAGGTTTACATGAGGCACCCGCCTCGGCCTCCGGCCGCCCTCCTCTCGTTGCCTGCCAATTGTTGTCGCTTCGTCCCGTATCATCATACCGCATCATCCTCCTCCTTAGAAAAGACTCGTCCTCGAGTCAATATCCTCGATATGAACACCACGATACCCCGAAAAATCTGAACACCATCCGCAAAAGGAATTTGATGCCCTTGACGAGCTCTAAATTTCAATGCCCTTGTGACAACATCCATCCAATCAGCCCATTGTGTTGAGACGAAATATTCAATGATCAATCTTTTGACGAACCAAGGAGCCGTAAATTGTTTCTTGTTTCTTATTAGTAGTATAAATAATAAGCTAGGGTTAGTAATTCTTTTTGTCATCATTTGGTATCAGATTCCTGGACGAGGGTATCGATATTGATGGTTGAACGAGGGCGTGGTGTTCGCGACGGAAGAGATGTTCGTGGAAGGGACCGTGGAGCGGAATTCCATCTGGACGATCATCATCGCAAACGTGGCATACGTGATATTAAGGTAGACGAAGTGCGAAAGCAGATTAAACAACTCCAGAACTTTCAGGTGCATGTGGAGCATCCACCGATGGGTTCAGATTCGGATTTATCATCCGAGGACATGGAGTTTCATGAAGGGGTCACTCCCTTCAACCAGGGTCACGAAATTTGGTCCAGGAATGCGGCAGATCCTTCAAGGGATATCGAGGCAGAAATCGAGAGTCCGGGGATTGAAGGTATGACACATCCTGATGTATTTCGCGTTCCATTATCTATCGTTACTGTTGAAAGGGTTTTTGATGATCCATCATCACCCTTTATTTTATCAGACAGTTTTGATCAATTTGTTGATTGGTCAAAACCTCCTATTTATGACATTTGTGGCTGTGATATTTGTCAATTGGAAATGTCATACTCGGTAGATCTAAAAACACCTTGTTCAAAATTTCCATCGGATGAATTGTCGAGGAATTTTGGGTTCGTTAAGTGTTTTTCTCCGTATGAAGATCCTTTTGATTGGTTATTTTCGGGTCAGATTTGTCATCAACCTATCAAGAAATTATTTGTTGATGATTTTGTTAAATATTGATGGACCGATTGGATGGATATATTAAGAAATAATGTCAAATATACAGTTCGTCAAAGGTTTACGGATAAATTTTATAAGGTATTTTTCAGAGAAACAATCAAAATTCGATTCGAATTTTTTCTAAGAAGGAGAGAATGATGCAGTATTATGATGTGGTAGACATGTGTAAGAAGATGTGGCAAATATCATGGATGCACCGGAACCAAGCCAAGGACCAGAAAGTTCATGCGCAGATCAGCTTTGGAAGATTAAGTTTTCGTTATTAATTTAATTAAGTACTCTCCGTATTAATATTATTTTTATTTTATTTTAGATTAAGGGTAATTTAGTAATAAGGTTAATTAGGGTTTTTATTTGTAAGTTAGGAAGTTCTTGGTCAACAAGTTTTTTTGGTCTATTTAAACTTTTCTATTGTAATAGTTAGGCAGTTGTTTTTGATTATTGAAAAATTGAATAAAGGAAAAGCTGAGGCTTTCTTTATCTAGGGTTTGTAACCCATTGCTTCTGATTCTTTCTGTTCGATATCAATCTCAAGGCTTCTTTTTGTCATCACCGTTCAACGTCGGAAGAGCCGCCGTTACCTCTGCCAAGACCGTCTGACATCGAGCCGTCAAACAAACCTGCACTGATACCAAACTGACGCAGCGAGAAAACATAAACAAACACCTTCAAATGGAAACAAACACCTTTAGTCTTTTATTTCCAAAGTAATAGAAAAGAAAAGAAATTTTCTGAATACCATCCTAATACACCGCCATGGCTTTATATAGTCCAAGAAGCCTGCTAAAAGATAAAGAAAAACAACTCCAATCAAGATTAAAATTGTACTAAATGTATTTGACTTGAAAGATCTACGGACTGCAAATGAATTTGGCTTGAACATGTACGGGCTGTAATTTAAGTCAGTCGTGTGTCAGGATTCATTGAATTTTAAAAAGATGTCTTACTTTTGGGATTGCAACAGATTGTTATCATTAAGTTTGTGCTTAGTCGAGTGTGTTAACTCACATATTTTTCTCCCCATCCTCTCCTCGTACACCTGTTTACATGTCCTAACCAATGTTTACTTCTCATAGTAATTTTGCTGATTGGGGGCAGGAACAGAGTGTCGAGACTTAGTCTCTAGCTTGAGATTTCAATGCTACCACCAAACTCAACTACGCCTTTCATAAACAACTTGGGTTTGCTTAGATGGAATCAATTTACAGAAGCTCTTTCTAAAGAGATTTCCTTTATGTAAAAAGAAGCATCATATCTTTCATAATCCCCTCGATCTACGCCGGTTCTAGCCTTCCCAAACCTCATCACTCATCACACATTTAGACATCACTCAGTTACTTAGTGACATGAAACAAGGCTGCTCCCACAGCTTTGGACAGGAGATGAGAAAGTGAACATCCTTGATCACCAGTGAGTTAGCAAGTCAGTGTTCAGGATTGCATCATACGCCCCTGTCTAAACAAAAAGCTACATCTTCGAGGATTTCGTGAGTAATTTTTTTTTTCATGGAGTGCTGATGAGATGCAGTGATGGATTGAAGCATAATGTGATTTACCAACTAAAATCTCATCTGTGTTCCTTTCCCAGAGTAATCTATCGACACCTTTAGGTTGATTTTAAGTCCAGTCAAGGATGATTTAAGCCTGATAAGAACCCCAAAATAGACATAGGATTAGCCACACACCCCTCTCTGTCATTACCAATCAAAGTAAACTGGAAACAGGGCTGAAAGAGAGGTATCTCGATAAACTATCTAGATAGAAACAAAAGTTCTGGCTTTTGTCTACGACCATTCAGAAGGTCCTTGAAAACTTGGCCCGGCCTGATAAGATGCAGACGTTCTCCTAGTTAAGAGTTTACTTTATGTACAATCTTCTATGAAATTCGTTAGTTCCGGAGATAGCATTCTGTTGAGTAGTGTCACACATATGCTATATATTCAGCTTAGTGTGCATATAAAGCAGTCCATAGATGACTGGAATTTTTTTCGGTCCTTTATTCTTCTCCATTTCCATGAACTATCCTTGCTTTCTGTTCTTCTGTTATCTTTTAATCAATGATAACATTTCCTCAGAACATTCCATCTAACATTTATTGAAATTTCACTCCAGGTGGACCCTCCATCTGCTAGAACAGGCTCTGGTCCTTATCGAAAGGTATGTAGTTAGGAATCCTCTTTTTTCCAATACTTTAGAATTTAATTTTGTTTTTGAAAAGTTACACCTTTTATACTTGATATGCAAATGAAAGACACAATGTTAAAGGTCTTATACCAGCCTGTTAGCCGACATTGTGCCTTCATCGCAAAGTAGCTTGGCTTTTATGTGGTAATCTTTTTGCAATTTTTAGAGAGTGTTAAGTTAGCTCAATTCTTATAGAGGACTTAATATTAAAAACTGAAGGGGTTTTGGAAAATGAAAAGAGAATAAGGTTCTCTGGTGATGTGGTATGTTCACCATTCTGTGGTGCATCGGGATTTAAGGAAACTCGAGGATATTTACTAAATGAAAGTTATTTTGAGGTTTCTTAGGAATTGCTATCTTATTGGCCTCTCTTTGGGCTAAATTCCTAAAGGGGTGAGGGAATCTCAAGAGTTTGCCTTTGCTTGACTTGACAACAGGATGGAGGGAAGCTCTTTTAAGTCAACTTTATTTTGCTTCTTGTTTTTATTGTCCTCTTCATTTAAGCTGTATTTAATGGTGTGGATATCTTATCCACTTTTCCTTCTCTTTAATAAATAAAACTATGAATAATATCTTCTTTTCTATCTATTTTTTTTAAGGCACATCATCATAGTGTCTAGTTGCTATAGCAATGATTATATGTGCTTCTTCTTTTTGGGACGGGAAATGAGTATAAATCTCTCCTCACCATAGTACTACCTCAATTATTCTTACTTCCCTTTCAGAGAATATTGTTGTGTATGGTGTGACAGCAAAACAAATCTTATTCGCATTGTAGTGTCTCTTCGTGTTTGAATGTTATCATTCCCAAGGTTAATTAAATGTAAGCTTTGTACTTAAAAATATTGATTATTAGATAGACTTGTCGAAGCAAGGAGTATTGGCACGTTGTTCAAAAATTTATCACTGTTAAATCAGGGTTAATTGCAATTTAGGGTCCAAGGTATGCCTTGATTGGCACATTAGGGTCTTAAGTCCCAATGTTGTCAATTTTGTATCAATAACAGGGTTCACGCTAGAATTTAAGTTGGTCATTTTGAAAGTAAAGTTGATTCCCATTGAGTCATCTTTGATTCTATTTAAAAAAAATCTATTAATCTAAGGATCTAACTGTACACATATTTCCCCAATTATCAATTGCTTAAAACACACCACCACCACCCCCCAACAATTGGTTCGAAGTAAATTATATGTTGATCACGCTGTGAATAAAGAATATCCTAGGGATTAAATACAGTAGAAACTCTATAAATTAATATTGTTGGGACCACCAAAATTTATTAATTAAGCGAGATATAAATTAATCGATAAATTAATAATTATAAATTTATATATTAATTAATATCTTATGAACTTATATATAATTTTATTATCGAATGATTACAATATTTTCTAAATATAATGATAAATTTTTCAAAGCACCCTTCAATCTTCCTCTTTGCTTCATTGTTCAACGTATATCAATTAAGAACCCAGTTTTTAAAGCCCTTCAATCCCCCTTTTTTAAAGAAAAAAATTGGTTTTTTATTTTATTTATGATAGATAAAATGCCACTTACGCTACATAAATTGGCCTATAAATGGGCTAGCTCATGTCTAAATCATAGATACAACTTACCCCTATGAGGCTTGTGTATTTCGAACCCAGTACCTCTTATATGGGAAAGCCGTTACTGACACCGGATACCATCAGAGCTAAAGATCGTTGGTCCCTTCAATCTCTCACTTTATTATGCTTCCTTGTTCAATGTATATCAATTAGAGATGTATTATTTTATAATTTTAGCGAATTATCAATTTGACACGTTACCCCAACTCGGGACCGGCTAAAAATATTATTAAAGAGAGTTTATTAAATAATTGAGTATTAATTAATGGAGTTTATACTGTATAAGTGGATAAATGGAAGTAAACTTCGTGATTTTGGTTAGGTTCGAGAGTTAAGTATATACATTGAAAAAGCGCAAAATCAAGATTGAGATTTGGGTTTCCGAGGGTCGAGTAAACCCATGAACTTTTGACATTCTCATTTCTACTTTTAGCCTTCCTTAGCTTTTTAGTAGTATCCCTTAATAAAATTTAGATGAGTCCGAAAAAATGTTTCACTGAATCTCGGTGCTTTGGTCAGAACTTTCTCGAATCTCGCTCTTTACTGCACAAACTCACTCGGTTTTGAATAGTAAACAATCTCCTGCTTTGGAACAAATTGGTCCAAATAATGGTTTTGAGGAAAAGTTCAAAGAGTACATTTTTGCCCGTCCAGCTCTCAGCTCTGGCAAAAAAGGATACCGTCGACAATTTATGTACTAACACTCGAGCCACTGAACGGTCAGATCAGAAGAGTGATGCATATGCATTTTTCCAGCCACTGGCCAGAAGACGGAATTCGGGTTGGTGAAGATAAGGCCACTGGAACCAAGCAGCTCTTCTGCGGTTATGGAGGTTTTGGTGTGCCGTGTGCATGTGTGCCTGTCAGAGAGAGAGAGAGAGAGAGAGAGAGAGAGAGAGAGAGAGAGAGATGACAATATGTGTATCTGTTTCATGAGTGTGTTGGGCAGTTGTGGTATGTGTTGGCTATATGGTAATTGTGGAAAAATATGTTGCAGCAATACATTTGGTCCCTTGAATTAAAATAACTGCAAATATTCCCCCCTGCAAATCATATTTAACTTCAAAATTACCAACTTAACCATTACATTCTAATGCGGGCCGTGTAACTTATACAAAATAACAGCGTTGGATCCTATATAGCCAAAGGCAAGGCCATTGACCCTAATGTGCAAATTGAGCATACCCTGGACCTTTAAATGCAATCTACCCATTGTGATATAAATTGTTGGGTCTTCTCTTGAATAGTAAGCTTTTTGAAAACTTATTCAACTAAATCTGGTATCCAGAGTCCAGACTTCCTTAGCCTTGTCTTAGATTCAGGGTTTCTCCTTCCAGAAAACGAGTGCACCTTGCATTGGTTTTCAGCAGTAGATACTCTTGAAATTTATGTTTTTATGTTTCGTAAGTTGCTTCTAAGCTTTTTTTCATGTGTTGGTTACTTGAATAAGTAACGTCATTTTGTGCTAGGGTAATACTCTAACCTTATGGACAGCAGGTTTTGATTACTGCCACGCTTCTGAATGTGTTACCATATTAATATTTTAGTCATCTCTATGAGACTTACTCTAAATGCCACGACCCTTTATATCTTAGCTGGCTAAGCTTGTGTTTCTTATTTTGCTTTTCACAGCGACGTACTGTGTCAAACTTCATTCCCATATCATCCTTTTCAGCTGTTTTCTTTCGAGTAGACTTTTATTTACACTACTCATAATCTAAAATGGTAATCTTAAACATGAATAATCTCCCCAACAGTTACTAATGCGTCTTCTTTACTTCCTCCGGTTCTTTTTTACATCGTGCAGATGCTCTTAACTCCTAAGGATTTAAGTTTTGTTGGCTACACCTACAAGAATTTTGAAGCCGTCAAAGGTTTAAGACGTTCGTCTGGTATGCCAAGTTAATAATTGGATTTATCTTATTTCATGTTATTTCTCAATTCTTTTTGCCATACTCTGTTTCCAAAAAGATTGATGAACCCTCCTGCTCCTAGATTCCTGGTTGCAATTGTTGTGTTTAACATAACATACAGTTTGATATTATCGAGCACGTTTGATCTTCAATCAAATTACACATTTATTCCATCTTTTGCAACTGGCTCTGTGCTTGTGAAGCAGATATAGATCTTGTTATGTAATTATCTACAGACAAGCAAAGCCTATTTCCTTATATGAATTGCTTTTGTAACATGATCGTGAATTATAGAACTATTAGCCAAGGCAAGTTAGTGTATCGACTCCTGACCAAACTAACGACCACCAAACTCGAGGTTCTACAAATTCACAAGGCGAAAACCACTATTACTGGTTTGACGATTTCATGTGTCGGTTCATGTTAGCTGACCCCAAATAATTTTGGGACTAAGGCTTTGTTGTTGTTAATATTGTTGGTAGGTATCTTGTTAGATCTTCTCTAAAAGTCTTGCAATCTTTTCCAATGCCACTGGTGGCTTCAAGATAGAAATTTCTCTTTTTGAATCCATAAAGAGATCCTTAGGGCACTTAATAGCAGGACACATTAAATTACTCACACGTGTAATTCTTCTTGGGGCACAGAATGACATTTTGATAGAAAATCAAGATGAAGAGAAGAAAGAGGGGATAAGATAAGATGTTCACCATTTTAGACAAACGGGAACAGAAAACAAATCACTCCATCTCTTCTAAAACCAGGAGCTGTCCACCCATTCCTACTCAGTTCAGTCAATAGGATCCCCTTAAAACATCCTGAAAATTTTGACCCAACAAGAGGCTAGAGAAGTAACCCTCCTAAAGAGCTCCTGAAGAAGGATTAAAATTAACCTTTTACTATAAAAATCCAATAATTCATGTGAATCCAGATCAACCTAAGGATAGCAAAAACAGCACAGTTCCATAAAGTTTTGACTTTTTTCTTTTTCCGAAACCCTTCTGTTTCTGAGCGGACAACTCATAAGCAAGGGCTGATCCGGTACCCATGACCGCTGCAAAAGATGGCTCCACCCAAGTAACTTTAATTTGAAGAATGAGGTGCACTAACTCGCATGTATGCAAAAACTACATCCGTGCTTAATGCTACTTTAGGCCGTCCCATATGCCTGCAATTGTTAATATTAAGCTTGCCGTGAATCATAGACCATGATGCTCTAACTTTGAAAGGACCCTTGGATTTCCAAGTTATATCAGAAAGAGGGAAATGGAGTAGGACATTAGAATGACTCAGATACTCATAAAGGAAGACTACTAATGTGACCTTAAGCATTACAGTTTCAGATTCGTGAGTCAGCAACATCAGCATAGGGCGGTCATCAAGCAAAAGAGGAGTAAGGGCCTGAAAGTTCATCAATTTCTCTCTTATTGGGATTTCTGTAAAATGCAAGTCCCGAGAAAAAGCAGCACTGTTGGAGCCAGTGAAACTAGCTATAGATGCCCCATGAAGGATGACAGTCAAAAGAGGTGTCAAAACCTAAATAAGAGGTATACTCCCACTCAACCATCCTCCCAGAATCTAAAGGAAGACCATCCCCACCCTATAACTGATATGAAACAACTGTGAAAATACCTTCAGGAACTCACACTAATAACTTTTTCCAACACTGAATATAAATCTGCCTACCATTGTAAAAACTTCATCCGCTGTTTTCTTTCAGGATATTCCACTGATAGGGTCCCAATTTGAAACATTCAGCTTATTATTTGCCCAAAGTTCCCAAATTTACTTGCTGTTACTTCCAGGGGTACTAGTTTATCCCTTTAATTATTGACTTTTCATACAAAAACTCTTGAGTAAATGACAGGAGTAAGGTTGTGTGCGGTAGCATCAAGCACTTAATGCTTGTTGCTTAATGATTTCCTTCCGTACAACTGCTTCAAGTTAAGTATCTCTTCATTAAATGAATGAAGAGATACTTAAATGTCTACAATGATGGCTCTTACTCGGTTAGTGGGTATATTGATGCTTGTTCGTCAAGAGGAATATGAGATCTTTGTTACAATTCAAGTAAAGGGCCCAACCTTAGTTTGAAGTTGTTGCACAAAAGGAAATCACTAAGCAACAAGCATTAAGTGCTTGATGTTACCTAACACAACCTAACAACGGAATTTTGAGTAGCAGTTTAGTTACTTCTTTTGTTTCTTGAAAGCATATCCACTCTGAAAATTGAATGTTAATTCGGAACTTATGATCACAGTTATCATAATGCATTGTTCAATAAAGTTAATAAAGATTAGATTCACTGTCTTGATATGCTTTCTAGTCTATGCTTCTTTTTGGACTCATGCTTTCTACGCTTATATTTTGTGCTTGCAGATACAACGAAGAGCACCTCCCCAGAACGTTCATCTTCTGATTCCATCCTAAGTAATACTTCTAATCTGATATTAATTCCTGATAACTACTCAATACCATGATGATTTCATGCTACCTCTGTCCCAAAATGAATATCCAAAAAAAATTCAAGTTTGCTCTTGACCAAGAGCAAATTTGAAAGGTTTTTGGACATTCGTTTTGGGGCGGAGGGAGTAATGTTTTTCCAATCCATAATCTGCAGGTGATTCTGGAGTGGATTTATCCGACAGAATCAGGACATCTGATGCAGAAATACTGATACATGCAACATCTGCCGATCCTTTGCCGCAATCATGACAAACAAAGTCCTTCATGTATGTGCGAAATCCTCTATAACATATTAACAAGCACACTTACTCGATTTTGAATATGCCTGCCTTCTTTTCAGTCAGATTTTGCCTTAATATGCACATTACAATGGAATTAACCAGCTAGCTTTTAGCAGAACATTCTGACTGTACAGAAATGCTGAAGGAATTTTGTAAGAAGGGCCCTAGTTATTGTTTGGTTGGTACCCATAGAAATAGAAGATAAATATATATATATATATATATATATATATATATACACACACACACTCCATGTAAGAAAGTTTTGGTAAACTATTTAGATGGAACATCCCAACTGCTGAGCCCTGACTACCCAGGTTGGCAGAGCTAATTATGCCATTCCTTGTGACGGTTTTTGGCTGCTGCTTTTTTTTTTTCCTCCCATCTCCTGTATATCTGTACTTGTTTTTACTGACCAGAAGATTTAGTACACTTAAAACAATATTGTGTTATGGAATGTTTCAGGCAACTTTTTGGCCTAAACCATAACCAAGTTACCGTTTTCTTCTCTTCATTTGATTTACTAACACTTTTTGTGGGCGTGGCATTCGAGCTTTTGTTGAATGATATATACTCCCTCCGTTCCGGACAGTTTCTCCCCCTTTGACTTTCATGCTCAACTCAATCGCTTTTTGACCATAATTTTATAAAAGTCTAGATATCCATATGCAATTCTAAATATTGTTATTGTTTCACCATTAGACATACTGTCAATAACAAATTTTAGAATTGTATAGAGATATCCAAATTTTCATAAAATTATGGTCAAAGTTTGAATGAGTTGACCATAAAAGTCAAACTGGGGCAAACTTTTCGGGGCAGAGTTGTTACATTTTTCACATGGCATTCTTCTCCCCCAACTTAGTTGTACTTAAGTTACCCAAGGTTTAACAAAGGAGGAACTTGGTTATGTTGTCTGACTTTTGGAAATGTGGATCCTTATATGCGTTTCCAGTATACAAGGGGAACTAGGTTAAGAATGCAGTAAACTTTTTGGGATTATTTTCTTCCTTTTTGCTTTTATATTTATTTTTTCGGTCTGGCTCTATCGAGTCAATTTAGAGTTAATTGAGTGAAACATTGTTTTTTTTTTTTTTTTTTTTTCCTCTTTTAAAGAAGGGGATCAACACATTTCACCGCTCCCCCCTTGATGCACTTCACAGAGGCGCCTAGCTATGCTAGGGAGGGCAATGTCATTCCCTCTAACCACTGGTGGGGGAATCGAACCCATGACCTACAGGTTGGAAGCCATGAACTCTAACCATCAGGCTAAGACCCCGCGTGCAGTGAAACATTGTTGTATACACTAACATATGTATTGGTCTCAGAAGCGAGTTCCATACAGGAAGCACACAACAAAATCTCATTTTTGTCCCAATCGCTAGTTTCGTTATCCCATTAAGTCCAAAATTAACTCAATAAGTTAAAAACTTAACGGAATGTAATGCAAGCCGCACGAAATTGACCAAAAAATAAAAGGCAGTAATATAAAAATCCAAATATGTGATGGGAAATGAGGCTCAGAATAAGAATTCTATCATATTCAAGAATGAATTATCTTAGTTATGTAATTATCTAACATTCGATTAGATCACAATTAAGATTAATTTGTTGGAAAATTTGTTTCAAATACGTGTTTGACCAATATTTGATCAAAAATTTCATGTAGTTTCATTTTATGTAAATAAAAATAAATTACATATTTATAATCTACATTTGGAGTAGATTAATGTGATGTATTTATTTTGTCAAAATTAAATTGTGGTGAATGAGAAATTAATGATCAAAATATGTAATTTGAAATGAGTTTAAGAACAATTTTTATTAAAGAGCACAAAGTTAGAGAGTATTTAAACTCATTTGCTCCGGGATAACAATCAAGTCCTCCTACCATGCAATCTGGACTATTGGATCAACCATGCAAGCTAGTGATCAATTATGCTAGTTTTGGACTAGCTCAAAATTGAACCATAAATGGTGCGAAACACTATCTGAGCCCGAGCCTACAAAGCACGCAAAAGGCACATTGGGCGGAATAAATGTGTTAGGCGAGTGTGTAACTTCGGGTGGACATGGATCAATTTAGTTGGAGGATCCGCGTCACTCTAAATGGGTGTGGGTGGCTCCAAGGAAGTTGGTGTCTTGATCAGGATTAGATCGGACGATACAGATAAGCACCACAACTCTTGAAAAACTATAAATAGGCCCCCAGGTTTAACTAATTCATTTATCCAGAATGCCAAGACAATTTCGAAAAAATAAAGGCGTACCTTGTAAATCCTCCAATCCTCTGTCCTACCCACGAAGAAAAGCCACTCCTGCTATATCTGACTGTAACCGACACCGCGGTTGGGGCCATGTTGGGTCAAGAAAAGGAGTCAAAAATTGAGAATGCCAATTACTTTGTGAGCCAGAAATTCCAAGGGAGCGAACTCAACTATTCATTTCTCTAGAAAACCTGCGCGACTCTAGTATGGGTAGTTGGAAAACTGAGACACTACATGCACTCACACTCAGTACATCTGGTCTCCAAGATGAATCCTGTAAAATATCTCTTCGACAAACCTTCGTTGTCAATGAGGCTAGCCAAGTGGTCTTTCTTCTTAGCAGAGTTCAACATCAAATACGTGACCAGGAAATCAATTAAAGGGCGGGTAATGGCTGAACAGCTGGCCAACTTCCCGAGCAATGAAGCCAAAGGTCCCGAACCACAATTCCCAGATGAAGGAATCTTCACGCTTGAAGCCGAGAATCGATGGAAGCTTTTCTTCGACAGGGCAGCTAACAAGAGAGGCAATGGTATTGGGATGCTTTTGGTAGACCCTAATGACGAACACACCCCAATCGCCATAAAGCTGAATTTTGAGGTTACCAACAATTCAGTCGAATATGAAGCATGCGCCGCTAGTTTAGAGGCCACCCTCGAAAGGAACGTCCAAGAATTAGAGGTCTACGGGAACTCAGCCTTGATCATTAACCAAGTCTCCAACAAATGGAAAATACCAAGCGTGTAAGGAAGACCTCATTGCACAATTTAAAGAAGTCACTTTTCACTACCTATCGAGATCGGAATCGATTTGTAGACGCTCTAGCCACTCTAGCTTCATTCGTGGAGATCCCCGAGGGAAAATTGGTAAAACCATTCAAAGTAAGAAGGAAGGAAATTCTAGCCTATTGTTGCGAAATTGAGGCAGAACCCGAGCCAATCAATAAACTGTGGTACAACCAAATTTACCAGTACCTCAAAAGCGGAGAGGCCTCTTTCATGAATGAAGAAGGAAAATACAAAGAAGGAGTCAAGGCCAAAAGCATTGTAGCCCTAAAACGCCTAGCCTCTCATTTTGTCGGATGGCTAGAGCTTTCGATAAAAAGGTAAAGTCTCAAGATATCAGAGAAGGTGACCTGGTGCTTAAGGAAAAACCTCCCACCCGAATCAACCCGCTTAGAAAATGGGAACCAACGTGGATCGACCCATTCGTGGTTCAAAAAATCTTCTCAGGAGGTGCAATAAAATTAACAGATCTGGATGGGAACCCTTTCGTGAACCCAGTCAACGAAAGCAAACTCCGCCGATATTTCGCCTAAAGAATATCGAGTCTTCCCCCTCCCCTTCTACACTCTAAAAAAAAGATGCATATATAGGTGTTGAAGAACATACCCAACTAGATTGAAAACCCTAAAAGGGCAGTCTAGGTAAAATCAGGGTTGAGCCATTCTCCCCTTTTCTGTCTCCCCTTCTCTTACAAAAATAGTGTCAAACTACTGAGACCTGAGCCCCTCAGTTCATTTGTAAGAGGGAAACGTAGGCAACCATCATTGGTTCGGTCTAAAAAATATATAAAATTCCAAATTTGATGCCAACAGAGTTCGAAACAAGACGCAAGCAAGGATTTCGTGTCTCGATAAAAACTCTAAAGTAAATCACAAATTATTACAGTTAAAACACTTCTTGATGAGTTCACGGACGGTCTACTCTCGACCCACAACATGCTAAAACATCATAAAACATCTAATAACTAATGTGCCTGCAACGACGATGGATGGATACTCAGAATTTTGGAAGGTCATTCCATGACACTCGCGCTTGTCCCTTCGTCATTCTTTCCCTTTTTTTTCCTCATCCCCGACGAGTCTTCTTTCGTTCCACATGAACTATCTCTATCTTCCTCCTTCCAAGATCAGGAGTCCTCCCTGTTGTGTCAAGCAACTCAGTCGCTCTCCAAACTTCGTTCGTTCGTGCCCCGACTCGGATCTCCCCCCTACGAGTCTGTAAAGTAGGACCTCTCTCCACCAATCTGCTGACTCTGGTCTCATAGTCAAACAAAGCATCTCCTTTGATATCTTGAGGGTTAGCCCAAGCTTCTGCACTCCTAAGGTTGTAACCTGAATGGCAACCCTGCCCCATAAAGGCCCCACGCCTGCTCCTCAGAATCATCTGGGCCTATCCAAGATGTCGCTCATACCAGTCCAAATACTTAGCGGTCAGAACAACACTCTCTTGGTGTCTAAGAAGTACCCAAGGAGGAAAAGCAGAATACTTCCATATCCTCATAAAAAGAAGGAAAATGGATGGGTCCGCCATGCAGAAAAGAGTTACCTCCATAGTAGTAATTTCATTCCAGCCCAGCAAAGGCTCTTGCCGCATCCTAAACTGCCCGAAAACAAGAGACGGAATGTAGAAAGAGGATTGGGACAGCCATGGAACCCTAACAACATAGGAACTTTCCAAAAGGGCCCTCCTAGTTTCTATCCTCCAATGAGGAACCCACCAACGAATGTGATGTGTATAGAGCCTGGCCATCTAGCTTTCCCATCCAGATTGAACTATCTCCAAAACCAAAGGTCGCTGAGCAAATGTCCACGGGCTAAAGGATATCGGGGCCACATGCATAGCTTGAAGCCTCTCTCTCAACCATAAAGTAAGCAAAGCAGGACTTCCCCCATGCATGAATCTATCCCCCATCGCCAGTCGGTCTATACCATGAAAGGTTTCTTCCAAGATCAAAGGAACGATGTCCTTACCCGCTCGACAATGGCCTACCACGTCTAGCAGAGCATTGTGACATATCCCGAGGGAGCTAACCATGAAAAGAGTGTCTATCACGCATAGAGCAAACACATCCCACGAAGTGTCACCCTCACTATCACTCATAAACCTGCCAGGCAACTTAGAAATATCGATATGCCCGGAGTCGAGTATCATGCATTGAGCTTCCTCTAAAGAAACTCGAAGAAAGAACGCTAGCTTCATGGTCACGCCCCCGACTAGAGGAAGAGAGATAGTTTCCACTTCTGGCCCCCCGAGCAAAGCTCTGAAATCCTCAAAGGTGGGTGTAATCTCGTTCTAGGAGAAGCCATAGACATGCCTCCTTGTGTCCCAAAATCTCGCGGCCGCTCGCAACAACTCCCAATCGGGCGATAACTCTTTGAGGGACAAGCAAACTTAATTTTGTATCATACCTCAAAAGCTCATTTGTTGTGCTTCATGTGATGCCTTATCCACGTCTTGAGCTCCTCAAGGAAGCGTGTTTGCTTCTCCTTTGGAAGTTTTGGGAAATTTCCCATGGCAAATGTTGAATTCATGACTTCAACAGAGTTTTCTCCCGAAATGTAGTTTGAATACAATGTTTGCTGTTTTGAAGTGAGAAAGAATGAGCAAAAACCAGATCTACTTCAGAATTTATTTCCTCTTTGAAAAGCTTGACAAATCTGTACGGACCTCCTTGAATGCAGGTGACATCCGTACGGACCACTTTGTTCCCCGGCAAAAAATATCGCAGCAGCGGGATTTTGCACCGAACTGCTCAAAAAACCTACCAAAGCTCTTCCAGTCTCCATAGACCACAAAGAAAGCATTTCAGGCTCATGCGACATGCACAAATCATAAAAAAAATAGAACTAGAAAAAATCCTAAGTTATTACAAGTAAAATAAAATAAAAAAGGGAGCGCGTTACATGTGAATAAATTGTGAATAAAAATACAAATGATTTGTTGCTCTCCTCATTAACATACAAAAAGAAGGAAGAAGAAAAATCCTACTCTGAGTTGTCAGCGGCACCACCCGGTGAAGACTCCCGCATTTCAGTACCTCCGCCGGCTACCTCATCATTGTTGGGTTTCGAGGGTCCATGCGCAGCGGAAGATTGCAAATAACTCGAATACCCAAAGCCCTAGAATCCGTTCAAGATGAATAATTAAGAATTATGAATTAGGGTTACCAACCTTGAGTGCCTTTGTCGTTGATATACGTAGTCCAACTCCAGATTGAAGAATTAGCAAGTCTTCAATATACGATCCTTTGAATCACGAACAAAGATCTTGAGAAGCGAAGATCCTCTACGAGTATCCACGCGATGAACGAACCCTAGAACTCTTTCTAGGAGGATTGCTAGATCCCTTGATTGAAACCGTTTCAATCTATGATGAATTGTGGAATTGGTGTGATGATTTTCAATTCACAATTGAAAATTCTCTCTATTTTTGTCTTTCTCAAAGCTCAAAAACGGAACTAGCTGCTAGGGCTGTTGAAGGAAAGTATTTATACTCTATAAATACTATGCCCTATTAAAAACCCTTGAGAAAACGGTTTCGGCATTCGGGGTACATGGGCGGTCGCCCATGTAGGGACACAGGCGGTCGCCCATGTGTCCGGCGCCTAATCCCTTCCTCCGAAAACCCATATGGGCGGTCGCTCATAAGGACATGGGCGGTCGCCCAAGTGTCCGAGCTTTAATCCCTTATTCGAAACCAACATGGGCGGTCGCCCATATGGACAAGGGCGGTCGCCCATCATGACAATCTCCAATGCCCGGTTTTTCAAATAACATGGGCGGTCGCCCATAGCACCTTGGGCGGTCGCCCAACACACCAGAAATCCATAATTCATTTTTGACAATTCGTTCGATGCGTGTGACCCCATAGGACTATATTATGTTGGCAATGAGTTCGATCACATCGATCCTCATAAGACATGAGCGGACTCTAGCAAGCCATCATGCCTACCCAAATAATATAATATCAAGTTCGTTTTTCCTACATAGAACATATCACAATCCCATTGTCACACGATGTTATATTGAACATGAGTCATGGTCCACGTCAACTCATATTGTTCAATGCTTTCTCGTTACCAAGTAAATTGATTAATCGAATGACATTAATCATATTAATTCATTCGGGCATGGCCATGCACTACATCAATCTTACTCACGAGTGGCCAAGCAAACATCTCTCTTTACGAGGGACAAGTTTCCATCTTGACTTATCATTCTTCCCAACAAGAATCATATCATGCCAATAATAGCCCTTATTGTTGTCCGGTTAAAGACAACGTTAAACTATATCAAACATGATATTCATCGAGTGGAAGACGATGATAATCTCAGGTCAAAGGATATCAATGATATGACTATATGAGATTTATTTATGACATATGACCATGACATAAATCTCATAATGGGTCAAATCCAGTACCTTGTTCTCTAACAAATACCCATGAATCTAATGTGCATCTCCATGCATATAATCATCACATGATTATCCATTAGACTTCATACTAGTGCTTCATAAGTACTAGGGACACGATTATTATAACTAAACATGCAAACACATATAATAATCAAATAAACAATCTCATATATAAATGAACAATGACATTACATAAAGGTCTATCTCTATAGGCCTAGGGCACTAACACCTACAATCATCATCTGTGAACTCGACACCCTCCTCAACCGAATACTCCATGAAATCTGAAGGGGTAAGACTGGAGAAGGGGTCGAAGAAGGAAGACGAGCCCTCGACCTGTGCACTGGACTGAGGAAAGTACTGCGGAAAAGGCCGCGCACCTCGACCCTCCTCGAAGAAGCTCCCATAAAAACTATACCTCCCTTGGGTCTGTACATCAGGCTGAGAGGTAGGCTCTGGATCCGTGTACGCGACAGGAAACGGAGTGTCCACCGATCTCCCCGAAGGCATGGGCTCAATAACCGCTGCACCTCTTGACGACTCCCAAGACATCCCCCGCATAAGGTTCTTTGCAAAAGCCTTCATCCCCAGATACTAGTGGGTGATCAAGTATACGGTCCACCCCGATACCTGCATGACAAAGAAACAATAGTCACAAAAGAGAAATAAGACAGAAAAACAAGATCAAGATGTCAAAAGAAAGAATAAAAACTCACAGAAGCATCCGGATCAACCCAGTAAGAGGGAGGAGCCTGCTCTGGGATGGGCACAAAAATCCGCCTTCTGGAAGAATCCCCGCGAACGTAGGAAAAATCTGATCTCGGGACGGGGACATTCCGAGGTTGTGACGAGTAACACCTCATCTCCCTAGCCAGCGCCTGTGGCGTCCTCAGCTTCCTCCTCACAAAAGCTCCGTACTCCTCACCATCCAAGACATAATCTGCGGCGTCTACCCCAGCACAATATTTCTCAATATCAAAGAATCTCATCTCAGAAGGGCTCAACATATGAACTGTAGGATCCCTCGGAGCACGAGGAGCATCACCATCACCATGCTGCCAGAAAACTCTCTCCCCCAAATATATCACGTCGTAAGTAAGGCCCCACAAAAGTTTCCTCTTCCTCGTCACCCGGGGTGCGTCACCCAGATCATCCGCGTTATACCTAGACCAAGGATATAGTTGGAAACCTTCTGGTCTATCCTTCTCCAGGTGCCTCTTCACGTCATCAAAGTTAAGAGTGATCTTCCCTCTACTACCCCTCCTCTCCCTCCTCTCCCTCCAAGGCCGTGTCCAGCAAAGCATGGCAGGGTACCCTAGCAGAACCTCATCGTGACGGTCCTACTCATGGCACTGAAAAACCTCATAGCATCACACATGCTACGGAAAAACAGATATTGACTCAGAAAAGGAAAGGATTGATAAAAACACAAAGCTACAAAGCAATAAAATTGTACCTCTAAAGCAAACTTGAAGCATCCCAAGGAGCAGGCCGCGCCCATGCTAAACTTGTCCATGGCAATGTAAAGCTCAGCCAAGCCTGTCTCTCCCCAGGCGATGTCGCAAACCCTCTCTAAATCAACCAAGGAATTAAGAAGAGGAAAAAGAGACGTGGTAGCATGGTTCGAGAACAGGGTCAAAGAAAGAGCAAACCACAAAAATGAACGAGCCAACTGCTCCGCGGATACACCCCTGGGATCCCGCTGATACCTCCAAATGTTGACCGAGATCTTCGCCTCGACATCAGAATGCAACATGCCCAAACCCTTACGAGGTGTAGGCTCAAATCCCAGCAGCTCGATCAAACACTCGTAAGACATACAATCCCTCCACTTCACCGACTCACCCTTAAAGGAAAGACAGGTGATACTCGCATAATCTGTGGGAGTCACCGTCACCTCCCCCCAACCAAGATGGAATGAATGCGTGGTATCCCACCAAACCTCAGATAAAACTAGAAAAATGCCCTTGTTCTTCTTAGTCGAGGCTACTCCAACTAAATTCTCCACAAACACGTTCAGCCCCGAGTCAATAACTAGTCTCCGAGGACTAGGTCTCCCCTCCCAGGAGTTATACGGCATATTCCACTAAACATCTACCACAGTCTTAATAGACCCCCCACTTCCAGAAACTGTCTTTAGCAAATGAATTACCAGCGACGTAATGATTCCGTCGCTATATAGCGGCGAAAATTATGCTTTGGCGTCGGAATAAATTTGGCGTCGATATTACCGATGGAATTTAATTTCGTCGCTGGGTTCCATCGCTAAAAACGAATAGTCGTCGAATATTCGTTTCATTACCGCCACTAAATTGGTGCCTAAATTACCGACGGAATATTCCGTTGCTAATGCTTTCTCAGCGACGAAATTATTCCGTCGGTGGTAATTAAATATTTTTTAATTTTTTTAATTTACCCAGCGACGGAATAATTACGTCGGTGATAATTTAATTTTTTTTAAATTAAGCAGCGACGGAATAATTCCGTCGGTGACAATACAATTTTTTTAATTTTTTTTAAATTTTTCAGCGACTAAATAATTCCGTCGGTGATAAAATAATTTTGTTTTTAAATTTTTTTAATTAAACAGCGACAGAATAATTCCGTCGGTGATAATATATATTTTTTTAAATTTTTTCAATTTTTCAGTGACGGAATAATTCGGTCGGTGACAATATAATTTTTTTTTTAATTTTTCAGCGACGGAATACTTCCGTCGGTGATAATATAATTTGTTTTTAATTTTTTTAATTAATCAGCGACGGAATAATTCCGTCGGTGATAATATATTTTTATTTTTTTTTAATTTTTCAGCGACAGAATAATTTCGTCGGTGATAATATTATTTTTTTAATATTTTTTTAAAAAACCACTAATTAACAAAGTCTTAAATATTATTTCCTAGTGAATAAAAAATTAAAAATAAATAAATAAATAAATATAGGGTAGTCCGTCCCTCTTTTCTTCTATATACTTTCATTTATTTAGTTTTTTTCTATCTTTTTTTATATACCTTTTTTTTTTTAAAAAAAATCACTAATTAACAAAGTCTAAAATATTATTTCCTAGTGAATAAAAAATAAAAATAAATAAATATAGAGTAGTCCGTCCCTCTTTTCTTCTATATACTTTCATTTATTTAAATTTTTTCTATGTTTTTTTATAAACCTTTTTTTTTTAAATCACTAATTAACAAAGTCTAAAATATTATTTCCTAGTGAATAAAAATTTTAATAAAATAAATTAATAAATATAGGGTAGTCCGTCCTTCTTTTCTTTTATATACTTTTATTTATTTAATTTTTTCTATCTTTTTCTATATACCTTTTTTTTTTAAAAAAATCACTAATTAACAAAGTCTAAAATATTATTTTCTAGTGAATAAAAAATTAAAAAAAATAATAACTAAATATAGGGTAGTCCGTCCCTCTTTTTTCTATATACTTTCATTTATTTAGTTTTGTTCTATCTTTTTTTCCATACCTTTTTTTTAAAAAAACCACTAATTAAAAAAGTCTAAAATATTATTTCCTATTGAATAAAAAATAAAAATAAATAAATAAATAAATATAGGGTAGTCCGTCCCTCTTTTCTTCTATATACTTTCATTTATTTAGTTTTTTTCTATATTATTTTATATACCCTTTTTTAAAAAAAATCACTAATTAAAAAATTCTAAAATATTATTTCCTAGTGAATAAAAAATAATAAATAAATAAATAAATAAATATAGGACAGTCCGTCCCTCTTTTCTTCTATATACTTTCATTTATTTAGTTTTTTTCTATCTTTTTTTATATACTTTTTTTTTTTAAAAAAAACCACTAATTAACAAAGTCTAAAATATTATTTCCTAGTGAATAAAAAAAATAAAATAAATATAGGGTAGTCCGTACCTCTTTTCTTCTATATACTTTCATTTATTTAGTTTTTTTTCTATTTTTTTGTATATCTTTTTTTTTTTTAAAAAAAACCACTAATTAACAAAGTCTAAAATATTATTTCCTAGTGTATAAAAAATTAAAAATAAATAAATAAATAAGGGTTTAGGGGTTTCGGGTTGGGGGTTAGGGTTTAGGGTTGCGGTTTAGGTTTTAGGGGTATAATTGTTTAGGGGTTAAGGGTTAGGGTTCAGGGTTAGGGTTTAGGTTTTAGGAGTATAAGGGGTTAAGGTTTAGGGTTAGGGGTTAGGGGTTATGGTTTAGGGTTATGGTTTAGGGTTTAGGGGGTATAAGGGTTTAGTTAGGGGTTAGGGTTTAGGGTTTAGGGGAATAAGTGTTTAGGGGTTAGGGTTCAGGATTAGGGTTTAAGGTTTAGGGGTATAAGGGGTTAAGGTTTAGGGATTAGGGGTTAGGGGTTAGGGTTTAGGGTTATGGTTTAGTGTTTAGGGGTAAGGGTTTAGTTAGGGGTTAGGGTTTAGGGTTATGTTTTAGGGTTTAGGGGAATAAGTGTTTAGGGATTAGGGTTCAGGGTTAGGGTTTAAGGTTTAGGGGTTAAGGTTTAGGGTTAGGGGTTAGGGTTTAGGGTTATGGTTTAGTGTTTAGGGTATAAGGGTTTAGTTAGGGGTTAGGGTTTAGGGTTTATGGGTATAAGGGGTTAATTTTTTAACAGTTTCTGTTAAGTTCTATAAGAAAGTTAGCTTTTTTTTTTTTTGGATAAAGAAGATTATTTTAGACTTTTGTTTACTACATATATTTTTTGCAAAAAGTTATATGAAAAAAGTTATGAATTTTGAAAGAAATAAAACTTAACTTTTTTACACTAAAACATAACCCATACCATATATCCTAAACCATAACTCATATCATATACCATATATATATCCAATACAGCAAACACTCATACTTTATACCCTAAATCATATACTCCGTATCATATACACATACCATATACTCTAAATCATAACCCATATACATATACCCTAAACCTTAACCTATACCCTAAAACATAACCCATACCCTATACCCTAAACCATAACTCATGTCATATACTATATATATACCCAATACAGTAAACACCCATACTTTATACCCTAAATCATATACTCCGTATCATATACACATACCATATACTCTAAATCATAACCCATATACATATACCCTAAACCTTAACCTATACCCTAAAACATAACCCATACCCTATACCCTAAACCATATCTCATATCATATACCATATATATACCCTAAATCACTAATTAACAAAGTCTAATAGTTTTTAAAGAAATAAAAGTATATAATATAAAAACATTTACTTTTTTGATATTATGTATTATTACTAGTTATTATTAATATTATTATTGATTATTATTATTAATTATATAATAATAATTATTAATATATTCAATAATTTAATTGAATAATTAACAATAGCATCATTATTAGTATTATTATTAAGTATTATTACTAATAATTTTTAAAGAAATAAAAGTATATAATATAAAAAAATTACTTTTTTGATATTATGTATTATTACTAGTTATTATTAATATTATTATTAATTATATAATAATAATTATTAATAACTATTCAATTAAAGAAAATGGTTTGTTAGGTGAATTATGAATCATTGGATTGAATTTTATGTTATGTGTTTAATAGTCAAGATGATGTTTGGTTTATGATCCATGTGATTATTTGAGACCCAATAAAACAATGCCACATGGCATTGTTTTATTGGGTTACCAATATTCACGTGGATTGATTCCTTAGTCAATCTGGACCATTGATTATAAACAATCCAATGATCTAAATTCATTTAAACAAAACCATTTCACCGTCTTTTCTCTTTTTCTAATCACCTCCCTCATTTCTCTCTCTTCATTATCTCAATCCAAACAAACCCTAAGGGTCCGCTCCCGAGTTTTTTAGGGAGAGAAAGGGAAGGAAAGGGAAGGGAAGGGAGGGGAAGGGAAGGGAGGGGGAGGAAATGGCTGAACATTTCTTTCCTCCCCAATCCGCCCACACACGGGAGGATTGAAATGGAAGGAAATGAGCCCCTCATTTCCTTCTCTTTCCCTCCTCAAAAAAACTCAGGAGCACCATCAGGGAGGAAATCCTCCCAAATTTCCTCCCTTTTCCTTCCCTTCCCCTCCATTTTTAGACTCGGGAGCGGACCCTCAGTCTATTTCTCTCTCAATTCTTATCTCTGTCCCTCATCTCTGTCGCCCCATCCCTACCCCAATTCTCGTCACCGCCACCACCCCTACCCAATACGCCTCCCTCTCCCTTCCTTCCCCAACCACCCATCAACCCACACCGACAACCACACAGCAAACCAAAACCTTTTCGCTCCCGTCTAACGAAAGGGAAATCAACATTTTCGCCATTCTTCCGCCTTCATCGCCCTCCGCCACGACTGCCACCTTCGCTCTCTTCAAACTAACAGTCTGCCTTCTTCGATCTTCGTCGCCTCTCTCCTCTCCTCTCTGCCTTTCCACTACAAGGAAAATTCATTTTAGCTACGGCAAATTTCGTAGCTAAAATGAAGATTCCGTAGCTAAATCGTGTTTAGCTACGGATTTATTTCGTAGCTATTCCGTGGGTGCAGGTTTGTCGCTAAATTGGGCGTCGCTATTTTGTAGCTATTTTAGAGACGGATATGTCCGTCTCTAATTTAGAGACAGATATGGCCGTCTCTAAATTAGAGACAGATATGTCCGTCTCTAAATTAGAGACAGATATGTCCGTGTCTAAATTAGCTACAGATATGACCGTCTACGGATTAGCGACAGATTTTTCGTCTCTATTTAAATACTCGTTTTATTTTCGAACCATTTTAGCGACGAATATTTCCGTCGCTAAATTGATAATTTTTTTTAAAAATATATATATATATTTAATAATATATATTAATATATTTTAAATATATATATATATATATATTTTTAAAATATATTAATATATATTTTTAAATATATATTAAATCAATCCCTTAACTTTTCATATTCTCATATCAGTCCCTTAATTTTTATTAATTTCAAATCAGATCTGGGTTTGAAGGGTGGCGGGTTTGAGACGGTGGTGATGGCGATTTTGAGATGGTTGTGGGTGGTGGTGTGGTTGTAAATAAAACTTAATAAATAATTGATGTCATAATTTTTCAATTTATAGTGATCAAAATGAAACAAATTTAATAGGTTAGTGACCAAACATGTATTTAACTTGTGTTAGTTTATTTAAGGGGTTTTTATCCATAAGATCTTGAGATAAGGTGGAATTTACCAATAAAAACAATACATTTCGAATTCTACCATAGGATCCAAGAGTTGAAATAAAACGACCTTAGAGTCCCTCGCCCTGTTTATAACAATTTAAATGTCCAAAACAGCCCTTCTTTCTCTCTCTATGCGCAACTCCCTTCTCTCTCTAATCGCAATTCCGTTCGGCGGCAACGAGAAGAACGATTTTGATGGCGATCGTCATCTTCATCAATCTCCGAATCATCTTCATCTTCAAAAATCCAAGTGATTCAATTCAATCGATGGATTCCATCAATCTCCGAATCATCTTCATCCTCAAAAGCCCAAGGGATTCCTTGCATTTTGAGTTCTGATTCATTGGGCATGGCGTCAACTCTGTTATTGGTGGTTGTGTTTATGCTTGATCTGGTTGCCTTTGCCCTTGCTGTTGCTGCCGAACAAAGAAGAGCTTCCGTCTGTTTCTCTTTCCTTTTCTTGCTTATTTTCAACTTAATGCCAGTATTGTGTTCTTGTTGTTTAATGGGTGTTGCTTGATTTATCCGATTGAACTAATAATGGTCGAGAAAAGTACCTTTTTGATCCTTAAACTATTTTATTTGTGACCTTTTAGTCCTTGAACTATTTTCTAAGCCTTTTTCATCCTTGAACTATTTTAATTGGGACATTTTAGTCCTTCTGTTATAAATTCCGTCCATTAACCGTTAATTGGGACCTTTTCGTAAAGAGTTATATAGGCCAGTGACCTTTTAGATACTTAGCTCCGTTGTGGAACTATTTTTCTATTTTATTTTTTACAAATTTGAACATTCATTTAGGGACGGATGAGTAAACAAAAATGTAAAAATATTGAACCGTACGTTCATTTTGAAACTATTTTTTCATTTGCAAATTTGAACATTCGCTTAGGGATGGATGAGTTGAAAAAAAAAATAGTAAAAATTTTGAACAGTATATTCATTTGGAGCTATTTTTTTTTTCAAATTTAAACATTTAGGGACGGAGGTGTAAAAACAAAGTAATTTTGAACAGTTGTTGTATGGGTTGACAGAAAATTTTAGCTTATTGGGTTCAAATTACTTTATTTTTTGCTACGAACCTCCGTTCCTAAATGTTCAAATTTGAAAAAAAAATAGTTCCAAAATGAATAGTATACTGTTCAAAATTTTTACTTTGTTTTTTGTTCTACTCATCCGTCCCTAAGTAAATGTTCAAATTTGCAAATGAAAAAATAGTTTCAAAATGAACGTACTGTTCAACATTTTTACTTTTTTTTTACTCCTCCGTCCCTAAATAAATGTTCAAATTTACAAAAAAAAAAAGTAAAAATGTTGAACAGTACGTTCATTTTGAAACTATTTTTTCATTTGCAAATTTGAACATTTACTTAGGGACGAATGAATAGAAAAAAAAACAAAGTAAAAATTTTGAACAGTACATTCATTTTGGAACTATTTTTTTTTTAAAATTTGAACATTTAGGAACGGAGGTGCGTAGCAAAAAACAAAGTAATTTGAACCCAATAAGCTAAAATTTTCTGTCAACCCATACAACAACTGTTCAAAATTACTTTGTTTTTACGTCTCCGTCTCTAAATGTTCAAATTTGAAAAAAAAATAGTTTCAAATAAATATATTGTTCAAAATTTTTACTATTTTATTTTGCAATTCATCCGTCCCTAAGTGAATGTTCAAATTTGCAAATGAAAAAACAATTTAAAAATGAACGTACTGTTCAACATTTTTACATTTTTTTTACTCCTTCGTCCCTAAATGAATGTTCAAATTTGTAAAAAATAAAATAAAAAAATAGTTCCACAACGGAGTTAAGTACCTAAAAGGTCACTGACCTATAAAACTCTTTACGAAAAGGTTCCAATTAACGGTTGATGGACGCAAGTTTTAACAGAAAGACTAAAAGGTCCCAATTAAAATAGTTCAAGGATGAAAAAGGCTTAGAAAATAGTTCAAGGACTAAAATATCCCAATTAAAATAGTTTAAGGACCAAAAAGGTACTTTTCTCAATAATGGTCTAATTGGGTTTTGGCTGATTTTCTTTTTTGGGTTCAATTGATTAGTAGTTTTTTTTTTCCATTAGCTTTGTGGTAAAAAAATAAAAAATCAAGGGTTTAAAGATTTCCCTTTTTCTTCTGCTTGTAAAGTTACGACTTAAGTCGATGAATTGCTACTGCGATTTGATTTCCACATACTGGTTGAATTCGCTATAATAGCTTATATGTGTGTGTATTTGTGTATAATCTTCTGTCTGAATTATGCTTGATTTCTATGCTTGAGACTGAAAGATTTTTAATAGAGGTGTTAATTATGTATATGCTAGCTCTGATGATAATTATTTTCTTTTCTTTTCAGTTAATTCTTTGCTTGATTCATTTATTTATCTTGCACCATAATATATCCGTAAGGAACTGTTCTTACTCATTGATTTGGTGAAATATGGCTAGTTGAGTATGGAAAAAATTACAGAGTTCATAATGGACAGAGTGGCTGTCTTCTGTTTGGCTCTTTTAAACTCCTTATCCTCTCCAGTTCATAGTATGGTTAATTTAGCAAATTTCCATCTACAGACTATTTTTTTTCATAGTGTTGGCATGAAGATTTGAGCATTAGTGGCATTTTTTTAATTTTATGATTGAATGTGCTTCCAAATTTATTAGAATAAATTTCTACTAAATGAGCCAATGATGCATAATAGTGCACCACATTTCCCTTGTTACATTTATCAATTTTCGGTTGCATAGGTAAAATAACCTTTTCTTCTAACTTTCGTATTCTTTTATCTGTACTTGGTTTCAGGAATAGTTGTTTCTTTGTCGTAACTGCTTATCTATCCTGCATTTGAGAATATATAAAGAATAATGGGTTCACCTGAACGGACACAAAGTTCATTGAAAGGGGATACAAGAGATAGTTTAGATCTGAAGAGTGCTAGAGCAAGAGGAGAAGAAGAACTGGGAGGTGATGAGAGGAGAAAGCACAGGTCAAGTAAACTAAGAAAATCAGGGAGTGGCGAGGATGTTGAAGGATTGGAAGGCAGTGGACGGAAGAGAAGTAGTGGGGAGAAAAATGAGAATCGAAAGATGTCAAGTGGCTCAAGCAGAGCTGGTAGTGATGAGGATAGGTCCAAGCAGATGAAGAAAAAGCAAGAAGAGAGCGCACTTGATTCATTGAGCAATTGGTATCAGGATGGAGAAGCAGAGAATAGACATGATGGTCGTGATAGATCCGGAAGTAAAGGATATGGCTGAGCCGCTGAAAGTGAGAGAAGAAAATCTATTTCAAAGCTGTCAGATCATGAGACTTCTCAAAGTAGAAGTAAAAGATGCAAAATCACATGATGGAGAGGTTGAAACGGGACACGCAAAAGAATCCAGATATTTTGACAAAGAGGAAAGCAACCTGGAAAAAGGTCATGGATCTTCTGAACATGGTAGAAACCATGTTTAGAATCCAGATATTTTGACAAAGAGGAAAGCAACCTGGAAAAAGGTCATGGATCTTCTGAACACGGTAGAAACCATAAGAAAAGGTGGGAATAAATGTGAAATGTTTTTCACACTTCTAAAACTGTGAGGTCAGTTTCACAGTTATTTATGAATGTGAAATGGTTTGGTTTTTGACCTTTCTAAACTGAAAACCATGAGGTAAATTTCACAGTTAATTTGGTACTTAGTATGTTTGGTTTACCCGTTATTTATTAGTTGTTGATGATTGTTTGTGTACAACTATGAGGTCAATTTCTCAGTTATGATTGTTGAGGTCACTTTCTCAGTTATTGTGCATAACTGTGTGATAGATTTCTCTGTTTTTATGTCATTTTTTTATAGAACAACGGTGAGGTCTATTTTACAGTTGTTGGTTGTGATGTGAATAACTGTGAAATGTTTTTCACACTTCTAAAACTTTGAGGTCAGTTTCACAGTTATTTATGAATGTGAAATGGTTTGGTTTTTGACCTTTCTAAACTGAGAACTGTGAGGTCAATTTCACAGTTAATTTGGTACTTAGTATGTTTGATTTACCCGTTATTTATTAGTTGTTGATGATTGTTTGTGCACAACTGTGAGGTCCATTTCTCAGTTATAGTTATGAGTGCTATTTTTGTGTCATTCCTTTAGGACAACTGTATAACAAGTTTCACGGTTGTTGGGTTTGGTGTTAAATAACTGTGTAATAATTTTCACAGTTATTGTGCATAACTGTGAATTCCATTTCACAGTTATTTTTATGTTATTCCTTTAGGACAACTATAGAACAAGTTTCACGGTTGTTGGGTTTGATGTAAATAACTGTGTAATGGTTTTCACAGTTATTGTGCATAACTGTGTAATGATTTGCACATTTCCAAGATGAGAATTATGTTTGTACACAACTGTGAAGTCAATTTCTCAGTTATAGTTACGAGTGTTGAGGATACTTTCTTAGTCATTGTGCATAACTGTGTGATTCATTTCACTGTTTTTATGTCATTCGTTTATAGAACAACAGTGAGGTCTATTTCATAGTTGTTGAAAAATAATTTTATTTTATTTATAAAATTTGAAATATATGATGAGTAAACTTGTTTGATTCGTCTTGGCGATGGGATTAAAACAGTGGTCTCAGATTATTTTTTCGACTTTTAGATTTTGAGATATTGTATTTTAAAAATTTAAGAGGAAAAAAAGGAAGAGAGAGAAAAGGAGAGAGAAAGATATTGTATTTTTTTAGATATTATATGTAAAAGAGAGAGAGAGAGAGAGAGAGAGAGAGAGAGAGAGAGAGAGAGAGAGAGAGAGAGAGAGAGAGAGAGAGAGAGAGAGAGAGAGAGAGAGAGAGAGAGAGAGAGAGAGATGGGCACGTGAGTGGCGTGAGTGTGGCCGAGGGTATTTTGGTCTAGAAAAATTATAGGGACGTATTGGTATGTTTTGAAAATATTTGATTTTATTGATTGTTTTCATTTATCTGATGGACTTACTGGTCAAAGACTCTTTATTTAATGGTGGAAGTTTGTGAGGACTGATTTGAGTATAAAAGAAGTTTAGGGGAGCAAAGTTTAACTGTAAAATATCAAGGACTAATTTAAGATTAATAAAAGTTAAGGGACTGATTTGAGAATAAGAAAAGTTATATCAGGTACAAAAAAAATAAAATTTATAATTGTTATTTACGATTTTATTTTATTTATTGCATTATCAGCGGCGGAAATTTCCGTCACTGAATTAATTAATTTTAATTAAATTTTATATCAGCGACGGAAATTTTCGTCACTGAGTCAATTTATTTTAAATTAATTTAATTAAATTTTTAATTTCACCGGCGAAATATTCCGTCGCTGAAATAAAAATTTATTTAAAATGAATTAATTAATTTAATTTAATTATTTCCGTCGGTGTATACCGACGGAATTTGATCCGGCGAAATATTTCCGTCGCTGATATCAAAAGATCACTGACGGAATATTATTTCCGTCGGTGTATACCGACGGAATTTGATCCGTTGGACCATTGCGGCGGGCTGACAGTGGCGGACCACCGACGGAATTTTTCTGTCGGTGATGAACTTTAGCGACGGAATTTGTCCTTTAGCGGCGGAAATTTTCGCCGCTAAAACATGTTTTTCTGGTAGTGCCCGTATTCATCTTCTTGGCCTTTTCCGACAAAGACACCTCATCCTGCAGGTAAACACATCAAAGGTATATCAATAAACTCTGATGCAAGACTTAGCAATAATAAACGAAGAATGACACATATCATTCACATTTTATTTCAAAATCCCATTCCCACACAACACATTTTATTTCAAAAAGCCCGTTCCCACATGACACATTTTATTTCAGAAATCTCTTGAAAGTAACAATAATAAGAATTGCATTCACCGTGAACTTACACACAATCTGATCTTAATTACATTTAAAGGTTCACCCATAAGAGTAAACTGAATTTAAACTTGAAAAACCTGCACATGTATTTTTTTGAATTTTGTGCTTAGGAAAATAGATATGAGAAGATTCAGAAATCTCTTGAAAGCAACTGAAAAAATCTTTTTATTGCCTCAATTCGAATATGGTGCCATACTGCTATAATAATATGCTCCCAAACATAGATTAACTAAAGAGAAAGTTCAGAAATCTCTTGAAAGCAACAATAATAAGAATTGCATTCACCATGAACTTACACACAATCTGAAATTAAAATTGAAGGTTCACCCATAAGATTAAGAAAAATTGGATAGATTAAGGAAAAATGGCTTGAATTGATTTGTAGGGAAAAATAAATGGGAGGCTGGTATTGTTTTCTTATAAGAAGAAATATAAAGCTAGGGTTGTTCACGCTATATGAAGTTTTTAATTTGAAGGACCGAAAGAATTTTTGAGAATTTTTAGGATTAGGAAGATTTGTAATTGTAGGAAACATGTTAAAAAAAATCCTTCCCATCAAAGCTGAAATCACGGAAGATTAATTCTAAAATTTTGAGTAATTTCATCCTAAAATTTTGATTACACATTTGAAAATTTTTCGTTTTTTTTTTTTTTTCATTTTTTATAGGAAATAGTATGAACCCGTATGCCGTCATTTTGCAAAAAATAAAATCCGGAAAAAACAATGTGTAAATCAACTCCTTTGATATAGGTAATTTGATCCCAGCCATGAAAGGAAATTGATTTAGGGATAAGTTTGTTACAGTACATTAATTTAAATTGATTTACGAATTAACTTCCGTAAATTATTCTTGAATGTTTCTTTTTAAATTTCTTATTTAACTGAAATAGAGAAAAGAAAGAGATAAATATTAAGAGTTTAATCTCATTTAGTAGTTGATTCATTTAATTAGTTAAGAAAATCACTTAAGGAAAGCTTAATGTGAGAACTCTAAATATTTGTCTTTTAATATATTATGTAGAGCCTCTTCATGTGTTTCTTACATGAGCTTATAGTAAAGCTAAGAATCAAAAATCCATGTTACAACTCACTTAGTGTCTGAAATACAACCCATTTGCTTGCAATAACATGGCAATATACCCTTCACTCTGATCAGAGTCCAGACTTGAAAAACTTATAAATAGGTCAGTGCGGATTTTTTTTCCTCACACAAAGGGGGCAAGTATTAATAAATTGCACTAAAACCCCTAATTTCTTAAAATATTTGCACTATTAAAAAAATAAAAATCAACAGGGGGGGGGTTGGGGATTGACCCCTTTGTTTATGTGCAGATCCACCGGTGAAATAGGTAAAGTAGGAGTAGGTCTTTGAGAGAACTATTATTTCAAAAGCATAATAATACGCACATATCAATATAAACTGTGATATCTCCCATCCCATATCGAAAATATATGAGAATTTAGTGTAATATATAGAAGGCTCATGCACTACTACTAAGCATCAAATCATCCATTGGACTTTTGGAGGCCTGTGATGGGCTGTGGTTGACCCAATTGAGGAGGTGCTTAGTGGGCCAGTGTGTGGTGCCTACGTAGCGGGTCGGGCTACGGGCTCGGGTCGTTACAAATGGTATCAGAGCAGAACCCCGACCTTAAGGCTTGCGAGCTAGCCCGGGGGTACGATCTGGGTATTGATTGACCTTGCCAGGGACGACAAGGATTTGAGTGGGGAAGATTGTGATATCCCCCATCCCACATCGGAATCAGCTCCAAGATGTCTAAGAAAATACTCCCTCCATCCCAGATCAAGGGTTCTCGGGGGAGATTTCACGCTTCTTAAGAAATTTTTTAAAAAATGAATAAAAGTTAAATGTGGGATAGAGAATACTCCCTCCGTCCCATTAATAACTTCACCTTTTGCCATTTTGAGTGTCCCATTTAAAGCTTCACCTTTCCTTTTTTGGCAAGGAATCTTTACTATTCCACCTACTCATTCTCTCTCCTATTTTACTATTACACTCACAACATTTTTCAAATTTACTATTTCCTCCACTCATTCTCTCTCCTATTTTACTATTACACTCACAACATTTTCTCCAACCTTAATTTGCGTGTCGGGCCAAAAAGGGTGAACTAATTACTGGACGGAGGAAGTAGTAGTTAATGATTGGTTTTTTTGTAAATATGTTAACTTTATAAGGGTATAATGAATGGTTTTTTTTTTTTTTGTAATATGGGGTAGGGAATAATAGTTAATGATTGAATTTTTAATAGGAGAGAGAATGAGTGGGAGGAATAATAAGTTAATGATTGATTTTTTTGTAAATATGTTAACTTTATAAGAGTATAATGAATGTTTTTTTTTGCAAATAGGAGTATTAAATTATAAGGGTATAAATATATTCAAAATCTTGCCATTTAGGAAAAGAGACTCTTGATCTAGGCGAACTAAAATAAAAGAGAAAGTAGAATTCTTGGTCCGTGCGGAGGGAGTACCTTTTAGTTCAATTAAAAAAGGCAACTGAGAAAGTCCCCCTCCCTAGAAGGGAGGATAGGAATATATCATTGTTATTATTATACCAAAAAAAGTCTTTTTAAACTAAACACATTTCTCAGTCCGTGACCAACAAACTTCAGTTACGTCTGATCTAGAGGAGCTACAATTCCAACCTTAGGGCTTAGATTCAATGCTCGAAACACATTATGTTAACATATTTTTCTAATTCCTGAAATAGTTTTCTAGGTTATCATATCAACGCATCTACAGTTCCATAGTAAATCAATGTACGAAGATAATCAGATCAATCAGAAAACAAATATTCCATTAACATGCACAATAAACTCAATTCAAAACTCCCCACACGACTGCGATTCAGCGGCCGGCGCCTACCTCTCCTTCCCTCTTTCTCCTTCTGCCGAAAACTGCTTACATTTGGGAAAAATTGGTTAAACCCTAGGGTTTTGTATATACACCGAATTGAATAAGGGTATTTTTGGTAATGAACAAAACCCATTTTACATGATTTATATAGGAAATAGGAAATAATTGATCAATGGGAGAATTACATAATGCCATGTCATAATAGTGACATGGCTTAATGTGAGGGCTCTAAATGTTTGTCTTTTAATATATTATATAGATTCATCCGTCCAATCTTTTAAAACATTTTTCACCTCTCAAAAGAGGAAAGCAAGCCGCGACGCGCGTCGGACGTCCGCCGGATCGGATAATTTCACCATGATCCTTATATGTTATATGCAAGGTTTGTCGATTTCTGATGTGAAATATTAATATCTCTAACAAATAGATCACCCAGGTTCACACTACCAGAAAAAGGTGATATAGCGACGGAAATTTTCGTCGCTAAAATTCAATTTCCGTCGCTAAAAATAAACACCGGCGGAAAAATTCCGTCGGTGGTCCGCCGCTACCAGTCCGTCGCAGTGCTCCGACGGGTCAATTTCCGCCGGTATTTTTTGATTTTACCGATGGAATTTAATTCCGCCGATGATTTAATGGTTTCAGCGACGAAAAATTCCGCCGTTAAATCAATTTAATTAAATTAAATTTTCATTTCAGCGGCGGAAATTTCCGTCGCTGTAATAAAAATTAATTTAATTAAATTAATTTCAGCGGCGGAAATTTCCGTCGCTGTAATAAAAATTAAATTAAAATAAATTAATTTCAGCGGCGGAAATTACGTCGCTGAAATTATTTTATTTTAATTTAATTTTTATTACAGCGACGGAAATTTCCGCCGCTGAAATCAAAAATTAAATTGAAATTAAATGATATAGCGGCGGAAATTTCCGTCGCTGTAATAAAAATTAAATTAAAATAAATTAATTTCAGCGGCGAAAATTAGGAAATTTCCGCTGCTATAATCAAAAATTAAATTAAAATTAATTGATATTGCGGCGGAAATTTCCGTCACTGTAAAAAATTAATTGAAATAAATTAATTTCAGCGACGGAAATTTCCGTCGCTGATTCTGAAATAAATAAAAAAAAATAATTTAAAATATCAATAAACCAAAAATTTTTGTACCTGATATAACAATTCAATTTATAAAACTAAAACTATAAAAATTAAAAATCAAATATCAGCGTACCAAACTAAAGACTAAATATCACCGTACCAAATCGGGAGGGGGAGGGGGAGAGGGGGGGAGGGGGAGGAGAGAGGGGGAGGGGGGAGAGGGGGAAGGGGGAGGAGAGAGGGGGAGGGGGGAGAGGGGGAGAGGGGGGGAGGGGCTCCCGCGGGTACCAAATATCTCAAATGTTTACAAACAAGTATAAAATAGTACAAGCAAGTTTACTCAATAGTCGTAATCCCAACTCGGGAGGCGGAAATTACCCTGGGGGTCCTGGTCGAAACGAGCCATCAACAGCGCCAATTGTCTTTGAGTCTCTACATGACGCCGATCATTCTTCTCCTGCATCTGCGTCTGAACCGCCAAAGCCTCCGCAAGCTTTGCCCGCTCGCGTCTCTCCTCCTCCAACGCAGCCTTCAGAGTGTCGACCCTCGGATCATGAAACGTGGGCAAGGCAACATTTCGCCGACGGCCGGTCGACGTCGACGGGCATTGCAGCCCGTAATCCCCCATCCCTAACACTCGGGCTCCTCTCTTTGGATGTCCCTCAGAGGTGATCGAGTGCCAAACATCGAGCACGAAGGGGACGGGCTCAGCCGGGAGGCGTTCCTTCGGGAACAGCGGCGGCTTGATATGCTCTGTCAAAATAAAACAAACAATTATAATCATATACACAATGTAAGGTACATAAATAAATTTACATATTCAAAATCAAGTCATTTAATGATAGTTTTACTTACAAAGGCATTAGCGGAAGCGATCGTCAACCCATTGCGGAGGTTGATCGGGCGGCGTAGGATTCCGAAGATGGGTGCTAGCGTAAACATCCACAAAGCGATATTACGGCCATGCTCCCTTTCCTATAAATAAAATAAGCGAGATTATTACTTTGAAATTGTATAAATGCAACATTTAAAGCTGATTTAAAAGCATGCGTACACTACGTTTACACTAAAACCATGGATTTCATAGCATCAACATGGCTCCCGACTCACATACGTACATAAACCTATTTAAAAGCATGCACACACTACTACATTTAAACTAACATACATACCATGCGGTCGTGATGCTCGGCGGCCGTGAGCGTCCCATGGTATGCATCGCCGCCGACCCCGGAGCCTGCTCTATTGGCCTTAGCTTTGTTCGGATATAGCCTTCGCCGCATCCGACCCCCAATATTCGCAAAATTGACGAAACACCTCCTCGGTCATCCAAGTAGGTGTCGAGGCATTGTTTCGCCGCGAGCCGGTTAGTATAATATTGTCTCTTCGTGTTACCTATAAAAATATGAATATCTCGTAAACATATAATGATGACATTATAAAATTAAAAGAGTATAATCATTGTTAATTAAACTAATTAAGGATAGATAAATATGTTACCAATATGATCCTTAAATAGCTTGTGAGCCTGTACATCGAAAACATATCTAGCCGTCGCCTCGTCGATTTCCGGCGCCCAATAATATTTCCCCTACAACATATAATGATAACATTACAAAACTAAAAGAGTATAATCATTATTAATTATAACATTTTAATAACAAACTAACATTTAAGTTTTAAATAAAAACCATTAACACATTACCTTAAACTCCTCCCACGCATCCTCCTTCTGCCTCGGTGGCAATGATTTTCAGTTGGGTCAATACTCTGTCATTTTCCGAGATCGCCAATATTGCCCGATCTTAGTCCCTGTGGTAGGGTATCCACCTACAAACCTGCCAAGTATATTTATACAATAACATTTTAACTTAAATAATGAATTATATATAAAACAAAAAGGAACCAACTTATATCAAATTAATGAAGAGTTACTTACTGGTCATAATGTGACGATATCCGGACAAATATCCTCCCCTCAGAATCGACAGTAGTCTGAGTATCGGCCCTAGAGGTGGAGCTAGTACTACTGCGTGAAGGGTCGACATCATCAGTACCGAATCGGGACGGTTGCGTCCCAGTAATAGATGTGTAGATGGGCTTAGTCTTCCTACCCTTTCTACTAGAACTCATATCTGTATTACAGTAAAAATATTGAAATATACAACTTTAACAATAGGAAACAATATATTCACAATACATCTAAAACTTTAAAGTTCTAATAATCTAAAGCATTCACAATACATATAAAACTTTAAACTATTAATAATATAAAGCATTCACAATACATATAAAGCTTTAAAGTTCTAATAATCTAAAGCATTCACAATATATATAAAACGACGGATATTAATAATAATCTAAAGCATTCACAATACATATAAAACCTTAAAGTTCTAATAATCTAAAGCATTCACAATACATATAAAACTTTAAACTATTAATAATCTAAAACATTCACAATACATATAAAACTTTAAAGTTGTAATAATCTAAAGCATTCACAATACATATAAAACTTTAAACTATTATTAATCTTCGTCCCCATCATCATCACTGGACTTTGAATTACTACAAAACTCGAGTTCTTCATCTTCGTCTTCGGACTCTGATGAATCAAACTCTGGTTCCTCTTCCTCTTCCTCTTCCTCTTCCTCTTCCTATTCCTCTTCCTCTGATTCATCAATATCAATGTGCGCGAGATGACCTGAATGAGGCGGAGGAGTTGGCAAATTCACTGGTAAGATATCCTCCTCGGGTTCATCAACATTTTGAGGAATATGAGTGACATCATCTAATGGATGATTAGCTGATGAAACGTTAGGTGGCACTGGCATTTCATCCTCTTGATAGGGTGTTTCTAATGACGACTCTATAGTTGTCGACGAGGGTAGGTTGTCAATCATGCTCCTAGCCTTGGTCATCCAGACATCCCACCATCCGTCGGGTCGCGGACGAAGGTAGGGAGTCATGTATACTTGTTGTGCTTGAGATGCTAAGATGAAGACGTCGTCGCCATTATGTCTGGACGAGTCCTTTACATCGACAAGGTCAAATATGGCGTGCTTCTTAACACCTCGCACAGCATCTCGCCAATCATAATTGAAAAAGACAACACTGTTTCTACCCAAATACTCCACCTCGACTACTTCTTTCAGGACGCCATAATAATCAAGGTTTCCTTTAAGCTTCACACCGCTATTCCACGTCAATTTAGAGCCCCCGTAAGCTTTGGTATGAAACACATAGCCATTCACGAAATAACCGTTGTATAAATGAACGTTCAAGTACGAAGATGATGCTAAATGTCTTAACCTCGCAGCTTTGGCATCACCCGGATGTTCAGCTATCTATAAGACAATATTGTAACCAATTTAATAAAATTTTAAGATTAAATGTTTAAAGAAGTGTATAGAATAAATTTGAATGAAACGAAATATTTACATATTTCCTTAGCCAGTTTGGAAATTCTCTTTCTGTCCTAGTTGCGATGAGTTCTGGAGATAAATCCTGAACTAAATCTTCAAACATTCTGCAATAGGGTATAGTGTATAGGGTATATGGTATAGTATATAGGGTATAGGGTATATGGTATAGGGTATAGTGTATAGTGTATAGTGTATAGTGTATAGTATATAGGGTATAGGGTATAGGGTATAGGGTATAGGGTATAGGGTATAGGGTATAGTGTATATGGTATAGTGTATAGTGTATAGGGTATAGTGTATAGGGTATAGGGTATAGGGTATAGGGTATAGGGTATAGGGTATAGGGTATAGGGTATAGGGTTTAGGGGTTAGGGGTTAGGGTTTAGGGTTTAGGGGTTAGGGGTTAGGATTTAGGGTTTAGGGGTTAGGGGTTATGGGTTAGGGGTGTAGGGGTTAGGGTTTAGGGGTTAGGGGTTAGGGGTTATGGTTTAGGGTTTAGGGGTTAGGATTTAGGGTTTAGGGGTTAGGGGTTATGGGTTAGGGGTTTAGGGGTTTAGGGGTTAGGGGTTATGATTTAGGGTTTAGGGGGTTAGGATTTAGGGTTTAGGGGTTAGGGGTTATGGGTTAGGGGTTAGAGTGTAGTTAAATATTTTAATGTTTTTTAGTTTGTTATTTTGTTAATTAGTTCTGAAAATAATCAAAAATTACATTTTATTATCATCGACGGAATATTTCCGTCGCTAATAAATTAAAAAAATTAATTATTCAGCGGCTGAAATATTCCGTCTGTGTAATATTTCAAAAAAAAAATAAAAAATATTTTATTTTCACCGTCGGAATATTTCCGACGCTGATAAATTTAAAAAAATTAATTATTTAGCGGCGGAAATTTTCCGTCGGTGTAATATTTCAAAAAAAAAAATAAAAAATATTTTATTTTTACCGTCAGAATATTTCCGACGCTAATAAATTTAAAAAAATTAATTTATCAGCGACGAAATATTCCGTCGTTGTAATATATCAAAAAAAAATAAAAAATATTTTATTTTCACCGACGGAATATTTCCGCCGCTGATCAATAAAAAAAATAAAAAAAAGATATTTTCACCGACGGAATAATTCCGTCGCTGATAAAGAAATAGCGGCGAAATATTCCGTCGGTAAATCAAGCGCCAAAATAGTGGCGGTAATTAAACGAATATTCGAGGAATATTCGTTTTAGCGTCGGAATTAAATTCCGTCGCTAAATTTGACGCCAAAATAATTCCGCCGCTAAATCTTAATTTTCGCCGCTAAATAGCGACGAATTGATACCGTCGCTGTTTATTCCGTCGCTAAAAAACCTGTTACTGTTACTGGTAGTGTTAGTTCCATAAGTTGTGCCAATTGGTCTATCGAGTTGGAGATTTTTTCAAATCATCTATGAACGGTATAAACCGAGGTACGAACGTGGGTTAAGGCCGGGCAAGTCCTAATGGATTGGGCCCAAAATATAATTTATACAAGTCTCAATTACGAAAAAAGGGAGTGGGCCTTTTCTTATCTTTGCTCGTCATGCATTCTCGTGATTCCCACTATATCGACCTAGACATATAGTAAAGCGTATAATGACTAAGGATATCAATTATACATGCAGACAAGGCATACTTATATGCCGAGCAAGGCAACCATCAAGGCCGAACTAGCACTCTTTAAAAGAAGAGTAGCTCCCTCCTCAGTTATCAACAAATCAAGGAAATGGGCTTCCCTATCCTTATTCCTCTATTTCTCGACGTCAACTCATACCGACCAAACATTATATGTGAGAACCCCGACCCGGAACCTACACGTGTCCCGAACTGGAGCGTCCTCAAACTAACCCAAAGATCCTAAACTTTTAAAACTTTGATTTAACTTTCAAACATGCACACAACTATTTAAAATAACCCTACTCCTTTCCACATTGGAGGAAGAGTTGACCAACCTTGAAAATAATAAATGGTTTTAGTTACAAAAGATATCGAATATAAAATGGAATTAAAGTTTATGAATACAAACCCTTTAAAAGAATTATGCCAAAATACACATTCTACACCAACCTATACATAACCCGACAATTCCCAAAATACCACTTCTAAACTCCTTTCCGCCCTTACTTGGTCGGTCCACCTGTCTCGGGATCTAAAACATTAAAGGGAGAGGGGTGAGAATAAATCTCAGCAAGCTATTATGAATGCAGCAATATGCCATATAAGATGCAACACATAACAAGTTGCATACAACACATTGGAAAAGTCAGTAAACACCTTACATTACCTTGGTTTACCTTTTCCCGTCGAATCATGAGTCGCACCATTGTGGATGTAAATAATCCACATTTTACGTGAATGCATATCCACCGAATCAATATCATAAATTCGAGATAGTTATGATTATAACTCATCTCCTGTGAACTGCTTAGGAATTATTCACAAACAAATCATACAACTGAGATAGTTATCGTCATAACTCATCTCTTATGAACTGCTTAGGCAATATTCATAAACAACCCCGAACAACCGAGATAGTTATTATCATAACTCATCTCCTGTGAACTGCTTAGGCAATATTCACCAGAAACAACCCCCTAACAACCGAGATAGTTATTGTCATAACTCATCTCCTGTGAACCGCTTAAAGCAATATTCACCAGAACTAACCCTCCAACAACCAAAAGTATACCAAGTCCAAGACATATCATAAAATTGCAATATAAATCCACACTTGGGATAACAATATAACCATAAGATAAATAAATCCACACTTGGGATAATATAATAACATGCTAAATAATCCACAAAAGGGGATAAGCAATATAACAACGTATCATAAACAATTCCTACGTAGTCATTACACAACTTCGGATAACCTCAATAAGAGTTCATGATCTTCCTCCCAAGTTTGAACTACATTGGTGAAGTACGAATCAAGCTTAATAACTAATTTCCGGACAATATTCTATATTACAAGGTCTTTATAGGAATTCATGTTAGATTTATCAAGTCGGAGTTACATTTGATAAGGCCAAATAAGATTTCCAAACAATTCCTGATTCGAGCTTAATGTGCTTCCGCAGTTCCATAGTAACCCAATTAAGGTGTCATTTAGTGATACAATTGTTCTAAGTATAACCGAGGTTAAAAGGATTAATTCATAGCCAGAAAGGTTAAATTCCAAACTTTATTTTGGTTAAGGATCATACTAGGAGGTTACTAGTGAAAATTCGGCGAAAACAGGGAACTAGGCAAAATTACGCCAACATGGGCGACCGCCTAACCACTTGGGCGACCGCCCAAGTGGACTTTAAAGCCAAAGTTAATTTCGCCGTGATGGACGGCCGCCCAAGCCCCCACGGGCGACCGCCCAAGCCTTCCTCCACCCCCATTTTCGCATTTTTACCCATTTTGACCCTAGTCTTCCTTTCCTTATACCATGCCTATCACAAGAACACCAAAGGGAACCTTAGCTTTACCAAGTCTCACTCCAAACAAGTAAACCCAAACCCAAGTAACCTTAGATTGATTATTACTACAATTTCCACCCATTTCAACCCTTTAGATTGTCTTCCTTGAACCCTAACTTCAACTAGTTTCATTTTTCAATCATCCAACTTCCATTAAGGTTTCCAAGGCATGAAATCAACATCACAAGAACAAGAACAACATTTAAAGAACTTATGAACAAGTAGGAGAAGGGAATCATAACAACTCACCTTAGGGTTTTCAATGGGAGGTTGATCTTTCTAACTTGATGGATTCCCAAGATGATCCAACTTCAATGATGCTCCTAGACTTGAATTTGGTGAAGAAATGGCTTGGCTTCAAGAATGGAGGTTGAGAGCTTCCATGGAATTTCTCTAAGGTTTCTCTAGGAGGAAGAAGTATGAATGATGGAGGGAGAGGGGAGTAAGAATAAGGAGGTAAAGGGTGGACACTTGTCACCTAGGGAGAGATCAAGACTTCTATGGCCCCTCCTACAAATATCTAAGGCTTTCATCTTTTAATTTAAACTTAACCTTTAACCCAATAATTCATCCTACTCACTCATTTAACCTCCTCAAATATTTATCTATGTAATAAATTTCCATTTTTATTATTTCCCCAAATTTCTTTATTTAACAACCCACAATTTCTCAAAGGATTCTAATTTCACTTCTCACCCAATTTATCTTAAATTACGAATTAAAGATATAATTGAACACATAAAACTATCATAATCATTAAAAGCATATAATAAAATATTTAAATTTAGTGCCTAGGGTTGGGGTCGTCACACTCACTCCCCCTTAAAGAAAATTCGTCCCGAATTTGACTGTCACTTGCCTAATTGTTCAACCCGCTTCGGTTACATGTATACCTCAGGCTCCAATTCTCAAATAGTCTCTTCAATGTGTGATTCTTCCGCAAGATTCTAATTTCATTAATAATATGATATTACAACTTAGTGTTCCAAGGATACCTTACAAATATCACTAACCCGAATTTTTACGACCTCAATAACAATATAAATAATGAAAGTATTACAACCTATGCCACCAAATACATTACAATATTGCATTTAAAACTTTAAATACTCTATAAGCCGCCCCAAGTCGATCTATAAGTCAAATCACCAACCTTTTCTAACGCTTCAAATGGATTCACGAACTTTGGCGCCAATTTACCGTAGGCCTTGCCTCTCCAAACTCACCCCAACAAATTAGAGATCGATATTTTCTTCTCAAACTATGCCTCATACGCTTTATCTTAATGTTAGCATGATAACTACCATTATACGCACTCAACCACTGGTAACCATACGTACTATTGACTACTAACATCCATTGTTCATGCCCGTAGCATATCTTCAATAATAATTAATGATTCCACAATTTTCACAAAGTTAAACTCAATAGCATTCCTACATTCCAGTAGGATCTTCCAAAATGAATGACTATCCAATCCATTTCACACTATGGGGTTTTATACAATCAAACTATCTCCTAACATATACAAGGACTCGATCAATGAATCTCATCATTATAAATATATAAAATAAGTAGAAAACACCATCAACTTCCTATAAACAAAACGACATACTCCTCTTACTTTCAAAGTAACCAAATCACAAAAGTCATCGTGATAATACTCTCAGTTCAATCTAGAACTCTAAATATTTTAATAATCTTCTAACGTCAGGTTTCTATTTTCACATTTATGACCAAACCGTCTTATGTCTTGACTCGCTTGAAATGAGTTATTTCGATTATCTCATCCTCATTTCTCATGATACAAACATTAAATAACTGTCTATGAATAATAAATGTAAACATGCTACTAAGACCCGGATTCCCATAAACGGAATACTAGTCGATTTTATATCATAATTCAATGTTCTAATTATGCTCGTGTCCGGTGACGCATCAATATTCAACTCAAATGGTTGGCCGCCCACAACGGAGTCGGTCCAACTCCAATACAAAAACCAAGTCTATCATGACCTCCACGGATAACTACACAATTTATCAAATCATTTCTCGGATCAAAAACTTTAATATACTTAATCAATATAGGGAAACTAGGTTGCCTTTTTACTTGCTTTTGTACGAACTATACCTTTAAAATAACATGACTTTCTAAAATTTACAACATCTTTCAAAATTCCAAGGATAGATAAAATGAGATCAAATGAGACTCGAATGGTTTATTTATTTAAAACTGTCCCATACCAGTTTTAATTAACTAAACCACTCACACTTTTAAGAAATTTTCAAAAGATTGATAAGCTAACAAAAATAACTCCAGTGATTTAATTATCTACAACCGTCCCATACCAGTTGTAGATAGTTAAATTACTCACAGAATTTAATGTACACTGAACGGAATAAACCGAGCTACGAACATGGGCTTGTTCGAACCTGGGCCCAACTATATTGGGCCATGGATATTATATATTCATCAAGTGTTAGGGCCGAGCATTATCTTCCTCGTATGCCGAGGAACATTTACCTTGACTAAATGTCGCCATTCTTGTGCCGGCCTGTCTCAAATTACCGAGGAGAGAAAAGTCCTTTGCTCGGCATGTCACCAAATACCGAGGAAACAAAAGTATTCTCCCCGGCATATTTTCATGTCGGCCATTCACCAAATGATGAGGAAACAAAGTCACTTTCCTCGGCTAATTTGCCCAAGGCCGAGGAAAATCATTTGTCTTCCTCGGCGTTCCGGCTAGCAGTTACAATCCTCTTTCAACAAGGATTATACAGTTGTAACCCAATCAGGATTACAAGTACCAATATCAATTCAAGTCAAATAAGGAGTCCTTAACAGATATGATCCTCTTAAGATTATATCTTATCTCTTTACAAGTTCATTCCAACATGGATTCTATCTATCCATTCCTATAAATACAAGCCCCATGGCTCATTATTCGGTACGTTACTTTTTACATTGGAGAAACTCTGTCAATTTGATTTCTCTAATATCAACCGTGAACTTACTCTCACGCCGGAGGGCCTTTAGCCGGATCCGCCCCGGCTTAGTTTACGTGTTTTCTCTTATTTTCAGGCCTTGCAATCGCCGGAGCATTCAACGCTTGGATTTGGGCTGTTTTGACGATTTTGGCATCATCAATTGGTTCCATTGCCGGGAAATCGATTCAAACACCCTTTGTTTGGCCTGGAAAACGCTCGCTTAAAGCCTATTTTCTTGCCGGAATTGTTCTTTCTTGGAACGGAATTTCTGGATTGGTAGAACTCTGTTCTTGAAGTCGCCGGAATCATCAAGATCGGCCGGAATTTGCCCAGATTCCGTTAGAGACGTTTTTTGCATTAGAATCCCGTTCCAGTTTTGGCTTGAATTCTTGGCGTTGGAAAAAAGTCACAATTGGCTATTTTGTTTTTGGTTAAAATTTGCCCTAATTTTAGCCATAAATTCGGTGATTGGTGAAATTGTGATTTTTAGAAAATTTTGCTGTTAATAATCTGCTAATTGATTTACAATGGAAGACGGACAATTTACAAGTATAACGGCTGAGGATCCCACCCAAGTGAATGGGGGAAACCCCGGAGCTGAGGAGCCACTGCCTCCTCCTCCTCCTCTACCTCAAGCCGATGCCATTCCTCCCCTTGCCATGACTCTTCGTTCCAGGGGTCAGGCAAATGCCGAGGGAGAGGGCAATGACCTTCCTCGTCCTACTCGTACTCGTGGGAAGCAAGCAGGAAGGAAGAAAACAAAGAATGCCGACGCCGGTCAAGCAGGAGGATCTCAACCCGTTGACCGACGCTCTTTGTTACACAAACAAATGGAGACTTTGCAAAGGATGTATGAAACCTGAAGTTGCTCTGTTGCAAATGGACCCGCACTCATTCCATGGCTCCCTTCATTGTACCATCAATGGGCCCACCTTTGAGAAAGGAACAGGGAGAGCATCGGGCTCCTCCCCGAAGACTGCTGAGCTACCACTGCCAACTCCCAGGGATTCTCCTCATCCTCGGCATAACAGTAAGCATAAGGAGCCTGTGGTCGACCTGAGAAGCCAAATAACTCCTAGGGAAGAGGAAGTGAACTCCAAGGACCTAAGAACAAGACTCAGCTTGAATAGACGCCTATCACCTGCTCGCCTCATCATGACACCTAGGCGTCCCGCGTCTCCTCGAGCTCGTCGGCCAGATTCTCCTCGTCCTCGGCATTCAGATTCTCATCGTACTCGCCGACCGGACTCTCCTCGTCCTCGGCATCGGAATTTGCTAGGCCAAGGACCCCTTAGCCTACAGGATGATACTTGGCGCACAAGACCTGGAACCAAGGCGTGATAGGGCCCCCTCCAAACGTGATGGTCACCGTCATGAAGAAAAGCATAGTAGGGTGAATGATCGCCCCAAAGAAAAGTCCGTTAGAAGCTCCCAACGAAGCACTCGCTCAAGCAGTGAGAAGGAAATAGAAACAAAGCAATGGGAGTTCTTTGAAGCAAAGGCTGGATGATATGGAGAGGGAAAGAAGTATAATGACGATGATTATGATTGGGCCACCCGTCCGTTTTCCTTGAGGATAACTGCAGCACCTCCCCATCCTAACCTCAAGCTCCCAAATTTCGAGAAATATAACGGAACCACTGACGCCAAGGACCACGTGCAAAGTTTTGAACAAACCATGAATCTCCTCACCACTGCCTGATGACTTGCCGTGCAAAGCTTTCGCGAGCACCTTCTCCTAATGACTTTGACCTGGTTCCGTGAGCTCAAGAAAGGCCGCATCGATTCTTTGGAGGGGCATGAGGAGAATGTTCTTAGACCACTTTGCCACGGTGGGGAAGAGGAAGATGAGATTAACCGACTTGGCCAACATTGAACAAGGGAAAGGGGAGACCACCCTTAGCTACTACAATAGGTTCGAAAAATGGCGGATCAAGTCGAAGAAAGCCTTGCGATAGGGAGGTCATAGTTTGCTTCAACTCTGGGTTAAAGTCGGCCCCCTCATTTATGAACTCTCGCCCGTGGAACCCGGCTCCAAGGCCGAATTGTACAAAGTGGCTTATGCCATTTCCATGGCTGAAGATAAGACAAAGAAAAGGGGAGCCGACAAGACGGAACTGAAGCAACTAACTCCCGACGAGAATGACAAATGGGAACGGCAAGAAAGGAAAAATAAAACCGTAAGCAGCGAGAAGGCCGGAGTTCACCCCCTTACAAAGCCCATCTCCGAAATCATGCGGATGGTGAACCTTCCTCCACCTCGTCCGCCGACCGATAACCCGAAGTATCCCCGCAACAAGAACAAATACCGTGATTTTCACAAGGACAACGGGCACACCACCGATGGTTCTTTGGGCCCTTAAGAAGATAATCCAACAATGGGTTGACGAGGGAAAGTTAGACCGTTATGTCATGAAGAAAGATGGCAAGCGAAAGCGGAAGCAAGAGGAGAGTGAAGATGATTCCAAGAGTGAGGATGAAGATCGAAGGCCTCCTAGGGCTAAATTACACGTAATCCGTGAAGAGGTGACCTCCACCAGAAAGCTAAGGGACCAGATCCACGAGCTAAGCAAAGTATACCACGTCCACACTGGATCCATAAAGCGTAAGAAATCATTAGTTTTTCTCCGAATGAGTTGGCGGGAAGTCGAGCAGCTCGTGAGCAGCCATTGGTCATCAAGGGCCGAATTGACAATGTTGAATCTGAAAGACTTCTTGTTGATACGGGGGCCTCCCGGGACATCCTATATTATTCAGCCTTTCCAACAGATGGGGTTGAAAGACACGAGCGCTAGAGCCATATCATGGAAGGCTTGAAGGATTCACCAACCATAAGGTTGGAGCAAAGGGAACCGTAGAGCTAGAACTCGAAGTCGGCGATCATCCCTTCCGAGCCAAAGCTACTGTCACTTTCATAGTCATGGATTTGACTAGTGACTATCATGCGATTATTGGAATTCCAAGTCAAGCTAAACTTGGGATGGTAGCCTCCCTTCCTCACCAACGAGTTAAATTTCCCACTCGTGCTGGCATTGGATGCGTGAGGGCAACCCCCAAAGATTTCTTGGAACATGTTGTCAAGAGCCGGAAAAAGTCAAAAAGCGTGGAGATAGATACGCCCGAGGAGAACATCAAGATCACCAAATCTCAGAAGACCACGGAAACTAGCTCTAGAATGAACTATATCCGTGAAGTATGGGAAAGTGAGGGAGAGGAACCTATGGTCCTAGAAATTGTGGATGACCAAGGCATAACTCTAACCACACCGGAAGAAGAGCCTATGGTCCTAGAAACTGCAGATGACCAAGGCATAGTTCTACCCATCTCCGAGGAGGACCCCATTCTCGTCAATGACCAGAACTCGGGGGCCAACCATGACTCGGGGAAGAACGATCTTCCAGACATTGATAAACTTATGGAGGAAGAAGGCCTCAATGTAAACGACAATGAAGGGAGAAGAATCAGAGAGATCATCATCGAATCCCTGGAATTTCGAGGACGGCAACCATGACTCGGGGAAGAACGATCTTCCAGACATTGATAAACTTATGGAGGAAGAAGGCCTCAATGTAAACGACAATGAAGGGAGAAGAATCAGAGAGATCATCATCGAATCCCTGGAATTTCGAGACGGACCAGAAATGAAGCCTGTGGATGAGCTAGAAGAGGTAGTCATTAATCCTGACTATCCCGAACAAAAAATCAAGCTAGGAGGCCAGCTATCACAGGAAGAGAAAGAAAGAATCATATCCCTCTTGAAAAACAGTCTCGATGTCTTTGCTTGGAGAGTCGAAGACATGAGGGGAATCAATGAAGAAGTAGCCCTCCACCGCTTAGAAGTTGATCCTCTAGCGAAGACCATCTCCCAGACGAGGAGAAATTTTGCAAGGGACAAGGAGGAAGCTATAAAAGAAAGAGGTGCGTAAATTACTCATTTGGAATAATTCGCGAAGTTAAATACCCTGTTTGGTTGGCTAATGTCGTTATGGTGAAGAAGCAAAATGGGAAATGGCGTATGTGCATAGACTTCACCGATCTAAACAAAGCTCGCCCCAAGGACAGCTATCCTCTCCCCTTAATCGACAAGTTAGTGGACTCCATTTACGGACACCAAACTCTCGCCTTCTTAGATGCCTACTCAAAGCTATCATCGATAAAAATGGCGAAAGAAGACATCGAGAAGATCGCCTTTCAAACACCCGTGGGGAATTTACGCTACATTATGATGCCTTTTGGGCTCAAGAATCTTTGGTGCCACTTACCAACGGATGGTAAATCAAGTTTTTGCAAGTCGAGATAGGTAGAAACATGGAGGCTTATATTGATGACATGGTCATAAAGACCAAGGAAGGCAGCCACGTTCACGACCTAGAAGAAACCATTCACAACCTCCGAGACAACAACATGAAGTGAATCCAAGCAAATGCGTGTTCGGAGTTATTTGCGAGGAAATTTCTGGCTTCATGGTTTCCCAAAGGGGATTGAAGCAAACCCAGAAAAGATCAAGGCGCTCATTGACATGAAGGAACCCACCACCATCAAAGAGGTCCAAAGACTTAATGGAAGAATTGCAGCCCTTGGAAGATTCATCGCCAAGTCCGCCGAAAAGTCACTGCCTTTCTTCAAGGTATTGAAGGGTACCAAGAGCTTCTCCTGGACTCCTGAATGCTCGGAAGCATTCCTCCGGTTGAAGGAGTACTTGGGTTCCCCTCCCTTGCTTAGCAACCAGGACTACCGGTGAAATGCTATATGTCTTCCTAGCCGCCATCGATCACGCCGTCGCACTGCTTTGGTTCGAAAGGATGAAGGAATTCGAAGCCGCCTATTATGTCTCAAAGGCCCTGTCCGATGTGGAAAGCAGATATTTCAATGTGGAGAAGATAGCATACGCCCTAGTCATTGCCTCAAGGAAGCTGCGTGCATATTTTTCTGCACACCCTATCACCGTCTACACCAACGAACCATTGAAGAAAATCCTTCACAAGTTGGACGGCTCAGGACGTCTCCTTAATTGGTCAATCGCTCTAACGGAGTTTGATATCACTTACCAACCAAGGAAGACCCTCCTAGCACAGCCTCGGTTGACTTCATGGTCGAGATCAGCCTTTATGGGTGAGCATCTCCCCACCTCCCGAAGCAAAACGCGCCTGAGGAAAAAGACTCTCCCATTGAACTCCCATCCAACCGTTGGATCCTCGTATACTGACGGATCAGCTACCAAGGAAAGAAGCGGAGCCGGAGTAGTACTAGCAAGTCCGTAAGGAGAATATACTATACAAGATGCCATCCGCTTCAAAGTTTCCCGCCTCTAACAACCAAGTGAATACGAAGCTCTCATATTTGGCATTGAGTTGGCCTCCTTCTATGGAGCAACTAAGGTGGGCTGTCGTGACTCCCAACTTGTTGTCAAACAAGTGAAAGGAGAATATAACACTCAAGATGTCACCCTTGCCAAATATAGAGACCTGGTCCTAGACATGACGAAGAAAATGGAATTTTTCGAGCTCGAGCGTATAGGAAGGGAAGACAACCAAGTCGCAGATGTTCTCTCCAAACTAGCCACCATGGATGTGTATCCTTCCGAGACCAACCCATATGTAGTTTATGCCGAGGAACCCTGCGTATGAAAGATTACAAGTCATGCTTCCGGGATGAGGAAGAGAGATGCTGGATCGATGACTACGTCGAATACATTGAGAAGGAGAAACTCCCGTAAGATGATGCTCGAGCAAAGCTTATCAAGAAAAGGTCTCCAAGATGCGTGGTGATGAACGGAGTCCTCTACCGAAGATCTTTCACGAAGCCCCTGCTAAGGTGTGTCTATCCCAAGGAAACCGAGAACCTCCCGGCGTAAGTACATGAAGGTGTTTGCGGCGGACACCCTGGGGCCGTAACCTTAGCCGACAAAATCATATCGCTAGGTTACTACCGGCCAAACCTAAGGGAAGACGCGCATGCCTATGTTCGAAAATGTGACAAATGCCAAAGGTTCTCTCGACATTCCAAGACTACTCGCAATGAGCAAACACTTGTAATACCTACGTGGCCATTTGATATGTGGGGATCGACCTCATTGGACCCTTCCCACCCGCCCGTGGTAATTGCAAGTACGTGATAGTAGTCGTTGATTACTTCTCCAAGTGGATAGAAGCCAAGGCATTGGCCAAGATAACGGAAGAGAACGCGATCAACTTTGTTCATGACAACATCCGGTGCAGATTTGGCCTTCCACATACAATTGTTTCGACCATGGCCTCCAATTCTCCACGGCATTTACAAATGCATTGGGAAGAGTCAAAGTGCGCCATGCAAAATCTTCGCCAGCGCACCCCAAGGCAACGGCCAAGCGTAAGCCGCCAACAAACCGGTCCTAACCGCCCTCACCAAGAATCTTGAAGGACGCGAGGGTAGATGGTTGGACGAACTTCCCTTAGCTTTATGGGCTCAGTTTCCGCACAACCACCCGGGGCCAACCGGGAAACCCCATTCGCACTAACTTTCGGTTCGAGGCTATGGCACCAGCAGAGATGGCCATCCCTACAAGAAGTGAACTCCCATTATGATGAGCAAGTCAACAAGGTCAACAGGCTCCTAGACCTGGACCTGATAGATGAAAAACGACTAGCTGCGCAGATGAGGATGGTGAATTACAAACAAAGGACCAAGGCACATCACGACAAGAGGGTCATCAAAAGAGTATTCCAAGTGGGCGATTGGGTACTTAGAAAGATCGAAGCCACTGGTCGGAAAGCAGAACAAAACAAGCTCTCCCCAAATTGGGAAGGTCCCTATATCATCACTCAAGTCATTCGAGAAGGGACCTACAGATTAAGGACCAAGGAGGGGAAGGATCTCAAGCATCCATGGCATTCTGACAACCTTAGAAAATATTATCACTAGTCTAGTTTATTTTTGTAATAGATTAGCTCTTTATTTTCGGTCTTTTATTTTCGGTCTTTTGTTTTCTTTTTGTCTGTTTAGTTGATAGGATTGCAGTTTGATGTAATCACATTTCGCCTACGAAAGCAGCTTCTTCCAACATGCAAAGCAACTATCTATCGCCTCTTCACCCCAAAGACAGGAAGATGAGGGCATTACCTCAGATTCTCCGATACACAATTGCCAAGACCAAGGATCTTCCTTGGCCTGATGGCTTACCAACAGCCAAGACCAAGGATCTTCCTTGGCCTGATGGCTTAACAATTGCCAAGACCAAGGATCTTCCTTGGCCTGATGGCTTAACAATTGCCAAGACCAAGGATCTTCCTTGGCCTGATGGCTTACCAACGGCCAAGACCAAGGATCTTCCTTGGCCTGATGGCTTAACAACGGCCAAGACCAAGGATCTTCCTTGGCCTGATGGCCTACACACCTGCCAAGACCAAGGGATCACCTTGGCCTGATGGCCCTCAATATATCCTGTCAAGGGCCCACCTTGATTCAGGGTACCAAGCAGCCAAGACCAAGGAACCACCTTGGCCTGATGGCTTACAACTCTCCTAGTCAAGGATCCATCTTGACTTAGGAGACTAACGGCCAAAGCCTAGGACTTTCCTCGGCCTAATGGCTTGATAAAACCTCCCACCATGAATCTACTCTGATTCAAGTTTACAACATTCAAAGCCGAGGAAAACTTCCTCGGCCCAAATAAAGTACGAGTATAGTTACAGCCGAGGAATCTTCCTCGGCCAAACCACTTGCTCCACAAGGAACAAGGGACCTTCCTCGGATCCCACATTCCTAAGGCTAGTGCATAGCATACAAAAATATAATCAAGTCAGTAAAGTGACAGAATAATGACAAAGGATTTTTTCATTGATTTTCAAATGGAAATTACAAGATCCTATTGTCTATTACAAGAAACAAAAAAGGAAAAATTATCCTAAGATGGCTGAGCATCCTCAAAAGGCTCTTCTAGCCAGCTAGTATTGTTGGAGCCAGGTGGAGGAAGGGTTGTTTGATGGGCTTGAGCATCAGCTTCCTACTGCTCCCTTCCCTCGGCCTCTAGTTCCTCCGGCTCGTCGGCGTCTTGGATCGCCTCCACTGTGTCTTTAATATTGCCGGGACAACGAAGCCGGCTTCCACACTTCCCTACAAGCATGGGCATCCTTGGCAGCTATTAGCTCCAGGTTGCTCTCAGAGTAAGGGACTAAGTGATGGAGTGCCCTGACCTCCTCGGCATATTGATCCCGGCATATAAGCTGGGCAATCTTGTTGATGTCAAGACCAGTGGAGGGATCAGCTAAGATGCTCCTGGCCAAGTGGAGGTAGCCGTCCTCGAACATGGTGGCTGTTTGCTCGTCAACAGCCTCTCTGAAGGCCGAGCTGGCCATCATCAGTTCTTTGAAAGACGAGCTCTCCTTGAACCGAGCTACGGCCTCTTCCTCCCTAGCCGGAAGGGTAGCTTCCAATCCTCGGCACTTGGCCTCGCCTTCCTCAGCCTTGGTCCGAAGCTCGACCTTATCTCGCCCGGCCCGGGCAAGCTCTTCATTTTTGAGCCGAGATGTTCCTCGGCTTTTGATCTTTCTTCCTCGGCCCTTTTACCTCGGCCTCTACCTTGGCCTTGGCCGCCGCAAGCTTCAAAGATCCTTGGCTTCTAGAAGTTTAGCCAAGGAAGACTTTTCTTTTTCGCTCTTTGCTTGAGCCGCCTTGGCCTCATTCAGCGCCTTGTCTTCTTCTTGGCCAAAGACGTTCTCGTACGCCGTGATCGAAGCCAACCGAAAGATAAAATCATCGTTAGGAAGATGAATCCAAGATCAAAGATAATCTAACCCAAGAAAGGGATCAACGTTTACCTCGCAAGCGGAGTCCCTTGTGGCAAAGCACAAGATCTTCATTAGGACCCTCTTTGCAAAGTGGTCTCATAAGCATCCTCGTCCATGGCCCTTTGGATGGGAGCTCGGCCCAATCTCACCAAGGGTCCCTCCCTCAACAATGTGGGGAGTCCCTTAAGCCGAGGAATGCCAAGGGACATATTTTTTGCCAGCTCATCAGCCTCTTCAATAGTCTTGACTGACTGAACGGTCAAGGGAGGGGGAGCATCACCTTCAGGGGCAGCACTGATGCTTGCCCGTTTGGCAGCCGGCTCCTCTGCCGGCACTTGGAGTTCTTTTTGGAGGACCTCCTTGGGACGAGGTTAGCGTCCCCGGTTGCTTCTTCCTCGGCATCAACATGGAGGCTATGCCCCTACGCTGATGGATTGGATTGATTGGATTGATTGTCAGCCGCAGGATCCTCGGCATCCACTTCCCCGTGCAATTTAAGGGGGAGGGGTTGGTCAGTCTGAACATTAAGGATGAGGTTACGTGCATTAGTATCCTCCTCCTTTCGTTAGAGCGATTTTCTTGCTCAACCTCCTCTTCCTCTTTACTAGCTCCCGAGGGCTCGCCTCTCCATTGCAAGGGTAGCTTCTTCCTCGGTGGTCAGATCTGTAAAAGACAAGGAAGAAATGGTCAAGTACGAGCAAGGAAGCCCAAGGTCAAGTACGAGCAAAATAATATGACAAAAATTACAAGTGTTAAAAGATAAAAATTTACGTCCGACAATGTTAGGTGCTCCAATACATTGGTCACGGGGACGCTCATCATGGCACCTGATACAATCCTCGTGAAATACGAAGCCTGGATGTACCGTCCAATCGTTGAAGCGACGCCCTCTTTTAACATTTACGAGGGGAGCTACCCCGTCCTCGTTCCCCGGCATCAATCCTGCCTGGATATAAAAATGGTCCGAGGATTCGACTTGTTTCCAGTCCAGGACCCCTACCCTAGCAAACTCTTCCAAGCGTCTGATCAAATCTTTGGTCCACCCATATTGTTGGACGGCAAATGAGGAGGTTGGATCATCACAAGGAGACTGGTACTCCCAGCCTTGGCGGCTCTCAACGCGGATAACATGGTTGTCCCAGCCTGGAACTTTACTAGACATGGGGAGGAGCAATTTTGGTTTCCTATTGGCACTCCTAATTACTACCAGCCATTGTTCCTTGATGACTTGGACAATGTAGAAGTGACGGAAGGCTCCCATGGTCGGCTCATAGCCTAAACTACGGCAGAGAATGATAAAGCTAACCAAAACCCTAGTACCATTGGCTCCTAGCATGGCCGGCACTGCCTTTGTATCGTCCAAAAACTCACAAATGAAGGGGTCTAGGGGAAGACGGAGTCCTTGTTGGAACTGTTTGAAATAAAAATGGACGTAATCTTGGCTATAATAGAAGGCCGTCTCTTCTTTCTCCGTCTTCGGCTCTATCTTGCCCATATAAGTTAATTTATATTCAGCACGATCCACTTTGTACTTGGAGTACAACTTTTCAATCATGGGATCCCCAGGTTTTGGTGCCCTCTCAATTTGCTTTCCTCGGCTGCCTGCTCCTCGGCTTCTTCGTCGGACAAGACGGGCATCAGCTTGAGCACCTTCAACGAAGGCATTAACTATTTGAGTAGACGAGGAGGGCTCTCCTTCTCTTCCCGTCATATCTCGCATAAAGACGAGGGAGACCAAATTATTAACCTCGTCAATGGCCGATTAAATGACGGGGAAGGAAGATTCCCCTCCTCGTCATTCCATAAGGCCGAGGAAGGAAGATCTCCTTCCTCGTCATTTCATAAGGCCGAGGAGGGGGCCGTACCTCGCAGACGCTCACGCATTTCGCGATTGGAGGCCGGGTAGAACAGTTCGATGTGCTCCACCATCTCAGCCCTATCCCCAAACACTATAATATTTGGTGACCCGGAATCAATCCTATCTATTCTTGTAGAATCCGGGTATTGGATGAATAAACGAGAGCGACCATAACCCCTCAACTGCTTGCTTATATCATCCAAGTTCAAGATCAACCATGGACCCCTCTCTACGATAGACCCTCAAATTTCCAAGATGATATCCATAACGGAATCGGGAGAATGGTCCCAAGATCGAGCCATTTCTAAGGGAATCAAAAACGAAGGGGAGTTCATTCAATATTCCGTAAATTTCATATAAAATGCAAAGAGAATTAAAGAACTGAAGTTTTTAAAGTTTTTTTTTCAAGAAAAGCTTCAACCTTCAACAATGGCGGTTCTTGGCATAGACAAATTCACTCCTAAACCCTAGAAATCGCTGGAGCATGAAAGGAAGTTGTAAGAAAAGGAGAAAATTCATACCTGAGTTTGCAAGAAGGAATGGAATCAATGCAGAAAGCAACTTCGCCGGAAAAATCAAGCTCGCCGGAACTGGCTCAAGATCGCCGCTGCTCGCCGGTGAGTTCTTGCCAAATACTCTCAATTGCTTGGGGTCTGTAAAGAGTGAAATGAAAAGGGTTTTAGTTTTTATACCCTCCAATCCGGGTCAACCCGTGGGTAAAGTAAAGATCCAGTCCGAGTCCCAAGAATTAAATGCGAAATGACGGGTTCAAGGCGTGGCAGACCGGGGGCCCTGCATGGCAACCGTCGGCCATATGAAGCGACGCCGAGGACTAGTGTCGAACCTGTTCGTATTCCATATGCCGAGGACGAGCTAACTTTCTATTCGCTTAAGCCGAGCTAGAAAGTTGGGGGCCACTGAACGGAATAAACCGAGCTACGAACATGGGCTTGTTCGAACCTGGGCCCAACTATATTGGGCCATGGATATTATATATTCATCAAGTGTTAGGGCCGAGCATTATCTTCCTCGTATGCCGAGGAACATTTACCTTGACTAAATGTCGCCATTCTTGTGCCTACTGTCTCAAATTACCGAGGAGAGAAAAGTCCTTTGCTCGGCATGTCACCAAATACCGAGGAAACAAAAGTATTCTCCCCGGCATATTTTCATGTCGGCCATTCACCAAATGATGAGGAAACAAAGTCACTTTCCTCGGCTAATTTGCCCAAGGCCGAGGAAAATCATTTGTCTTCCTCGGCGTTCCGGCTAGCAGTTACAATCCTCTTTCAACAAGGATTATACAGTTGTAACCCAATCAGGATTACAAGTACCAATATCAATTCAAGTCAAATAAGGAGTCCTTAACAGATATGATCCTCTTAAGATTATATCTTATCTCTTTACAAGTTCATTCCAACATGGATTCTATCTATCCATTCCTATAAATACAAGCCCCATGGCTCATTATTCGGTACGTGACTTTTTACATTGGAGAAACTCTGTCAATTTGATTTCTCTAATATCAACCGTGAACTTACTCTCACGCCGGAGGGCCTTTAGCCGGATCCGCCCCGGCTTAGTTTACGTGTTTTCTCTTATTTTCAGGCCTTGCAATCGCCGGAGCATTCAACGCTTGGATTTGGGCTGTTTTGACGATTTTGGCATCATCATACACAAAAACGGTTCACTGACCTTATTAAATCAATTATCCCCGAAGGGTACAAATGCTCACACCGAAGTTCAACACACACTTTCAATTGTTAAAACACAATTAAACAATACCAACATAATATTCTTGTTTGACCTCTATTTATAGTATAGCCACCAGTCCTAATATTTATTCTTAATTAAATTCTCTTGTAAGAAAACACAATCTCGCAATACTATTACTATCTCCGATAAATAACACTAAAACAATCATTAAGATTATAACTAGGTAAATCATCCTCAATTCAATAATTCCTCAAGTTGTATATTCAACACTTTTACTTAATTTGAGTCATCTATTCCTTACTTTCAATATTGGAATTATACTTAATAACAACATATTGTAAACATCTAGTTTCCGATCAAATACCATGATTTCCTAATAAGAAGATACAACTGGAACGCACATAGATCAATCATCCCCAAATTGCAATTAAACATGAACAGTATAAACTAGCTTACCTCCCAATAACCATCAACAACTCAAAATCCGTATAACGTCTACATCCTCCAAGCATCACACCAATCCTTCATATGAGTCACGCAACTAAGTCAACCTATACGGTGTAATCATCCTAAAGTACCCCGTCTTCCAATAAGATTTATCCTCATTTTATTTTCTCAACTAATGATAATCATCTCTCAAAACAACCCATATACATATTTTACTAATTCCTGAAGTTGATCCTACAAGTCACCAATAATTACATCTATTATACTTCTTCGCCTTTACTCTATTTACCTTTCCATAACTAATACACAATCCATAAATCAAACGGTCATACTAGATATAAATGTTGTCTTAAGTATATCCTTAAAGCAAATATTTACTGTAATTGTAACAATCCGAAAATTTCAACTAATAACCCTTGAGTATCCTACTAGTTTCTAAAATCGACCATACAAATCATCAACAAGTGATAATGAATACTTATTCTTCACTACGATTACTAATTTGAGATCTCCATAATCTATAATTATCCACCAAGTATCATCTTTTCTAAATATAGTACTAATTTATCCTTACGGAGAGTCGCTAAGCGAATTATCTTCTTTATCAAATACTTTCCCAAGATGAATCATCAAGTCCATCATCCCAATTAGTGTCCTCTATCTAGGAATCCGAATACCATAATAGTACCTTATAGCAACTCAAAATCTCAATATCCGGGTATGATACCTGATGAAACCCAAATTTGAAACTCACACAGAAAACACCACTTAGTCAACTAATAGCACATAAGGCAAAGATATATTAGTTCTATAAGATCTCGTACTCGCGATATTTATAACTCATATAATCCCACTTAGACTATCACTTTCAATACTAGCCTCATATATCTAGTCCCCACCACGAGACACCAAAGTATAAATACTCACGCACGTTGTACAACTATAAACCACCCTTAATTAGGCCATATACCTAACCTCAATTAAGAGTTCACCAATTTATTTACCATCGGTACATGAGATAATTCAAGTGTCTTTTGAATCAAATATAACACACAATCCAAATAACCTTCACATTCCTTAGGCCATACTTTCGACATTTACGCATATATAACATAACCTCCATTAATAATTTATCCTCCTCAATTACACATGGAGACAAATCAAACATAGATAAGGAGACTCGCTTCTTGCAACAGTCCTCCTCAAGCACAACAACTACTCAAATAATTCAGGTTAATATAACAATAATTCACGGGTTGGTAACTCGACCAAATCCACCGGCAATACATGCCCACATATGGACACATCACATCCACCATGATAAACAAGAATGATTCGAGGTACTCTCCCATAGGAGTAGAACCTCCAGCACATAAGGCAACCTTTAGGCCAATTATGCAAATAAAAGCGAAATGTAATGCCACATGAGAACGAAATGAATGAAATTTAGAAAAGTATGATCCCTAACTCCGGAGACAGGTAATATACCTCAAATGATTGTGGAGGAATCTATCTCTCCATAACTCACCTTTCCTTGATTCCTTGGTTGGTCAATATCATTTTCTGTCATTGAACAAATTCCTGCATAATACTCTCGACGTCAGTCATCACACACTCTCACTCAGCTAGACTCTACCCCGAGAATTCTAACCGAGCTCTGATACCAACTGTGAGGACCCCGACCCGGAACCTACACGTGTCCCGAGCTGGAGCGTCCTCAAACTAACCCAAAGATCCTAAACTTTTAAAACTTTGATTTAACTTTCAAACATGCACACAACTATTTAAAATAACCCTACTCCTTTCCACATTGGAGGAAGAGTTGACCAACCTTGAAAATAATAAATGGTTTTAGTTACAAAAGATATCGAATATAAAATGGAATTAAAGTTTATGAATACAAACCCTTTAAAAGAATTATGCCAAAATACACATTCTACACCAACCTATACATAACCCGACAATTCCCAAAATACCACTTCTAAACTCCTTTCCGCCCTTACTTGGTCGGTCCACCTGTCTCGGGATCTAAAACATTAAAGGGAGAGGGGTGAGAATAAATCTCAGCAAGCTATTATGAATGCAGCAATATGCCATATAAGATGCAACACATAACAAGTTGCATACAACACATTGGAAAAGCTGTAAACACCTTACATTACCTTGGTTTACCTTTTCCCGTCTGAATCATGAGTCGCACCATTGTGGATGTAAATAATCCACATTTTCTGTGAATGCATATCCACCAGAATCAATATCATAAATTCGAGATAGTTATGATTATAACTCATCTCCTGTGAACCGCTTAGGCATTATTCACAAACAAATCATACAACTGAGATAGTTATCGTCATAACTCATCTCTTATGAACCTATAGGCAATATTCATAAACAACCCCGAACAACCGAGATAGTTATTATCATAACTCATCTCCCGTGAACCGCTACTTAGGCAATATTCACCGAAACAACCCCTAACAACCGAGATAGTTATTGTCATAACTCATCTCCTGTGAACTGCTTAAAGCAATATTCACCAGAACTAACCCTCCAACAACCAGTATACCAAGTCCAGCACATATCATAAACTTGCAATATAAATCCACACTTGAGATAACAATATAACCATAAGATAAATAAATCCACACTTGGGATAATATAATAACATGCTAAATAATCCACAAAAGGGGATAAGCAATATAACAACGTATCATAAACAATTCCTACGTAGTCATTACACAACTTCGGATAACCTCAATAAGAGTTCATGATCTACCTCCCAAGTTTGAACTACATTGGTGAAGTACGAATCAAGCTTAATAACCAATTTCCGGACAATATTCTATATTACAAGGTCTTTATAGGAATTCATGTTAGATTTATCAAGTCGGAGTTACATTTGATAAGGCCAAATAAGATTTCCAAACAATTCCTGATTCCGACTTAATGTGCTTCCGCAGTTCCATAGTAACCCAATTAAGGTGTCATTTAGTGATACAATTGTTCTAAGTATAACCTAGGTTAAAAGGATTAATTCATATCCGGAAAGGTTAAATTCCAAACTTTATTTTGGTTAAGGATCATACTAGGAGGTTACTAGTGAAAATTTAGCGAAACAGGGAACTAGGCAAAATTCTGCCAACATGGGCGACCGCCCTAACCACTTGGGCGACCGCCCAAGTGGACTTTAAAGCCAAAGTTAATTTCTGCCGTGATGGGCGGCCGCCCAAGACCCCATGGGCGACCGCCCAAGCCTTCCTCCAGCCCATTTTCAGATTTTTATCCATTTTGATCCTAGTCTTCCTTTCCTTATACCATGCCTATCACAAGAACACCAAAGGGAACCTTAGCTTTACCAAGTCTCACTCCAAACAAGTAAACCCAAACCCAAGTAACCTTAGATTGATTATTACTACAATTTCCACCCATTTCAACCCTTTAGATTGTCTTCCTTGAACCCTAACTTCAACTAGTTTCATTTTTCAATCATCCAACTTCCATTAAGATTTCCAAGGCATGAAATCAACATCACAAGAACAAGAACAACATTTAAAGAACTTATGAACAAGTAGGAGAAGGGAATCATAACAACTCACCTTAGGGTTTTCAATGGGAGGTTGATCTTTCTAACTTGATGGATTCCCCAAGATGATCCAACTTCAATGATGCTCCTAGACTTGAATTTGGTGAAGAAATGGCTTGGCTTCAAGAATGGAGGTTGAGAGCTTCCATGGAATTTCTCTAAGGTTTCTCTAGGAGGAAGAAGTATGAATGATGGAGGGAGAGGGGAGTAAGAATAAGGAGGTAAAGGGTGGACACTTGTCACCTAGGGAGAGAGCAAGACTTCTATGGCCCCTCCTACAAATATCTAAGGCTTTCATCTTTTAATTTAAACTTAACCTTTAACCCAATAATTCATCCTACTCACTCATTTAACCTCCTCAAATATTTATCTATGTAATAAATTTCCATTTTTATTATTTCTCCAAATTTCTTTATTTAACAACCCACAATTTCTCAAAGGATTCTAATTTCACTTCTCACCCAATTTATCTTAAATTACGAATTAAAGATATAATTGAACACATAAAACTATCATAATCATTAAAAGCATATAATAAAATATTTAAATTTAGTGCCTAGGGTTGGGGTCGTCACATTATAGGCCGAGAAGCATGCCTCCTAGGCACACGGGACAGAAGACTGTTTCCTAATCCTACTCAAATAAAGATTGTACGTAGTTATAATCCCACTAGAATTATAACTTCCTATCACACATTTTCCTATTCAACATGAATTCTATAATCATATACCTATAAATACAAGCTATAATTTACATTATTTTGTTAACACATCTTTTGACTCTAAACTTTTGTCAATTGATTTCTCTCTCTAAACACAAATATTTACTCTCACGCTGGAGGGCATTTGTCGGTGAAGCCCCGACTTAGTTTAAGCCTTTGTTTTTCTTTTTCAGTTTATTCAATCATACACATGATACAATGTGCCGCTGAATTTTTACTGATTCGAACGTTTTTGTCATCATCAATCTACTTTGCCCTCAACGTACCAAACCACACCAAATTGAAGAAAGTTGTTAGTTATATAATTAATTTTCCCTAATTGTTAAGAAAATAAAGTACACACATATTTGAATATCATAAAACCAATAGAGAAGGCCGTAAAATCTCGGCCATTATAACATGAACCAAGCAATGGCAGGAGCCGATTTTTTTCTCAAAATATTTCATTTAAAAAAAAAAATATCTCAAAATAACAACCCTTCCAAACTATTGAGCAAATATTTTTGTTCATTTTTAATCATTTTTGGTTAATAGTTTGGAAGGGTTATTTTTTGTTAATAGTTTGGAAGGGTTGTTATTTTGGGATATATTTTTTTAAAAGAAAATATTTTTAAAAAAAAAAATCCAGAGGAGCCTGGTTGATTATTCGTAGGTGAGCAAGAACACAAACAAACAACAAAAAAAAAAAAAATGAAAAATCTTTCTCTTCCAGCCTTGATGAAACATTTAACAAATGTTCTAGAGAGCAAGTGCAAGGAGTTTTTCATCATCTTGAAATTTGGCCATATCTTCCTCTTCCAGCGTCACTATTGCTTCAATACCATCGCCAGATGGGGTATCCATCAATATAAAGACATTCTTTGGACTCCCCGGAAAAGTAACCCTACTTGGCTTCCCCCATCCAAAATCAATCTCATACAAAGGGTACCGACACATACTGCTACAAAAATAACATTCAACAAATTGACTTGTCACATCTTTTGAAGCCTCAACAAGTCCCCTCTGCCATTCACTCAGCTGGGAAATCGTAACTCCGTTGAGTTCGGCCTTCATCTTCTTGATTCGACCAACCAGCGAAGCTAAATCTAACTCGCTCTCGCTCATAGTTGGTATCATCATGGCCCATGAGAAATTTCCCACTGCATTTTCTGGTAAAGGGTCTGCCATCCTTTTACGCATGTTCACCGCCTGTGCTAAAACAAATGACTGGAAGAAATTACCTGGATTACCCTTTGCTGCCCTTACAGCAGACCTGTAAAGGATTGAGTTTACAACTTCAACCCTAGTCGGATTCAACGTCATGATCTCCACCTTAAGTTGCTCTATTTTTGTGTTAGGGAACACAAATTTCTTGGAAACACACTTGTTTCCCTCCTTGAATACAAATTCTGGGCCTAATGATCTTGAAGATTGAATCAAGTGAGAGGGCAAGGCCCCTTGCTTGCTGGTCACTTTGGCCCAGTGGTCTATAAAAGTGCATAAAGCAGATCCGTCCCCGATCTGATGAGTTACGGCCACAGCTACTGCTAAGCCACCGCAGTTGAAATGGCTAAGTTGGACCTTTACAGGACTATCAGTTGCAGACTGGCGTCCAAATACAGTTCCATTAGGAAAGAACTGATCCACGGGTTCGTACCCCACCTTATGAGGGTCAACAACATCGGATAACGAGGCATCAATTCGAGCTTCTAGAAACTCGACTCCTTCATCGTTGCAATCGATGAAAGGTCCGTCCTTGGCAGCTACGAGTTTCCCGGAAAACGGAAAGTATTGGGTCAAGGTTTGAGATAAAGAATTCTTGAGGTGTTGGGTTGTTTTGGAGCCATAATTTGGGTAAAAGAAAACAAGGGGCATGTAATTAGGAGGGAAGAATTGATCACTCAATGAAAGGTTGTAGGTTTTGAGGTGAGAAGGAGTTGGAGATGAAGGCTTAATGGTTTCTTGCGATATTAATGTGTGAAATTGTTTCCTTCTTGCTACACTCTGCAGGAGTTTTCTCATCATTGTTATGTTTTGAAGGCTTTGATCTGATCTCTTTTGGAAATCTAACAATGTTTATTTGCTTCAGGAAAATGGTGAGAAGAGTACTGCAGCAATCTGGGTTCGGTTGGCTTAAATGGCCAACTAGTTGAAGGAAGTGTTTGACTTTAAACGTGATCCATAAAGGCCGGCCTAATCCCATTTGAGAGAAAAAAAAAATGTCCGTAAAAGTCATTTATTTGTAGTGATGGATGAAAAAGTTAAAGATTATTTTTTAAATAGCATTAAATTAAACTTCTAAATTTCAACAATTTTTTATTAATAATTTTTCATTTGACCAACACTTAAAATACCCTAATCCCTTAACCCTCAACCTTTCCATTTAATGAACACATTGCTTTCTCCGACCATTGCAGCCTCCTTTAACCATTTTCTTTGCCCGTTCACCGCAATCAACACTATAGTTCTTCCTCCCTGAGAGCGTGAGCTTTTTAGGGAACAAATACTTGTTTCCTTGTTTAAAAAGACTTTTATTATGGTAAGAAGATTTTGGAATTTTCATGGAAGATTTATAAGTATCCTACTTTGACTAGGAGATTGTAAATATGTAAATATCTTTTATTTATGTACATAGTTTTATATTAGGACTAACCTACTAATATTTGATTTCCTTGTGAGTGTGTTTTATGTTTTCATATAGGAAAAGAGATCTCACAAAGGAAGAAGTCGATTGCATGAAGATCTTCTCCATGATGCATTATAAATACAAGACATTCAGCACATGAGAAACTACGGAATTTTAGAGAGAAAATTACACACTCTTCATTGTATTCGACATTGTTGATTTTAGGTTGTGAGTGAAGGTTGTGCCTTACATCCGTAACTCACATCTAGTTTTTCATAGAGTTCTCTTGTTTTACTTCTGACTAGAATTGATCCTACTTGGGAAAGGGGAGTTGTTCTTGTCGTAGAAGGTGATTAAAACTCGTTTAGTATTTTCATATTTTAGTTTTTCACTTATTTGTTTTTGTAAGAAACAAAAGTTTTTATAGTGAAAAGTTTTTGGGCGTAAGCCTAGTTTGCTGATCACACGTATCGATGGCGTAAATAATTATTGAGTTATTGCATTTAATTTACTTTTAATTATTTTATTCCGCTGCATTATCTGTGGATGTGTGGACAGTTGTGAGACACATCTGTACTCACATCCGTTGTCTGTTGGGTGATCTAAGTTTCCTAGCTACACGAAACTTTCAATTGGTATCAGAGCCAACTCTCGATATATTACTGAGTGTTGATCCAGAAAGTGTAGTCATTATGGAATGCCAAAATCACCAAAACAGGCCTCCTGTCTTGGATGGCACCAATTATTCTCTTTGAAAGTCTAAGATGCGAAATTACATCAAAAGTATTGATGAAAGGGCTTGGATGTGTATTCTTGTTGCATGGCAACCTCCTACTGTGGAGAAAAAGCCACCTTCTGGTGTTGGTGAGTCTATTTTCGAAAGAAAAACTGAAGATCAATGCACTCTTGATGAAATACAAGCTGCAAATTATAATTCAAAAGCTATGAGTGCTATTTCCAGCCATGTTTCTGGGAATATGTACAAGCTTATAACAAATGAGAGTATAGCCAAAACTGCTTGGGATATCTTGCAAACTCAATGTGAGGGAGCACCAAGTGTGAAAGCTATCAGGCTTAGAATTTTAATGGATAGGTTTGAGTTACTTTGAATGGAAGAAACTGAGGACATTGTGTCATATGCTGCTAAAATTCATGAGATTTCGAATGAGTGCACAAGTCTAGGAGAATCTATCTCCAATACAAGACTTGTAAGTAAGATTTTAAGGACTTTACCTGAGAGGTTTAACATAAAAGTGGCTGTGATTGAGGAAACAAAAGACACAAACACTGTAGGTCTTGACACAATCATAGGAATCTTGACTGTGTTTGAGCTTAACCTTGAGGCTCAGAAAAAGAACGAAACACACAGTCTTGCTCTCAAAAGTGCTGCTGCACTTCCAAAAGAGCTTGTGGAATTATCCTCTGAAATTGACAAGTCTAATCTAGAAGAAGAGGATGTAGCTCTTATCTCAAAGAAGTTCAGTTCAATACTGAAAAATAGAAGGATAAGTAAATTTCCTAACAAACCTACTCTCAGTGCTCCTGAAAAATCAAAACCTAGCACTGACACTGGATTCAAGAAACTAAGCTTTGAAAACAAATCATCTGAATCTGTCCAATGTAGGGCATGTCGTGGCTTTGGTCATTATGCAAATGAGTGTGCTAACACACTTAAAAAGAAAGGAATGAGCTTAACTGCTACCCTTAGTGACAGTGAGGATGATGAAGAAGAAGTGGCTAACATGTCTATCATAAACTGCCATTATGTGTTTAATGCCTTTTCTGCAGCTATAGAAGAAGATGCTCCTGAAAATTCCTTGGATGTGGTCACAGTTGTGAACACATCTGGTGTCACATCTGAACTGTTGCTGAACTGTTTCTCTATAAAAGGAGATTCAGATGATGAAAGGGACATTCCCTATGAAGAACTTTTTGCAACATACAAGGAGCTGCATACAGATTGGATGAAAAGATTGGACAAGATTGAGGTATTTGTTAAGGTAAATAAATCTCTTTCTGATAAATTAGCTGCTTGTGAAGATGAAAAATCTGTTCTTTCAAAAGAAAATGATGCTCAAAAAGATACCATTGCAAGACTTGAAGTCCTTATGACCAAAAGAGAAGTTGACCTTGAAAAGTTCAAGAATGAATGTGAAAAAGCTGAAAATACTTTTACTAAGTTAATTAAAAGTAAGATGAAAATGGAAGAAGCTTTTTCTGTGGGTCAACGTGACAAAACTGGTTTGGGTTTTGAAAATAATTTTGTAAAGGAGGGATGTGAGGCTTCTACCTCAAAAAGTGTGAAAAAATAAGTTTTTAAAGAAAAAGTCATTCTGAGTGAGAAAAGACCTAGGAAGAGGCATTACATCTGCCATTACTGCCTAGCTCCTGGTCACATTAGGCCCTTCTGTTACAAACTCAAGGCTGATAAAAAATCAGGTCACTTCAATCAGCCTCAGATGTGTGAAAAGATGTATGCACATCCGAACACACATCCCGGTAATCCTGAGACCTCTCGCAACCCAAAAAGAAAACTGTTAAACAAATGGGTGGCCAAACCAATTACCACCTGCAATGTTGTTTACTCTTCCCTCAAGAGTACTGTCTCTGGCTCTTGGTATTTTGATAGTGGGTTCTCTAGGCACATGACTGGAAACCAAGCAGTCCTCCTTGACTATGAAGTGATAAATGGAGGGAAAGTAAATTTTGGTGGAGGTGCTCAAGGAAATATTGTTGAGAAAGGAACCCTAGATGTTAAGGGTCTCCCAAAATTACACAATGTGTACCATGTGGAAGGCTTGAAAGCCAATCTAATAAGCATCAGTCAACTATGTGATGATGACATTTATGTGAAATTTGATAAGCACTTGTGTGAAGTGTTTGATAAGGATAATACCTGTGTGTTTACTGGTTCTAGATCTGCTGATAATTGTTACCAATTTGGTGACAATCTTTCTTGCCTAAGCTCAAAAGCTAATGATGTCAATCTGTGGCACCAAAAATTAGGGCATGCTAGCTGTAGAACTCTGGAAGAACTTCAAAGGTTTGAAGCTATAAAAGGTCTCCCTAAACTGAACTTCAAGAACCCTGATGTCTGTGGTTCATGTCAAAAGGGAAAGCAAACAAAAGCATCACATAAAAAGGTTCATCAATGCTCCACTTCTAGGTGTTTGGAGATGATTCATACTGACTTAATGGGACCTATAGAAGTTGAAAGCTTTGGTAGGAAAAAGTATGCCTTTGTGTGTGTTGATGACTATTCTAGGTACACTTGGGTAATGTTCTTAAGGGAAAAGTCAGAAATAATTGGAGAATTCAAGAATTGGTACAAAAGGGTGAGAAACCTTTATGGCCTTAAGACTGTGAGAATTAGGTCTGACCATGGCACTGAATATGAGAATCAAATGTTCACCAATTTTTGCAACTCTAAGGGAATCACTCATGAGTTTTCAAAGACTAATCACCCCACAAAGAAATGGAATTGCCGAAAGAAAGAATAGAACTTTGCACGAAATGGCTAGGGTCATGTTAAGTTCTAAAACATGTCCAAAAGTTTTGGGCGTGCTTTAAACACCGCTTGTCACATTGGCAATATGGTGTTTTTAAGGATTGGTAGCACCGTCACTCCTTATCAAATCCTCCTTGGAAAGAAGCCAACTGTGAAATATTTTCATGTGTTTGGATGTGTTTGCTACATTTTCAATGATAGAGAATATCTCATTCAAGTTTGATTCAAAGAGTGATAAAGCAATTTTCATGGGCTATTCCACTAACAGTAGAGCTTACGAGTTTTTAATCTCAAAACTAAGACCATTATGGAATCTCGCTAATGTTATTTTTGATGACTCACTTGATCTTAACCTCAAGATCTGCTGAGGATGATGTTTCAGTTGCTTACCGGACTAGAAAGATACGTAAACAAGTGCTGGAGAACCAACAAATGCCGCGCATGAAAATCCCGCGTAACCCGATAAGGATGTAACCAAGGATGTGGACACATCTCGCTTCCACATCTCGAACCCACATCTCGCTCCCACATCCACTCAAAATCCTGTAATCGAGGACAGCTTCCTCGATGCCGATCGGGATGATGCTCCAGAAGGTAATGTGAATGGGTGTGTGGATAGGTCAAAGGATATCCCTTCAAAAATCCAGAAAAACCACCCCACTTCACAAGTTATGGGAGATGTGCATGATCAAGTGAGAACTAGACAAAAGGACAAAGTGGACTATAGAAAGATGGCTGGTTTTTGGAGTTGCTCCTCAGCATACTCCCAGGTAAGTTTTTGTTATTTTGTTTCAAAGATTGAACCTAAGAATGTTGCTGAAGCATTGAAAGATGCTGACTGGATTCTTGCTATGCAAGATGAATTGATTCAATTTGAAAAGAATGAGGTATGGACTCTTGTTCCTAGACCCTCACATGGCAATGTCATAGGAACCAAATGGATTTTCAAGAACAAAACTGATGAGCAAGGTGTGATCACTAGAAATAAAGCTAGGCTAGTTGCTCAAGGTTATACTCAAATAGAGGGAATTGATTTTGAGGAGACATTTGCTCCTGTTGCAAGAATTGAGTCCATTAGGCTTTTGCTAGCCATTGCTTGTTATCTCAAGATTACTCTTCATCAAATGGATGTTAAGAGTGTCTTTCTGAATGGGATATTAAATGAGGAAGCCTATGTTGAACAACCTAAAGGCTTTGTGGACTCCAAGTATCCTAACCATGTGTATAAGCTGAAGAAAGCTCTGTATGGGCTAAAGCAAGCCCCTAGAGCTTGGTATGGTAGGTTGACTGACCATTTGCTTCAACTAGGATTCAAGAGAGGTGAGGTTAACAAAACACTATTTGTGAGGAAAAATAAAAAGGAGATTCTTGTGGCACAAATCTATGTAGATGATATTGTGTTTGGGTCAAATTCTGACCCTATGCTAACTGAATTTGTGGATAGTATGACCTCCACATTTGAGATGAGTATGGTAGGTGAGTTGAATTTTTTCTTAGGCTTACAGATTAAGCAATTCAAAGATGGCATGTTCATCTCACAGTCTAAGTATGCCAAGAATCTTGTGAAAAAGTTTGAGCTTGAACACTCTTCACATCAAAGAACCCCAATGGGATCTTCCCAAAAGCTAAGTCATGATTCTGATGGTGAGAGTGTTGATCAAACACTGTACAGAAGCATGATAGGAAGTCTGCTTTACCTCACTGCAAGTAGACCTGACATTATGTATAGTGTGTGTCTTTGTGCAAGATACCAAGCCAACCCTAAAGTGTCCCATCTTAAAGCCTTGAAAAGAATCATTAGATATGTGAGTGGGACTGTGAACCTAGGTCTGCATTACTCAAAAGAAACAAACACCAATTTGGTTGGGTACACTGATTCTGATTGGGCTGGAAATAGTGATAATAGAAAGAGTACCACTGGTGGATGTTTCTACCTAGGAAATAACCTTGTGTCTTGGTATAGTAGGAAGCAGAATTGTGTGTCCTTATCCACTGCTGAGGCTGAATATGTTGCCCTTGGGAGTTGCTGCACACAATTGCTTTGGATGAATCAAATGTTAAAAGATTATGGATTGAATTGCAAAATTTTGACTGCTTTTTGTGATAACAAAAGTGCCTTGGACATGTCTAAAAATCCTGTTCAACATTCTAGAACAAAGCACATTGATATTAGACATCATTTCATTAGAGATCTTGTAGAACAAAAAACTGTGTGTCTGGAATTTGTTGGGACTGAAAATCAATTGGCTGATATATTTACAAAGGCATTAGATTTGGAGAGATTTTCCTCCTTGAGGAAGTCTCTTGGCTTGTGTGATATCTAAGGTTGTGAGACCAAATGTGTCTCACATTCTCTAATATATCTGTATATTAGATTAACTGAAAAAAAAAAGAAAAAAAAATTATAAAAATAAAAAATATCATGCATTAGCACGAAATTTCTCAGTGTGGTCACTTGTGAGTCCTCATCTTTGACATTATTTTTGATCACTTAATTGTGAGCACTTCCTGTTCATGTTACCTTTTGGTGACTTGATATAACCTTCCTAGGTATCTCACAGTGGGTGCTTTAAAAGAATAAATATATATGTGAGAAACTGCTGCTTCACCCTTAGTATGAAGCCATACCATTGTGATCAAGTGATTTTCATAAGAAAACTTGAAGTCAAACTTGATAAGATCATTGGGAAAAAGGGCTATCTTTGGGATCAAGTAAAGTGAAAGCTACTCACAATGCAAAAAATCCACAACAAAAAATTGGTGGATGCATCCTAGAGGCTGTGCAGATTGGATTATTGCTCATTGACTTTTTGTGATCTAAATGTGTCCCCATATGTGACTCACATCCTATGCCACATCCATAAGCTGAGAATATTTCCACCACCTGTGTGTTTGCATCATGCTAGGCATACTGCATTTTTTTTAGGACATATATGAGCTTTATAAATATACTAGTTAATTAATTTTCTTTCTTAATTCTTTCTTTGATTTTATAGGTTTTTGATCTCCAATATCCTTCATGAAAGAAAAAGGTGTGTATCAATCCTTGTTTGAAAAGGTTGGAAAATTCAATTGAGATTCTGTTTTAAAATAAAGATATGGCTGAGCTATTTTTGTTTCCATAAAAATCTATCAAAATATTGTTTTATTTTGATCCCCTATTTCTTAGAAGGTGGTTGTGTGTGGTAACCTCAAAGGTTTCTAGCCGTTAGAGGACTCTTAAGGAATTTGGGGTGTGTGAGACCTTTTTGGAGAAGGATTTCTAGTTCTATTTGGAAAGGGGGAGCTGTGAGTATTTATGAGACCTCACATCCGTCCCATCCCCCATAAACCCTTGCTAAAACCTTTTATTCTTCCTTCTCTTTGCACACAATCTCACACACTTTGCATTAATTTCTCTTTCTACTGTTCAACCTAACCTAATTCCTCTGTTTAAATGGCCGATCATTCCAACATTCGTGAGGAAGACGTTCTTGACGTTGCTTCAATCTCTGTAGCTAAATGAGAAGCTTCCATTGTCGTCAACCCTGTTATTTCAAAATTCCTTGCTGAATTTACCTCCCCTTCGTCCTCATCTGAACCAATCATGGAAGCTCCGTCGCCTAAATCCCCTACATTGGAACCAACCTCTGAAAACCCTAAGGCTCCAACCTCTCCGGTGATTCCACCATCGGTTGTCGCCCCTATTCCTCCGTCTGTAGAACCTTCCTCAACCAAGAAAAGGAAGCTAGCTCAAGCAAAACCCCTGAAGCAAGCTACGATCCCTGTTCCCCAACGTAACCTTCGAAGATCGCATAGGGTTCGAAAATTGTCAAAGGCTGACAAGCTGAAGAACCTGAAGAAACCAGGTGGGAAACCTTCTACCGCCATAGCTTGTGATGATGGTGAAGAAGAAGAAGAAGAAGAGGTAATTGTTCCTCTTGTAAGAACTAGGGCTAAATCTGTTGTTACTCCTCCCTTGGTTGTTGAACCTGTCCCTGTTATTACCCCTTCTGAAAATACTCCCCATAATGATCCTATTGATCCTGTTCCTTCACCACCTTTTACACCATCTGATCCTATCATCCCCAATCCTACTCCCACTCCTGTGGTTGATGCCTCTGTTCCTATTTCTGATACTCCTGCTCCTGTGGCTTCAAGCCCTGTTGAAGATCTTATTACTTTTAGTGATGAAGAACCCTTATCCAGTGTTTTGATGGAGCTGAAAGGGAAGAAAAAGGTTGCCCCTACTGATTTAGAGCCTCTTGAGGAAAAAGCTTATGAGTCTGAATCAAGCTATGAGAGTGATGACACTGCATCTGATGTCAACTACAAACTGGGAAGGGATGAATTAGAACAAGAAAAAGAGGACCAAGAATTAGATTCCTCTTCTGATGATGAAACTGAGGTAGAGTCCATCAAAGTTCCATTCCCTGCAAAGGATGTGTCTGAGGATGTGCCCACATCCAGACGCACATCTACAAGAAAGAAATCTGACAAGGGTATGTCTTCTAGTCTTTCCATTACTCCTTCCCATAAACCCTTCTCTAAGAATTTTTTGACCAAAAAGGCCTCTGATAGGTTTGGCCTAATTTCCTCTAAAGCCTTTGTTGTAGAAATGAAAAGAGATAGGGAAACATTCTTTAAGCTTGGCATGGACAAATTTTTTGAGGAAAGAGGACTGTTTTTGACTGTGGATCATCCTCTCCCCTTCTATCCTAAAATGGTGTATGAATTTTATGCCAATTTGACCAAGGAACTAGATAGATGCTCCTCTCCCCTCTCTGTTTATGTTAGAGGAATGTTTGTTCCCTTTTCCCCATCTGTGGTAAATGATTTTCTTGGATTGGATGATTCTTTGGATGAGTTAGTTGCTATTGATGATGATGAACTTGTGGCTGCTATAACCCATGGAAAAGTGACCTCTTGGCCTGTGAAGCCAAAGGACTTGGGTAGTGGCTCTTTATCCTCTTTCTACTGTTTTCTCCATTCTATTCTTGTTGCCAATCTTTGCCCCTCAAATAACAAAACTTCAGTTACTAGGGTGCAAGCTCTCCTTCTTTATAGATTGGGCATTAAGAGGCATATTAACTTTGGAGATTTCATTTTTAGGAAGATTTGTGACTATGGAGAGTCACCATCTAAAAAGTGGTCTTTACCCTATCCCTCTTTGATTTCTCAAATCCTGATAGCCAATGGAGTTAAGCCTGAAAAAGGAGAAGAAAAGTTTGAAAAATTTGCTCTGTTTAAGGAAACCAAAACCCTGCTAGACCCCAAGCAAAGGCATGTGGATCTCCCTTTGGGCACTGTACCTGAAATTGCAATGCCAGATGTGGACACATCTGAACCCACAGCTGATGATCCCTTTGAGGCTCAAATAAAAGATTTGGATGCTGAAATTGCCCTTGCTGAAGCCCAAATTCAAACCTCCACTGCTCATGCCAACAACCTTAAAGCTCTTAAGGATAGACTGCTCAGGTGGCATGCTAAACTTTCTAGTCAAAAAGGGGGAGAATCAAGCTCTGTACCTGCTGCTGCTGCTACTGGAAATAAAAAATGGGATGCTGCTGTATCTGCTGCTGGCTGGAAGCATTGGGAACTTTAATTTAGGGGGAGAAATTTTTTTGTTTGTTTTGATGATTGCAAAAACAATTTTAATTTCTGCTTTAATTTTAGTTTTTTTAAACAATGGGCTGTAATAGTTTTAATTAGGATTTTGCTGAATGGTTGCTTTAGTTTTTTAATGAACTGATGTTTTCTGCTCTAACTCTGTTTGTGCAGTTTTTATGTGTGGATGTGTATACACATCTGGACACACATCCATTCAGGGGGAGTTATGTTTACTCTATGTTTTTGTGTTTATTCTATGGTCATAAATTGTGAATTCTATAAATCTTTGGTTTTGACCAGAAAGTCCAAAATAGGGGGAGATTGAAAGCGTGAGCTTTTTAGGGAACAAATACTTGTTTCCTTATTTAAAAAGACTTCTATTATGGTAAGAAGATTTTGGGACTTTCATGAAAGATTTATAAGTATCCTACTTTGACTAGGAGATTGTAAATATGTAAATATCTTTTATTTATGTACATAGTTTTATATTAGGACTAACCTATTAATATTTGATTTTCTTGTGAATGTGTTTTATGTTTTCATATAGGAAAAGAGATCTCACAAAGGAAGAAGTCGATTGCATGAAGATCTTCTCCATGGTGCATTATAAATACAAGGCATTCAGCACATGAGAAACTACGGAATTTTAGAGAGAAAATTTCACACTCTTCATTGTATTCGACATTGTTGATTTTAGGTTGTGCCTTACATCCGTAACTCACATCTAGTTTTTCATAGAGTTCTCTTGTTTTACTTCTGACTAGAATTGATCCTACTTGGGAAAGGGGAGTTGTTCTTGTCATAGAAGGTGATTATAACTCGTTTAGTATTTTCATATTTTAGTTTTTCACTTATTTGTTTTTGTAAGAAACAAAAATTTTTATAGTGAAAAGTTTTTGGGCGTAAGCCTAGTTTGCTGATCACACAGATCAGTAAGCGTAAATAATTCTTGAGTTATTGCATTTAATTTACTTTTAATTATTTTATTCCGCTGCATTATCTGTGGATGTGTGGACAGTTGTGAGACACATCTGTACTCACATCCGTTGTCTGTTGGGTGATTTAAGTTTCCTAGCTACACGAAACTTTCACTCCCCTCCTCCCAAACCACCACCAACACACCTTCCACGTATCCAACCCTCCCCACAAACACCACCCTCCTCCATCTCTGGCCACCACCTCCTCTTTTCTCACAGCCCCTGTGTACGTTTGTAAGTACCTAATTCTGGAAATTTAGTTCTTTTTATTAATTTGCGAATCTGCTAGGACCTCCCATTGTATATCAAATAACCCGTGGACCTTCTAGTCATTTGGAGAACAATGTGCACTTTCTGGATTGTGCCTCTGTAAGGTGTTTCGGGTCTTGGTACGAAGACTTTCTTAGAGTCACCGTACGATGACTGTTGGGTATGGTTATCCCAACGCTCCTAAACTTGTTTATATTGATTAATACTATCGCTTGATTTCTTAATTTGGAGTTTAGGATTCTATGTATAAAGTTTTATAATTTTTTTAGCTAAGTCAATTTTATAAAATATGTGTTACTTAGGCCTTTTGAAGGAAGGCTTATTACCTTAGATTATAGGTTTTTAATGGTTCCGACCTAGAACCTTACCTGTCAGCCGCCTTTTACTGGTATTGATTTTACTTTTTTCTTTGCTGTCTAAGGCTCGTCCTATCTCGACAAATAAAGCCCCTCGCCGACACTTGGTAAATTGTTGGTAAAACGATAATACCAAGGATCTCACTGATCCTTCTTCCATGGCTATCTCGTCCTAGCTAGATTGATTATTTATATCTTTGCGACTGTAAGTTGGTGAAATATTAGATTTTATGAAATGGATGAGATTTTATTAAAATATACTTTTCAACATAGCTGTATCCAATATTTAAAATACCATGACCATGTGAACGTTGCACAGTTTTCTAAATTATTTACAGGTTCCATTCGGGCATGTATTGCACAAAAACTCCCCATTTTCGTGATGCATATTTATGAAAAGTTTACCATGTGGGATCATGTGAATTATTGAGTTATTTATAAATGAATGCTTGTATGGGTTGTTAGTGGATTATTTCTATTTAAAAATAAATTGAGTTTATTTTTAGGTCAGCCAATTTTAGATTTTATTTATTGTAGCTAGCATTTGTTAATGGCCAAACCCATACTGTTAGGTTATGATGGAATCTTCCTCGTTGACTCTTCCCGGATCGAAAGTGAACGGAATAAAAGTGACAAATCAGACCCAACAGATCAATTAGCCCAATATTTCAGTCATCAGTTTACTCTATTATTGAATGGGTCGCCCAATCGCTACGCTGTCAGTAGCCCAGCATCGATCAGTCGACCTAGCTCATTGTCCGACCATCATTGGTCTCGACCTAGCTTCGTCCGACATACGATCATATACTTATGCAATTGCTATCAAGTCAAAGCAAAAAATCAGGTCACACATGGAAACTCAGTTGACCTCAACCTACCAACTCGTGCGCCAATCCACGTCGTTATTTGTAACCACCTCCTATTTTCTCGGAGTCAGTTATGCCTACATAATCTCCGTGATCCTAGGGATTCAAGGTGATCCTACATCAACTATAAATACCCTACAACATCCAACGTGAACGAGTAATGTCTTATTTGCTATTTGAGTAATTCCTTATTCAATTCAGTTTATAAGCCTAATACACATTATCTCATCATCACACCGGAGGGTCTTAGCCGGAGACAATCCCGACTTGTCGCGTGTTTATGTTTTCAGGTCTAATAGCTGGAGATCAACCTAATTGCTGGACTGAGGCTGATCTCGACCGTTTTCTGCATCATCCGTTTGGTTCCATTGCCGGGAACGATATACGCTAGACCTTGAAATTCTAATCAAACCAAAAACATGGTTTCTGACGGACGCCCTGCATCTTCCTCCGGTGATCCAACACTCAGTAGGACATTAAGGAACATCGAGGCAGGCATTGAGAATAGGAGACTGCCAATTTGCCGCCTCCTCCACCAGGCAATCCCCCGAGGAGATCCACTCGTTCTAATAGTGTGGTCGACTATGAGGGCTTGCAGGATGGCAGAAGGCATAAAAGGCCTATGCCTAATAATCAGGGGGCGAATCAGCCGATTAAGAGGGTACGTATGGAGTATAATACCCTTGCTAGACGAGGGTACGGATTCCAAAGAGAACAAGTCAAACAAGTTATCAAATAGGATCACTAAATCGAGCTTCCATCAGCGTGGACTGCAAGGCATCAAGCAATTCATTAATTAATCACGCATTTCACCAATCATAAACGAGAATGTGTAGGCACTGGAGACATAACAACTGATAAAGTAAACATAGTATCTATCTTCAAATTCAAACAAGTTCAGCCAAAAAAAAAAAAAAAACACTTAGGACTGCACATATGCTTCTTTTCTATCTTTGTTACTTTGGCAGATGCTCAGGCCTCATAAGCCGTCCTACCTACCCCAGGCAAAGTCAAAAATATAATCTCAAAAATATAATCTTCCACTCGCTAAATTGTCAACCTCAAATACAAACTTAATGGTGTATGCATATATCAATATATTCCGTATACAACATAGTCATGTTGATCATAACAAACAAATGAACCAGTAAGGAATCAGATACTCCCTCTGTCCCATAAAAATGTTCCCATATTCTACCTTTGTTTGTCTAAAAAAGAAAGTCCCATTTTCAAATTTGAGTGGTTAAAATAATTGTTCATGCAATCTTTCCATTATTTTTTTTTAATATCACTTACGTAAACATCTTTAGAAATATATAAAATTTGTTCTGTAAAAAGGAAACTAATTTCTTTAGAAAACTCAAGTAAATAATAAAATAAATAAATGATAAGCAGTAAAAATAAAATTACATGTCCAAATTTAGTTTATTTTTTAAGTTACAAGAAAGAGTAGAAATAAAACAATTAGATGAATATATAAATTTAGTGGGATAGTTAAAACTGGAAAGGTTTTGATTTTGAAAATTGATATAGTAAAAGTGAGGACCGAGGAGAGTACTATAATGTAAAAAAAAGCCCTATTTCATATTATAATAGTCTTTCTTATTTACTAAATAAAGGAAAGTATGAGATAATGATACAATTTATTTTTTCAACTTTTTTTTTTTAACCTTTTTTTTACTACTTTCTAAAACTAAAGAATTTGGTTATCTTTCCGATGATTTTTTATGAAACGTTTTAATTGGGGGTGGAGAGAAATATGAAGATTTGGAAAGAGATGGATAGTTGTGGGCAGGGCCGGTTCTCATAATTTGGAGGCCCTGTGCAAAGTTCAAAATGAGGCCCCAAAAACACTTATAAAAAATAAAATGCAAGAAAATATGTTATAATAGCAATATTAAAAATTATGTTCTTACAATAAAATACTAAAATCTCAAAAACTATTACAATCATCAAACTTCTTATTTGAAAAGTATTGTCCGTCTAACATTCTTCGAAGCAAAATCTTCAATCAAATCTTCATAGTCAATTTTTTCGACAAGATCATGTTCAATTGCAATGAGAGCCAATCCATTGAGTCTTTCTTGTGTCATTGTCGAACGTAAGTAAGACTTTAATAACTTCAACTTGGAAAAGCTCCTTTCTGCGGATGCAACAGTCACAGGTAGTGTCAACAAAATTCTATATGCAATTGTTGCATTTGGAAAACAATCCATACGTTTTAAATAATTTAAAATATCAACAGGTCCCATCTTTTTCTTAGGCAGTAGTTCTTGGAGTAATTTTAATTCCACATATAGTTCTTCTCCATTAATATCCGACTGATTACCACTTTTAAGTGTATCTTCAAAACGACTACAACAAGACTTTAAACCTGCATCATCCAATGAATTTAATTTATCAGAAGTAAACAAGAAACCAAAATTATTTTCATATTCTTGATATTGCTCAAACCTCCTAGTTAATGAAACAATTGCTTGATCAATAATATATAGAAAATATTTGACCCTAAAAGATTCCTCTTCAGATTGTGCATCAGTTGAGGATGTATCATTTTGGTTTTCATCAAATTGTTTTTTTCTTCGAATTTGACGTTTTTTAGGAAAAACGGGATCTATACTCATTTCGTTTGCAATTTCTTTCGTAGTATCCAACGCATTTGAAAATCCATTCTCTCTATACTTTTCAAAGAAGGATAGCAACCCTTTTACTTTTTCAATAGCAACATCAATAAGCATATCTTTTGATTGTAAAGTTTTGCTAACCAAATTAACCATAGATAATATTTCATACCAAATGACTATTGCAAGTAAAAACTCAAAATTACCTAGCTCATTTTCTGCTAGAGATTTCGCTTCACTTCTTATTTTGGAATCATTATCACTTTCAGCTACTTGAAATAAAGCTTCTTGTATTTCTGAAGTTTGAAATCTTATTGCTTTAACACTATCAATACGACTCTCCCAACGAGTAGAAGACAATGACTTAAGAGTCAATCCTTTGACATTATCTTTCAAAATTTGCCATCTCTTAGTGGAATTCGCAAATATTGTGTATATACGTTGTATGACTCCAAAAAAATCTATAGCTTTTCCACTAGTGTTGGCCATATCACATAATGTCAAATTAAGACTATGACAACCACAAGAAGTATAGAATGCTCTAGGATTTTCATCTAAAAATTGTTTTTGAACTCCTTGATGTTTACCTTTCATATTTTCCCCATTATCATAGCCCTGACCTCGCACATCATCTATATTAAGATCAAGGGTTTTCAATTCATTTTTCAAAACTTCAAAGAGCCCTTTCCCGGTTGTATCATTGACACTTAAAAATCCTAAAAATGATTCTTCAATAGTAACTGATTTGGAAGAGACATCTACATATCTTATTATTAAAGACATTTGTTCTTGGTGACCTATATCCGGAGTGCAATCAAGTATAACAGAGAAATACTTCGCTTCTTTTATTTTTTTAATAATTTCAGTTTTGATGGTTGAAGCAAGCAAAAGTATTAACTCATTTTGAATATTATGACCAAGATAATGACGATGAATGCTATCATCTGTAATACGTTTAACATGGTCTTGAATTATAGGGTCAAACTCGGCCAACATCTCAATTAAGCCTAAAAAGTTACCATTATTATTTTGAAAAATTCTCTCATTAGTTCCACGAAATGCTAAATTATGTTTTGCAAGAAATTTTACAATTGAAATAATTCTAAACAACACTTTTTTCCAATGATTTTTTTCTTTCTCAAGTTCTTTTTGTGCCATTTTATCAATTGTTTCATTTTTTTGAAATCTCAAACGCAAATCATACCAAGTGGCCATGTTCTTAACATGCTCTGCACTGGTTTCATGTTCACTAAGTCTAATACAAAGATGTGCCCAATCACTATAACCATTATTTGCTATAGCACTTTTTTTACACCCTTTTGTAAATATTTTACAACAAAAACAAAATACTTTATCAAGCTCCTTAGAATACACAAGCCAATCTCTATCACATTTTTCTCCGTTTGACAAAACTCTTGTATAAAATAATGATGAAAATCTTCTCGAACATTTATCATAAGGACCATATTCAATAGACAAATCTCGTTTAGGACCCTTTTTTACTAAAATATCGATCATTTTAGAATTTAAAGCATCCCAAGTTCTTGGATCAAATATATTAACCCCATGTAAAGAATCATCAATATTGTCATCATCAACATTAGCATGTAAATCATTCATAGTCTCATCAACACCATTATTCTGAGCATTAGGCAAATTGTTCATATTAGAATCTAAATTAGCATCACTAACAATAAAGTTAACATCAAGATCATCACTAACATTGACATCCAAATTATCATTAACATCAAGATCATCATTAACATTAACATCAAAATCATCATCAACAACATTAGCATCAAAATCATCATTAACATTAGCATTAACATTAACATTAACATTAGCAATATCAATATTCTGTTTTTTATTTTCAGAAGAAATATGTGAATTTTTTTATCATAAATTTATCAAGGGCTCCCATTTGTGATCGATTGAAAACTTCAATTCTTTTTTGCTTTTTACGTTTTTCACATCCGAAATCTTGTATCCTAATTCTAGAACTCATATCTTAAAAATTAAAATTATATTGTTAGGACCTAACTATGTAAGCCACATAGTTATAAAAGGTTTTGACAAAGAAATATATCATATGTTATCTGACAGCCAAGATAACATATGACCTTGACAGCTGAGCCCTTGCACATCCTTATATCAATCTGGACAGCAATGATATAATGATCAAACCATGGACAGCAATGATCAAACCAAAGTCAAATCATATAAATCAAATGTATTTATATACAAAAGATCATTACACACAAATCCTTATCTCCTAAACCTGCAAACTCTAAAGACTTAGCCTGACAGCTAAGGTTCTCCTCAACAGAGGCTTCAACCCTCTGACAGCTATGATCTTCAACATCAGCAACAATGAAGTATTCCTGTAAAGATCAAGATGTGCATTGCCCAAATCTCTCCCCTCAAAAGTTGCCAACTCATATCCATGAAGATCACATCAAATGGTTGCAGATTCCAGCTGTTATTCTCCAGTCAATAAAGGCTCTAAATGCATCTCCAACACACATTTACTACCTTGTCTCCTTGTCCCCTCCAACGGCTATATTCTAGCCTATAAAAGGATTCTCCAAGACTGAAGGCACTACCCTTTTTTACACACAACTCTTACAACCTTACCTCCAACCTTTCTCAACCTGCAACCAACAATCAAAACAACTGTGAGACACTTGTAACTGACCTCAGGTGTATAAACTGATTTGTAAAACCACTTAAGACTGACTTTAAGTGGGTATTGTAAATTGCTCAGTGTAGAGCATAATCCCTAATAGACTGTACTTATTAGGAAGAGGAAGTTCAAGGAACTTACCTATCCAATCCTTTGTAAATCTTAACGGGAACTAGATTTAAGTGGATTGATCTCACTTGTCAAGGTTGACAGTGAGGGTGGACGTAGGAGGAGTGAACTCTGAACCACCTTAAAATTCCTTGTGTTCATTTGGTATTATCACACAACACACACACACACATCTGCACACACATACACTATTCACTTGTCTTTACATTATTTCAACACTTTTATTCCGCTGCACATTTAACTCTTGCTTTTTATAACAGTTAATATCTGACAGCTAAGATTTCACCTCAGCTGTCAAAGCTTAACTGCCTAACCTTTAAACTGATTAAAGCAAACAGGACCTTTCAATAAAGTATGAAAAGTTATAAAGAACGAAAGAACCTGGTTTGTGGAATTCGAATATGAATATCTGATGTTCCTCCCAAAGTATGAAAAGTTTTAAAGAACGAAAGAACCTGGTTGTGGAATTCGAATCTAAATCCTGATGTTACTCCCCAATCGACAAAGCTTCAAGCTGCGATTTTGAGTTACCCACCTGATTGACTGATTGTGCACTGTAATTCAAAGCTTCAAGCTGCGATTTTGGTTTTTGTGGTTGGTACGACAATGGATTGGAGCCGGAGGTGCTGGCCGGCGGCCGCTGGGCTAGGGTTTGATGGCGGGAGAGAGGCAGAGAGTATCGAACAACGCTGGAAGCCTGAAAGGATCTTACCGGAGGGTGAATTGCGTTCTGGAGTGTTTCATTTTGCTTTTGGTCCGGAGGGTGAATTGGAGAGCCGATCAGCTTAATGGAGGAGGAGGATTGTCGATTGAGGAAGACGAGGAGCCGATCGATTGACTCAATCAATGGAGAAAGAAATATATATAATGGATTTTTTTTTGGTGCCCCTCAAAATTCTGGTGCCCTGAGCGAGCGCTCACCTTGCTCTCCCTAATGGCCGGCCCTGGTTGTGGGAGAGAGATATAGAGAGAAAGATATGATAGATGATAAACACATTTTGGAGAGAGAGATAGAGAGAAAGAGATGTGTAAACTAAAAGAGAGAGAGAGAGAGAGAGAGAGAGTTGTAGGAGATAAATCGAGATAATTGAGGATATTAGGATATATATATATATATATATATATATATATATATATATATATATATATATATATATATATATATATGATCTAATTAAACATAAGTATGAGAATAATAATAATTAATTTCTAATAATTAAAACTTAAAATCAAAGTAAAGTTGACTCATAAAAGAGTTTACTTAAAGGTACGCAGTTATTGTTCTACCACCCCACTGTATAAATACTAATACAGCTGCCTTGTATGTTTATTTCATACGTGAAAGTGATTACGTGAGTGAATACGTATCACCTCGGCTAGGCTGGTTTCCAACCTATATACCTTAAAAATACTTGTTTTGAAATAAGTAATTTGTTTGGTAACTATAAAGCATTAAAAGTTTGTTGAATAATCTAAAGCATAAGTTTACATAAGAAATACTTACTTTGTATAATTACAGAACTTGATTACAATGGTTGATCGTATTGGATGGTTACAATGGATAGAGAGAGAGAGTCTAGAGAGAAGTCTAAAACTAAAAATGAAAACCTGCTTCTTAATGAAACTGAGATCCATTTATACATCCACAAATTTCAAAAAATTTTACAAACATCATCTACAAAGGTGGTGGGTCACGGCATATGGGCGGTCCGCATTTGTCCTCAAAGAGGGACCCATCACTTTTTGACTAAATGAAAAATTACAAAGGGAAAAGTAATATGCGTGAATTAAAGCAGATTCTTTGTCTGGTGATGATGCTTTTGTACTGATTTGTCGTATTTGTCTTTGTAGAGGCTGCTATACTATAGAGGCATTTGTTTTTGTCCGGGCTGCTGTACTGTGGATGTCATTTGTCTGTAGCCACTTCTTTCTGATGTGTGATGATGTTGTAATTGTTTGTGTCTACAAGTCTAGATGTACTTGGGTGAAAAAATCTTCATTTGGAACGGCGTTGTCAGGTATTGTGGAGGACGTGCTTCCTTCTTCATTGAGCTGGGCCATTAGTTTGTCTAATTCATTTGGATTTTTACATTGGGCCATCTGGATTCTGGACCATGATCTGTTGTTTCTTGCGAAGGAATTCTTCGTTTTGTTGTGATTGTTTTGGAGAAAGGTGTTTACAGAATTCGGGTTTTTGTGCAAAGTATTTTGATACAGCTGCAGGGCTGCAATCAACAAGATTGTTTTGTCCCACCATTTGATTTTGTATTTACAGATCAAGACGGGGAGGAAAATTTTGTGTACACACTCACACTTTTATTGCACTGAGGCATTTGATTGCACTGTATGTTTTTGCTCAGAGGCACTCATTTGTACACACTCACACATTTGTTCTTCCTTTAAGTCAAATTCAGTCATAAAGATTCAAGGTACTTGGAAGTTATGACAGAATTGGGCCCAAAGAGGAGATTGGGCAATATCATCTGGATAGTTGACCTTTTGGACCATTGGTGAAAAGCATTTTGTACATTTGGGGGAACAATTTGTTTATCCAATCCGAAATTTTTCCACCGGTGATGGAACCAGAATAGAGTTGGATATGGAAATTGGGGATTGAAATAAAAAATAAATATGAAAGCGAAAATGATTTGTTTTGTTTAAAAAATGCTCGCGTCCAAGCTGTAATATAATCCCAATAGTTAAATCGGACCGAATTATTTGGGAGAATCGGATCTTTTGCTTTGCTAGGTTTTTGTCCCCAATCTGAGATTGTAAGGAATTTCAAAATATTTACTTTACAATATCTTATTTTGGAGGTATCTAAATTGAAAGAATGTATTCCGTAAATACTTTCTTATTCATCTTTGGTATATATACAAATTACAATCAATCTTATTGACTTATCTAAGGTAACCTAATATTATAGAAGCACTAGGAGATACATACAATAATAACAATAATATTTACCAAATAATATCCCTAATACTTAGGGATATTCTAACACTCCCCCACAGTCGAAATGGGAGGGGAACGTACGCTAAGACTGTCACGAAAATCCTCAAATAATATCAAAGGCAGTCCTTTAGTAAAAATATCCGCAATTTGATGATGGGATGGAACATGTAAAACCCGGGCTTCACCTTTGGCAACCTTGTCACGAACAAAGTGTATATCCGTCTCAATATGCTTAATGCGTTGGTGTTGAACGGGGTTACCCGAAAGATACACTGCACTAATATTATCACAATAAACAATAGTGGCACAATGGATCAAACACTTTAGTTCAAGTAATAAGTTGCGTAGCCAACAAGATTCAGACACAACGTTAGCTACCCCTCGATATTCAGCCGCAGCACTGGACCGAGACAATACCGCCTGTCTCTTGGCAGACCACTGTAGCGATGCGCGAATTTCTTTCTACACTTTTTTGAACATCTTTTGATTCGCCACATATATTATTTGTTTGGAAACATAGAAAAATCATTTTGAAAGAGATTTTGGGTTCGGGGCTTAGGTTATGGAATGGGAAGGTCAAGGAGCACCCATTCCACCCAATCCGGAGATCGATCTTGCTAAAGAAAAGAGAGGTTTTCAAAAAGAAGAAGATTTTAAATAAATAAAATAAAGATCCATTTAACGGGGTTAAACGCAATGTAGGATCGATTGCTTCGAGACCATCCCCATGATTTCCGGAGGCTCTAGGCCGATCCTAGATTTTATGTATTTATACCACTCTAATAATCAATTAGAAAGGAAATAGAAGTTACCTTGCGTGAGGTGATTCAGGCAGAGTTTCGACTCAAGTTTAGAGTCAAATCTTGACACGGACAGAGCTTCGCCTCAGTCCTTGATTCGGATCTTGATGTTTGTTTATCAACAAGGTTGACAAACAAACTTTTTAGGTGATTTACAGGAATCTTTCAAGGAGAGAAACCAGTAAATGTAGGGGGATTTTCTTGGGATTGTGGACCTCTGAAATACTGAAAGTCTTCAAGTATTTATAGGTGTTTGAGAGGTGTTGAAGATGAGATCAAACACCTTGAGAAGGTTCCAGACTCCAAAATTAATTGGTTGGCCGGATGGATGAAGTTTTATCCCTAAAAGAGGTTGAAATCGACGAGGAAACTGCTATCTGCATTCTGCAGAACACCTTTATCTCGCGTGAGACACGCTATTCCGTACAAGATAATGCAGTCTGTGGACAACTCTGCCCTTCCCTTGTTATCTCGTACGCAGTTTAGTCCCAAACTAACGGTGGTTAGTCAAAACTTAACGAAACATGACGAAATGGTGGATTTCTACTTCTTGACTCAAGGCGAGACTTAGAGCGGTATAAATGTGATCCGATGGGTTCAGAATGGGGTGTCTACAGAGCCCCTCGTCGACAAGTCTTATGGAAGAAGTCATTTCGACGATAGAAAAGACATCATTCTGAACATCGGAATGGTCGGGCCGCACGGCTTCCTAGGTATCTCTATCAGATAATCAGACCATAACGTAGTTTGACTCAAAACACGAAAAGGCTGCTTTAGGTATTTTGGAAATCATTTCGAAAATCGAGGAGATTTTGTTTTGAAAAGGTAAATTCATACTGAGGAATCAAATCAAGACCCAATTCCGAATATACCTGTCTGTCTGAAGATTCACCTGTCTGGGCTCCGAACCTGCGGGAAATATGTTAGAAAACAAAGGCTTACCTGTACGGTCCTTTGAGTCCTGTCGATTTTGTGACGATTCGCCTGTCTGGGCTCCGAATCGGGCTTTTTGTTATTTGAGGATGACGATTCACATGTTTGGGCATTGAATCGGGCTTTTGTGATGATGATCCACCTGTCTGGGCATTGTATCGAGCTTTTGTGTTGACGATCCACCTATCTGGGCATTGGACCGAGCTTTTGTGATGACGATCCACCTGTCTGGGCATTGGACCGAGCTTTTGTGATGACGATCCACCTGTCTGGGCGTTGGATCGGGCTTTTCTGTTGATGATCCACCTATCTGGGCGTTGGACCGAGCTTCTCTTTTTGACGATCCACCTGTCTGGGCTCTGAATCGTGTGGAATGAGTTGATCTCTGGATCAATCATTTTCGGGCGACTGGTGTCGTACCGGGCGATTGTGCAGGTGTCACGTTCAGCTCGTTCCGCGACTTGCGGAGCCGATTTTTCCACGTTTCCTTGCTAGTGTGTCACCTCCAAGGGCAAATGTGTCAAAATTTTGAATTTTGACGTTGTGTAGATGCTTATTATCGAGGACAATTTCGTACATTTCCCAAAGGTATATCTCGCGCGAGATAGCTTGTCTCGTACGATACTTGTACTGTCGGGGCAATATAACAGCAGTTGCTGTTTATTTTGAAAACATTTGTTTTCAAATTTCCTTTCCCACCTCAACCAAGGCGATTTTTTCCCACAATTTCTTGAGTGTTGCTTGTTGATTTCTTCTCCCAGTCAACTCTCAATCCTTCCTCCTTCCAAAATCGATGGCTCAAGAGAGAAAAAAATCCAATTTTGGGGAGTTACTTGCTTGGAAAAGATTATCCCCGCGATGACCTCACTTTTGATAGGGACGTGCACATTTCTACCGCCGTTCGTGAAGGTTTGGTAAGATCTTCTCTCTCAATTCTTGTTTCTTGTATTGCATTGCATTCCAATCCATGCTTTTTGAATCCCAATTTCATCAATGGCAATTTTTCTTTGTTTTTGTCTAGAATTTGGTTCACTACTAGAAACAGGGTCATTACCGACGGACTTTTACCGACGGAAAATTTTCATTTACCGACGGAAATTTATTTTATTTTGCCGGGAATTTATTTTTTTAAATTTCGTTTTGTCCGTCGGTAATTGATTAAATTCCGTCGGTATTTTCGTTGGTATTACCGGCGGACATAGTCCGTCGGTATTACCGTTGGAATCCGTCCGTCGGTAAGAAATCCATATATATACGCGTATCTTCCCCATTTTTTAATTATGCTTCATTTTTATTACACCTCCTTCGTTCCTCAGTCGTTCGCGAACTCTAACGCCAACGCCAAGCCGTCGCCGTCGCCGGTAAGTCCTCTTTCTCTCTCTCAATCGCTTTCTCTCTCTCACTCGATTTCTCTCTCTCACTTTCTCTCTCTCTCTCATTAGTAATTCGCCAAGAACACGCCGTCGCCGCCGTCTCTTTCCATCGCCGGTATGTTCTCTCTCTCTCTCGCTTTCTCTCTCTCAATCGTTCTCTCTCTCACTCGATTTCTTTCTCTCATGAATTATTAATTTTAATTAGCTAAGAAACCCTAGTTTTTATTCAAGTAATTGTCTTTCAGTTTTGTATGTACATGTTGTTGCTGTTAATGCATTATCATGTGGAGTTGTGTTCCAAATGTTCATTAGGAGTTGAACTAAACTACAGAAAATGTGAATAATTTCATACTTGGGTTTATTTTGGTAGCTCTTTGTTTATTGTGTGTTTGTTTATATGAACTTGCTGTTTGTTTATAGATATTAGGGATAATGGAATGGGAAATTATTTGTGAAATTGAGGCTCAGGAGCTTTGGTTATCCCGTAACTATTACTATTTCTGGTTTTATATGTGTATCGTATATGATTTAATATAATTATTTGATTGCGTAAAAAATGTGTGTTTATTTGTGAAATAATATGTTTGATTAGAGATAAATGTTTGTAAATGCATTGTGGAGCTGAATGCAATTTTGATGTGTTTAGACTGCTTTACTAATTAATGTCTAAAGTTAAAATATAAATAAGATGAGAGCCTTTTTCACCCACAGCTATCAAAATTCGTCTTCTTTGATCAAGAAAGACAGAGCAAACAAGTTCATTACCGTTTGAGCAAAGGATTTTCTGTTTAATAAGAGTTTTTACAGTTTCACTGTCCTCTTTCTCTCTAAGGATCTCAAACATCACTTGAGATCCTTAGAGAGGAAGAACGATGAGAAAAAAAATTCATATTAAACAGAAAATCTTTTACTCAAACGGCAATGAACTTGTTTGCTCTGTCTTTCTTGGTCTAAGATGAGATTGGGTTTTGATAGTTGTGGATGAGAACGACTCTTATCTTGTTTATAAATGTTAATTTAATTCATCATTGTAAAATTTCAAATTTTACAATAAAGAATTAATATTTCAAATTATTCACAATATTAATAATTTAAAAAATATGATAGATGTGTGTGTTAATTCATTATTGTAAAATTATGCATTTTACGGTAATGAATACAAATTAATGTTACGACGTGACGTTGTGACGGTTGAAACACAAAAGCTTAGAAACCCGTTTAAGAATCTTTACCTTATCATGTTGAGGTCAACATGTAGTCATCGATACACTATACCCTATACCCTATACCCTATACCCTATACCCTATACACTATACACTATACCCTATACACCCTATACACTATACACTATACCCTATACACTATACACTATACCATATACCCTATACCCCTATACCCTATACACTATACCCCTATACACTATACACTATACCCTATACACTATACCCTATACCCTATATCCTATACCATATACCCTATACCCTATACACTATACCCTATACCCTATACACTATACCCTATATACTATACCCTATACACAATACCCTATACACTATACCATATACCCTATACCCTATACCCTATACGCTATACTCTATATACTATACCCTATACACTATACCCTATATTGTATAGGGTATAGGGTATAGTATATAGGGTATAGGGTATAGTGTATAGGGTATAGTATATAGGGTATATGGTATATTGTATAGGGTATATGATATAGGATATAGGGTATTGGGTATAGGGTATAGGGTATAGGATATAGTGTATAGGGTATAGTGTATAAAGGTATAGGCATGGGTATAAGATATGTGTATAAGATATGTGGCATGGTATGATAGGTATAGTGGCATAAACAGATAGTGGTATAGGATATAGGGTATAGGGTATATGGTATAGGGTTTAGGGGTTAGGGGTTTAGGGTTTAGGGGTTAGGATTTAGGGGTTAGGGTATAGGGTATAGTGTATAGGGTATAGTGTATAGGGTATAAAGTATAGGGTATAGTGTATAGGGTATAGGGTATAGTATAAAGGGTATAGTATAAAGGGTATAGGGTATAGGGTATAGGGTATAGGGTATAGGGTATATGGTATAGGGTATAGGGTATAGTGTATAGGGCATGTGGCATAGTGGCATAAACAGATGTGGTATATGGTATAAGATATGTGTATGTGTGGTATGTGGTATAGTGGTATAACAGATAGGGTATATCAGATAGTATGTGGCATATGGTATATGATATATGGTATAGGGTATAGGGTATATGGTATGTGGTATAGTGGTATAGTGTATGGTATAAACAGATATAGTGTATAGGGTATAGGGTATAGTGGTATAGTATAGATAGATATAAGATGTGGTATAGTGGTATGTGGTATAGTGTATAGGGTATAGTGTATAGGGTATAGGGAATAGTGTATAGGGTATAGGGTATAGGGTTTAGGGGTTAGGGGTTAGGGTTTAGGGTTTAGGGGTTAGGGGTTAGGAATTAGGGTTTAGGGGTTAGGGGTTAGGGGTTATGGGTTAGGGGTGTAGGGGTTAGGGTTTAGGGGTTAGGGGTTATGATTTAGGGTTTAAAGTTTAGGGGTTAGGGGTTAGGATTTAGGGTTTAGGGATTAGGGGTTATGGGTTAGGGGTTTAGGGGTTAGGGGTTATGGTTTAGGGGTTAGGATTTAGGGTTTAGGGGTTAGGGGTTATGGGTTAGGGGTTAGAGTGTAGTTAAATATTTTAATGTTTTTTAGTTTGTTATTTTGTTAATTAGTTCTAAAAATAATAAAAAAATACATTTTATTATCAACGACGGAATATTTCAGTCGCTAATAAATTAAAAAAAATTAATTATTCAGCGGCGAAAATATTCCGTCAGTGTAATATTTCAAAAAAAAAAAAAAATTTTATTTTCACCATCGGAATAATTCCGACGCTGATAAATTAAAAAAAATTAATTATTTAGCGGCGGAAATTTTCCGTCGGTGTAATATTTCAAAAAAAAAAATAAAAAATATTTTATTTTCACCGTCGGAATATTTCCAACGCTAATAAATTAAAAAAAAATTAATTTATCAGCGACGGAATATTCCGTCGTTGTAATATATCAAAAAAAATAAAAAAATATTTTATTTTCGCCGACGGAATATTTCCGCCGCTGATCAATAAAAAAAATATAAAAAAAATATTTTCACCGGCGGAATAATTCCGTCGCAGATAAAGAAATAGCGGCGGAATATTCCGTCGGTAAATCAAGCGCCAAAATAGTGGCGGTAATTAAACGAATATTCGAGGAATATTCGTTTTAGCGTCGGAATTAAATTCCGTCGCTAAATTTGACGCCAAAATAATTCCGCCGTTAAATCTTAATTTCCGCCGCTAAATAGCGACGGATTGATTCCGTCGCTGTTTATTCCGTCGCTAAAACACCTGTTATTGGTAGTGTCAGTTCCATAAGTTGTGCCAATTGGTCTATCGAGTTGGAGATTTTTTCAAATCATCTATGAACGGTATAAACCGAGGTACGAACGTGGGTTAAGGCCGGGCAAGTCCCAATGGATTGGGCCCAAAATATAATTTATACAAGTCTCAATTACGAAAAAAGGGAGTGGGCCTTTCTTATCTTTGCTCGTCATGCATCCTCGTGATTCCCACTATATCGACCTAGACATATAGTAAAGCGTATAATGACTAAGGATATCAATTATACATGCATGCAGACAAGGCATACTTATATGCCGAGCAAGACAACCATCAAGGCCGAACTAGCACTCTTTAAAAGAAGAGTAGCTCCCTCCTCAGTTATCAACAAATCAAGGAAATGGGCTTCCCTATCCTTATTCCTCTATTTCTCGACGTCAACTCATACCGACCAAACATTATAGGCCGAGAAGCATGCCTCCTAGGCACACGGACAGAAGACTGTTTCCTAATCCTACTCAAATAAAGATTGTGCGTAGTTATAATCCCACTAGAATTATAACTTCCTATCACACATTTTCCTATTCAACATGAATTCTACAATTATATGCCTATAAATACAAGCTATAATTCACATTATTTTGTTAACACATCTTTTGCCTCTAAACTTTTGTCAATTGATTTCTCTCTCTAAACACAAATATTTACTCTCACGCTGGAGGGCATTTGTCGGTGAAGCCCCGACTTAGTTTAAGCCTTTGTTTTTCTTTTTCAGTTTATTCAATCATACACATGATACAATGTGCCGCTGAATTTTTACTGATTCGAACGCTTTTGTCATCATCAATCTACTTTGCCCTCAACGTACCAAACCACACCAAATTGAAGAAAGTTGTTGGTTATATAATTAATTTTCCCTAATTGTTAAGAAAATAAAGTACACACATATTTGAATATCATAAAACCAACAGAGAAGGCCGTAAAATCTCGGCCATTATAACATGAACCAAGCAATGGCAGGAGCCGATTTTTTTCTCAAAATATTTCATTTAAAAAAAAAATATCCCAAAATAACAACCCTTTCAAACTATTGAGCAAATATTTTTGTTCATTTTTAATCATTTTTGGTCAATAGTTTGGAAGGGTTATTTTTTGTTAATAGTTTGGAAGGATTGTTATTTTGGGATATATTTTTTTAAAAGAAAATATTTTTTTTTAAAAAAATCCAGAGGAGCCTGGTTGATTATACGTAGGTGAGCAAGAACACAAACAAACAAAAAAAAAAAAATGAAAAATCTTTCTCTTCCAGCCTTGATGAAACATTTAACAAATGTTCTAGAGAGCAAGTGCAAGGAGTTTTTCATCATCTTGAAATTTGGCCATATCTTCCTCTTCCAGCGTCACTATTGCTTCAATACCATCGCCAGATGGGGTATCCATCAATATAAAGAGATTCTTTGGACTCCCCGGAAAAGTAACCCTACTTGGCTTCCCCCATCCAAAATCAATCTCATACAGAGGGTACCGACACATACTGCTACAAAAATAACATTCAACAAATTGACTTGTCACATCTTTTGAAGCCTCAACAAGTCCCCTCTGCCATTCACTCAGCTGGGAAATCGTAACTCCGTTGAGTTCGGCCTTCATCTTCTTGATTCGACCAACCAGCGAAGCTAAATCTAACTCGCTCTCGCTCATAGTTGGTATCATCATGGCCCATGAGAAATTTCCCACTGCAGTTTCTGGTAAAGGGCCTGCCATCCTTTTACGCATGTTCACCGTCTGTGCTAAAACAAATGACTGGAAGAAATTACCTGGATTACCCTTTGCTGCCCTTACAGCAGACCTGTAAAGGATTGAGTTTACAACTTCAACCCTAGTGGGATTCAACGTCATGATCTCCGCCTTAAGTTGCTCTATTTTTGTGTTAGGGAACACAAATTTCTTGGAAACACACTTGTTTCCCTCCTTGAATCCAAATTCTGGGCCTAATGATCTTGAAGATTGAATCAAGTGAGAGGGCAAGGCCCCTTGCTTGCTGGTCACTTTGGCCCAGTGGTCTATAAAAGTGCATAAAGCAGATGCGTCCCCGATCTGATGAGTTACGGCCACAGCTACTGCTAAGCCACCGCAGTTGAAATGGCTAAGTTGGACCTTTACAGGACTATCAGTTGCAGACTGGCGTCCCCATACAGTTCCATTAGGAAAGAACTGATCCACGGGTTCGTACCCCACCTTATGAGGGTCAACAACATCGGATAACGAGGCATCAATTCGAGCTTCTAGAAACTCGACTCCTTCATCGTTGCAATCGATGAAAGGTCCGTCCTTGGCAGCTACGAGTTTCCCGGAAAACGGAAAGTATTGGGTCAAGGTTTGAGATAAAGAATTCTTGAGGTGTTGGGTTGTTTTGGAGCCATAATTTGGGTAAAAGAAAACAAGGGGCATGTAATTAGGAGGGAAGAATTGATCCCTCAATGAAAGGTTGTAGGTTTTGAGGTGAGAAGGAGTTGGAGATGAAGGCTTAATGGTTTCTTGCGATATTAATGTGTGAAATTGTTTCCTTCTTGCTACACTCTGCAGGAGTTTTCTCATCATTGTTATGTTTTGAAGGCTTTGATCTGATCTCTTTTGGAAATCTAACAATGTTTATTTGCTTCAGGAAAATGGCGAGAAGAGTACTGCAGCAATCTGGGTTCGGTTGGCTTAAATGGCCAACTAGTTGAAGGAAGTGTTTGACTTTAAACGTGATCCATAAAGGCCGGCCTAATCCCATTTGAGAGAAAAAAAAATGTCCGTACAAGAATAATAAGTTGTTTACCAAAATCAGAAACCAAGTATTTTTTCTGGATATCCTTTACAAAGCTTCTGGATATCCAGAACATTGAATATGGATATCCAGAAGCTTTGTAAAGGATATCCAGAAAAAATATTTGGTTTCTGGATATCCTTTACAAAGCTTCTGGATATCCTTTTCAAAGCTTCTGGATATCCTTTTCCAAAAGCCTTCCGATATCCGTAAGTTGAAGTGATATCCAGTTTTTGTGGCTAGGTATGTCGCGCGACATAACAAGCCCCGTTTCTCCATAAGCGACGGAGAAACGCGTTTCTCTCCAGATTTTGTGTTCATTAATTAATCACGCATTTCACCAATCATAAACGAGAATGTGTAGGCACTGGAGACATAACAACTGATAAAGTAAACATAGTATCTATCTTCAAATTCAAACAAGTTCAGCCAAAAAAAAAAAAAAAACACTTAGGACTGCACATATGCTTCTTTTCTATCTTTGTTACTTTGGCAGATGCTCAGGCCTCATAAGCCGTCCTACCTACCCCAGGCCGTCCTACCTACCCCAGGCAAAGTCAAAAATATAATCTCAAAAATATAATCTTCCACTCGCTAAATTGTCAACCTCAAATACAAACTTAATGGTGCATGCATATATCAATATATTCCGTATACAACATAGTCATGTTGATCGAATTTTTTCTCAAATAATCCCGTTTTACTTTTTTATTTCCCAAAATGACTCACTGTTCAAAGTATTGCCCGGAATGGCCTCTTTTTTGAAACTCGCTACACCGTGTAGCGAGTTTGACTAGGGTTGGTCAAAACTCGCTACACCGTGTAGCGAGTCTTGGATAATTAATTGAGGCAGTTGGAAAATTAATTATGGCGTTTAATTACTCTAAATTCGCTACACCGTGTAGCGAGTTTTGACTGAGTCAAACTCGCTACACCGTGTAGCGAGTCTAATTATAATCCCTTGCAGCTCCTACTCACGCATTCAACATTTCAAAATCAAAAAAACTCTTTCTTTCTTCTCGAGACTCCACCATGCCCCAACCAAGAATTCTACCAAGGAAGAAGAAGAAGAACTTCGAGCCAAGCCAAGAAATTTGCCAAAAATTCATCCTTCTTCTTAATTGTAAGTTTAAACCTTCTTTTCTTTTCTATATTTTACTTATAATTTATGATTTTTTTTTTTTAATTCCGAATTTATATTGCCAAGAAGAAGAACATTGCAATTTAGGATTTTTTTTTGGTTGATTTGTTGTTGAAATATTGTTATTCCCATTTGGAACGATTATTCCCATTTAAAACTATTGGTTCATTTTGGAACGGTTGTTTTCTAAGAAATATAATTTATGATTTTTTTTTAATTCCGAATTTATATTGCCAAGAAGAAGAACATTGCAATTTAGGATTTTTTTTTGGTTGATTTGTTGTTGAAATATTGTTATTCCCATTTATGTGACTAATTTTTATTTAATTCCGAATTTTTATTTAGTTTTTTTGGTTGATTTGTTGTTGAAATATTATTATTTCGAATTTATGTGACAAATTTCTATATGCCAATAATTTTTTTTTAGTATTTGTATGATTTTTTTTGGTTGATTTGTTGTTGAAATATTATTATTCCGATTTTTTTTTAGCTTCTACATGCAAGAATGGGTATTCAAAATAAATAGCAAATTTGAAAAAATTTTGAATATTTTTTTGGGACGGAGGGAGTACAAAGTTTAACTTGTGTGAGATTATAGCAAATTTGATTACCGAGATAGGAACGTGAGCTTGTCCGAACAAGGTCCAAGTGGATTGTGCCCTAATGACTCTTATAAGTTATAGGTAATTAGAACGGAATCCTTAATTCGTGAAAGGTGTACATAAGGTGAAGCATGACGTCGAAGGAATTAATTAGGCGTCATATCAATCATATTCTAAACCCTAAACCCTAATTTTTCGTCACGAAACCCTAAACCCTTAATAGGAATTAATATACATATAAGAACGTCCCAAATCTCATATACTTATATCCCAAACCCTAAACCCTTAAAATATGATTTATTGTTCAAACATTTTATTAAAAAAAAAAACTTCATCCTATTATTCAAAACCACATGAGGATCACTCTTGAAGTATTACTTAGTATATAGGCTGGAAACCAAGAACTTTCCCACAGGCACTTCTTGGAAGTGTGGGATAACTTTGGATTACAATGCCACGTACTAGTAATTACACTTATGTATTCTCTTATTTATTTTCTTGCCTTATAGAACAATAACCAACCTTCATATTGAAATAAATAGATGGAATCGCTCATTGATCCCGGCCTATCGATACATCTCGTTTCCGACCCGCATGCGGAGCATGTGGCTAGGTATATTTGGTCCGGTGGCCATATTGTAGTCCCCTCGTTTTCGTCATGGTGCCGCCTTGCCACCCGTATTAGCTCCCGTGATTATGATGAGACCGGCAGAGCGGATTCATTGGAGTTCACTATATAGGCCTGGATACAAGGTATGATTTTGCACCGCCGGAGGCTTTGATCGAGCGATGGCGTCCTGAGACCCATACGTTCCATCTCCCTATTGGTGAGATGACGATCACTCCTACAGGATATCCGCATGATTTGCGGGTTGCCGATTGATGGGGATGCTGTTATCGATGATGGGTTTCCAAGACATATAGACCGGCGCCGAGTGTCGTGAGTATTTAGGGCCGCCTCGCCGACGCATATATAGATGTGGAGCACCAAGCTCCGGTGGATTACCATGCGTTTCACACACTTTGGTGACCTCCATGATGATACTGCTCCAGAGATTGTGGATCAGTATGTACGGGCCTACATCTTGCTTGCCTTGGGTTCTACGATCATGCCTGATCGTACGAACAACAAGGTTAAGCTATGTTATCTCCTCTCGCTAGGGATGTATCTAGGGTCACCAAGACATGGGAGTCCGCGCTTGCTTTCCCGTATCGAGAGTTATGTGGTGCGACGCACCCTCGACGAGACAAAGGTGGGAGGATTTCTCAATGTTCTACGTGTATTTTATTTCATTTTAATGTTCTTTATGTTTTTAAGTTTTATTTAAAATTTGCGGCATTATTTATAGTATTTGATATACATTTATTTGATATAGATTTGGGCTTGGGAGCGGTTGAAATGTGTGAGGCCGCAGATCCGTTCTCGAGTACGACAATATAGACTACACCATCATGCCCCTGATGCCGGTATACATATATCATACTTTATTTTCTCGTCGTTAATGTTTTTATTTTTTTTTGAACAAAATCTTATAATTATTTTGTTTACGAAATTTCAGTGGACTCAGCGTCGCCGGATCTCGAGAGAGGTTATCGCACATAGCTCGCGAGGCTATCGGGATCACCGGCCCGGCTGCCTGAGGCTCACGTGGAGTGGCACTTTATGAGGGGAGACACGCTCCGCCTACCGCACTCGTGGTGAGGAGATATGGTTGGCGAGGGTCCCTCTCATATGCTTTGAGAGGGTCGAGCGGCATCTCGCCGATCGTGTTATGAGGCGCTTTGGCTCGAGGCGCTTATCCCCCACAGCGACACTAGCCCGGGAGTTGCACCGTTCGCATCGGCGGGAGACCTACGGTGAGATGGGGTGAGCACCATCGCCCACTTGTTACACGACGGGCGCAGCGCCATGACTACTTGGTGTCCGGGTGGCGGCTTCCACGATATGACCTACACCGACCCATATATGGTATGGTATAGTGGACATAACGTGTAGGTTTGTGCAAAGACCTCTCTCACATAGAGGTGGATGGATACCACTGCCCGCCCTCGCTATAGAGTTTATGGTAAGTTTTTACATTTTTCAAGTTTCTATTTCAAGTTTTTTTTTTTTAGCAAGACATCAATTATTAACTTATGTCTCTCGTACTTATATATATTTTTGATATGAAAACAAAAAGTGCACTTTCGCCGCTTGCATGTCGAGAATGAGGCGAAGCGCATCCTGCAAGCTTCAATGCGGGAGAGAATTACACACGGGTTCATGGAGTTAGGGAGCTCCAACGCCTTCATGCCGCCGCACCTCCCCACCTAGATCGCGCAGGGGGTACCTCGGCCGCCTGGGTTAGACGTCGTCGACGGTAGGACCGCCACCGTAAATGGAGTTGCAAGATGAGCCGTGAGCTGAGCCCGAGCCCGAGCAAGAGCCTCAAGCGCAGCACCCAGCCGAGATGGATTATGAATGGTCGACACGGCACACCACACTCACACTCAGCTCGATCCTTTCAGAGCGGGAGTGGCCGGGGGGTGCGAGTGGGGGTGTCGGAGGGAGCGGGAGTGGGGTTGGCGGTGGTGGTGGTTGGGGGGTGCGAGTGGGGGTGTCGGAGGGAGTGGGAGTGGGGGTGGCGGTGGTGGTGGTTGGGGGGTGGGAGTGGGGGTCAAGGCGCTGGAGTGGGGTGGCAGCGTGGTGGTCAGGGAGTGGGGGTGCCGAGGGAGTGGGAGTGGGGGTGGTGGTGGTTGGGGGGTGGGAGTGGGGTGCCGGAGGGAGGGGAGTGGGGGTGGCGGTGGGGTGGCAGCGTGGCCGGGGCGGGAGTGTGGGTGTGGGTGGGGTGGGATGGGAGTGGCCGTGCGCACCCTTCCCCTCCACCATCCACTATGGGCTTCGGCGCTTATGCGAGTGGGCGCAGTCTGAGGACTCCTATGTCACATGCAGTGGTACCATGGTTTCTCCGATCCGCCGATGACCCCGAGCAATGCCACAAGCGAAGAACAGATGCTTAGAAGAGGGTCTCGGCTCCGTAATCCGCCTCATCCCTACACCCCGTCTGCCTATGATAATAGGTAGAGAGTTCACTTTTTTTTATTATTATTACGTAATGAAACTTTGTTGTATTGGTTTAGTTTTTATTTGAATGTTTTTTATTTGTATTGAAACCTTGTACTATTAGTGTAGTTTTTATTTTAATATTTTTTATTTGTATTGAAACTTTGTAACTTTATACGGTTAGTTTAGCTTTTATTTTAATGTTTGCATTTTATTGTTATTTGGATGTTTTATATTTGTTATGTTTAATTTGATTGTTTACAACAGGTTTTATGGTTTGTAGTTTCAAGCAGATTTTTATTTGATTGTTTGGTTTTGGTTTTGGTTTTGGTTTTGATTCGCCTGATGGGCGGTCGCCCACACGCTATAACATTCGCCCAAGTAAATAGAGAGATTGCCAAGGGACGTAATAATTCTTTTGAAATCGCTAGACCGTGAAGCGATTATCACTAAAATCGCTACACGGTGTAGCGAGTTTAGTGAAAATCGCTTCACGGTGTAGCGATTTTAAATGCCAGTACAATTCTGGGCAGCTCCAATTTTGGGCCCAATTAATACAATTTTTTGATTCGTCCCGCAATATTACACAGTAGCACATTTGTACTTTTTTTTTTCGAATTATGCCAAACATAAATTGAAACTTAAAACTTAAATGGAAAATGAACTTTTTTTTTATTACTCCCTAATATAATAAATATCATCAATTATAATTTATAAATATTCATTAAAATAACTAAAGTCATTTTTAGAAATTGGAAAATTACATTCAACTCAAATATAAATTACATTGGACTTTTCAAGTTTAATGAAAACAACATAAAATAAAACTGCAACTGAAACTGAATCCAATTCAAGCCAAACATAAATTACATGAAAAACATTATGCTACTCCCTAAGGTTCGGGCATCTACGACGATTGTGCCCTTCCTGATGGCATGATGAACACATACTCTTCCGTTTATCTGCTTGAAAGTCCATAGAATTACGAAAGCGTCTTGATCTAGGTCGTTCGGACTTCGCAGAACGTCGAAGTAGGGATTAGTGGAAGAAACTAGGCACCAAACCATCCACGCCCCAATAGTCCTCATGCTCGATTGGTTCGAATGTCCCCTTCCATGTCTTGTAGTATTCCCCGACGGTGTAATATTCAAACGAAATCTCGACCATCAACATTTTGTGCGTAACAACAAGCAAGGAGATGGGAACAAGGCATGCGATAGGCAACCCATTTACCACATGTGCAGTGCGCTCATTAAGTCGGACACCGTATATTTCCTCCGTGATCACCCCGACGTGCGGTTGTCACTTGATACACCCCCATTTCGTGATTGTTGAACCTCCCGACGTGATGTGTTGCCGCTTTTCCGGTGTTCTTCAAGTAGTGATAACCGACTTTCCGCCGAATTGGTGTCGGGATTGATGTTAGGTTATCAGATTACCTCCTAAGGCATTGATTGCAAATCCATGCCTTACTTGAAAGTACTCCACACAACGGTAGAAGGCGCTTTCAACAATTGCCGTGATTGGCATCCCACGAGCTCCCTTCATCACACCATTGAAAACCTCGTACATGTTGGTAGTCATGATGCCATACCCGTAACCACCATCGTGTGCCAATGTCCATTTTCTAGCATCCAAATGCCGAAACCATGCAATTGCCTCGGGCTTAATTCCACGAATACTCTCTAAGATAGATTTCAATTTTCTATCTTGAGTTGCTCTACCCGCTCTCCGCACGTATACTTCAACCCTTCCCCTCTATGCTTTTCCAAGAAATTTGCTCGCAAATGTCTCAAGCAATATCGATGATGCACGTTGGCCACCACGTATCTTCGCCTGCGCCTTCGTAATGCCCCAATGACGGCCGATATCAAGCATACTTCACGACTCCCGATAATATGCTTGCAAACCAGGTATAAGAACCAACGCCGCCCGCGCCCTCCTTTTCAACAACGGCAAAGGCAAGCGGAAGTATGCCGTCTCGGGCGTCAACACCTACGGCACCGCATACCCCTTTATATCTACCATGCATAAATGTTCCATCAACGTAAATGACCGGCCGACAATGAGAGAAAGCTTCAATGCAAGGCCCAAATGCCCGTAATACCTGCCGAAACACCGGAGGCCTCACCGACTGGAGGAGGAGGTGTAGAGTACTCCACAATTGTCCTCGGATTGTATTTTTGAATGGTCGCTAAGACGCGGGTAACCTCTTATAAGATTCCTCCCAATCTCCAAAAACCTCTCGCAATACCCTTCGCTTTCCACACCATGCCTTCTTGTAAGTAATTACCTTGTTGAACCTACTAGAGATGTGTGCAATAATGACTCCAACCTTGACATCCGAATCGGCCTTAATAACACCAACGACTTCCCGACCGATAAACTTGGCATCTAGATTGGGGTGATCTTGACTTGCTCCGTAATATAAGCAAGCAGTGAGGAGCCTTATACTTGGTCACTTCCCAATAGCCAAACTTCTTCCTACTCACACGAACATAAAAATGACATGGATAATTTTTGAACGTACACTCAATTACCCATGTGTTCGGTGTGCTCTTTCTTACCCCGAACTCGCGATTGTTTTTAATATGGAACCTTTTTATATCAAATTGTGCCTCGTTCTTGCCAGAAAGCGTATCCCTTTAGCAATCGCCCGTTGTTCCGGATCCCAACCGGAAAACTATGCGCATGATCGTAATCAATCAACCCTTGTTCTTGTCGAGCAGATGTACCAATATCACCGTAAAGGGATAACTCGCTCTCTCATAGCTTCGATTTTGCGGCACTTCATAGTGAACAAGAGGTCCTTCCACATCATCATCAATCGGCCCATCATCACCGGCTCCCAAATCGACATCGTAATCACTACTACCCTCCTCATATTCATCATCGTCATCCTCTAGCATTGCATCTACATCGCAGTGCACTTCCTCTTCTTCATAGTCATCATCATAATCATCATTAACATGATCATTATGCCCAAATGCCCGATCATCATCATTAGCATGATCATTATGCCCAAACGGCCCATCATCATAATTTGGTGTTTGAGTTGATACAAGAGTTTGGGAACTTGGACCAACCCCATCATCACGGTTACCGCTTGGAGAAAACCCGAAAGTACTCTCTCGCAGGCCGTGGTTTCAAACTCGATTGGATCGATTTTCAATTAATTTTACAACCACATACAAACCGCAAATTTCCAATCCCCCAAATTTAGCAAACCGATCGAACATTACATCCATACACGCATCATCTTCAATATGGAAAGGAAAGTACTCACCAATCCCGCTATCAAAAGAATGAGGGCATCTCGTAAATGACTTTCAAATCAAATTGAGACCGATCTAAGTTCGCCTTTTTATATAGCTCATCAATCAAATCATTGTATTTCCATTGGCAATTACCCCTTATTGCGCATTTTGGCCCTTTTTTGAAATGAGGACCATCAAACGGTTGTTCATCATCACCTCCCCAATAACACATAAAAATGATTAGACCCCGTTCATCTTTAACCCTACATTACGAAATCAAAGTGTTAAAACCTACATAACAAAACTCTTACATTTATTATATCTACAACATAATAAAACACGCTTAAATCATTAAATTTTATATCTAAACATAAGTCAAAATAATAATTAAGATGATGTTAAAACCTACATAACAAAACTCTTACATTTATTATATCTACAACATAATAAAACACAGCTTAAATCATTAAATTTTATATCTAAACATAAGTCAAAATAATAATTAAGATGATGTTAAAACCTACATAACAAAACTCTTACATTTATTATATCTACAATATAATAAAACACGCTTAAATCATTAAATTTTATATCTAAACATAAGTCAAAAATAATAATTAAGATGATGTTAAAACCTACATAACAAAACTCTTACATTTATTATATCTACAATGTAATAAAACACAGCTTAAATCATTAACTTACCTTGATTCTTGTTGATCTTCAACAATTCGGATGAAATAAAATAACGTGAAGAAATTTTATTTTGAATTCAGCTGTATTAGAAAATGGTGATTGAGAGAATTGATTGAGAGAAAGAGAGAAAGCAAAAGTTGAGAGAAGAAGAGACAGCTTGAGAGAAAAAGAGAAAGCCGAGTTCTCGTTCTTTATAGAATCTCTCCGCACATAGCAGAATTAAATGACATTTGAAAGTCACGGATGTGTTCAAAACTGGCCGGAAAGTGTTTTGGTTTATTATAACTCGCTACACCGTGTAGCGAGTTTCAATAAAGCCGACTTAAACTCGCTACACCGTGTAGCGATTTCAGCTTTATTGAAACTCGCTACACAAAGGTAGCGAGTTACACTGCAGTTTGTCCCCCTAAAGATTCGTTTCAAAAACCTAAATTCTTTTTCTTTTTTTTTTTCGCTCGCGAAGCTGTTTTGAGCAATAATTATAGGTTAATGTAGATATCATAATAAATATCTAAAAATTGTCACTTGAAGTACATATAATGGTGTAACATTAACAACTTTTAAATTTGAATTTGGACAATTAAATCAGCTTCAAATTATTGCTCAAAATAGGCTCGTAGTAACATCAAAAAAAAATTTTCGTTCGCGAGCTGTTTTGAGCAATAATTATAGGTTAATGTAGATATCATAATAAATATCTAAAAATTGTCACTTGAAGTACATATAATGGTGTAATATTAACAACTTTTAAATTTGAATTTGGACAATTAAATCAGCTTCAAATTATTGCTCAAAATAGGCTCGTAGTAACATCAAAAAAAAATTTTCGTTCGCGAAGCTGTTTTGAGCAATAATTATAGGTTAATGTAGATATCATAATAAATATCTAAAAATTGTTACTTGAAGTACATATAATGGTGTAACATTAACAACTTTTAAATTTTAATTTGGACAATTAAATCACTTCAAATTGTTGCTCAAAAAGCTTCGTACTTACAAAAAAAATTAAATGTGTTAAAAAATAATGACATGTGGCTGAATTTTTTTTTAAATAATTTTTTTTTCATGTTTTAAAACAAATGATGACATGTTGTTGAATAAAGTTTTTGTTTCAATTTTTTTTTTTTGCAACAAAACAAAACACAAACTGTACAAAATAATTTAAAAAAATCTAAAATAACATCACAAAAAACAAAAATATTTTTAAGTTAGTGGCCACATCCCGGCCACATAGGAAATCTTACATAAAATCACAAAAAATAAATATTTTTAAGTTAGTGGCCACATCACGGCCACATAGGAAATCTTACATAAAATCACAAAAAATAAATATTGTCAAGTTAGTGGCCACATCCCTACCACATAGGAAATCTTACATAAAATCACAAAAATAAATATTGTCAAGTTAGTGGCCACATCCCGGCCACATAGAAAAATATTACATAAATTCATAACATATTAAATGCGACAGAAATTCAAATATTACATGTCCAATAACACAAATTAACAATCCTTGGGAAACACCTTAGAAACATTAGAAGGAACAATGTTAAGTAGTGTTTTTGAGCGTGAGATGGCCCAAACAAACGACTAATAGATCAACAAAACAAAACATTTAGAACAAAATGTTAAGGATATATTTAGGGAGTGTAATGTTAAGGAAAATATTTCATACCTTAGTAAGTATCGTAAACAGACCTTCACCTATGTCACTTCCAAATTCAGTGTGCTTCAACACTTTGTCACCTAAGTAAGCTTCAATTGTGTCTGTCGGATCCTTCAAAATCACGTGAACATTGCCATTCTCAGTTCGTGTGAACTTCTTGACCACAACCACAACCTAAGACAACAAAAATATAATGATCAATTATTTATAAATTTCAACCTTAACTATAATTAAAATAAAATAATATACCTGTTCCACCCGCTCATATTTTTTAAGGTTCTCCTTGATCATTCTCAAGGGATAATAAGTACCCTCTGCAGCTTAGATACTCCATAGCAAAGCCAAGCTTTGCCCTGAAAATAATCATCTTCTTCCGGCTCGGCAAGTTTTTTACGTATGGCCTCTTGGGTCGACTGAGCGGGAGGTCCCTGAGATACATGAGCTTTTCCGGTCCGATGCCGACGCATGGCTATCTGTACTTCACCAGCGGGACCAGGTATGATATGACGGGGTGGAGATTCTCTCTCTCGTTCGATTTGAGGCGGAGTCGGATCAAACCGATTTAAAAGTTGGGAGAGACTAGCGGGGTTACCGTGAAGTGGTTCTCGTCCAAGATACCGGCGGGGTTGATTTGGATCCATTTTGATATGTATAAATTTTGGATTGAGAAAGATAAGGGATGGACTAAGAAAGAAAGAAAAGGGAGAAATGGACTGAGGAGGAAGGAAGAGAATGGTTTGTAGGGAGAAGGGTTTGTAGGGAGAAGGGAGAAGGGTTTGTTTGGTTGGGACTGACGGGGGGTTTTGTAGGGGTTTGAAACTTTAATTAGACTCGCTACACGGTGTAGCGAGTTTGACTTCGGTCAAAACTCGCTACACAGTGTAGCGAATTTAGAGTAATTAACCACCGTAATTAATTTTCCAACCGCCCTCAATTAATTATCCAAGACTCGCTACACGGTGTAGCGAGTTTTGACCAACCCTAGTCAAACTCGCTACACGGTGTAGCGAGTTTCAAAAAAGAGGACATTCCGGGCAATACTTTGAACAGTGAGTCATTTTGGGAAATAAAAAAGTAAAACGGGATTATTTGAGAAAAAATTCCATGTTGATCATAACAAACAAATGAACCAGTAAGGAATCAGATACTCCCTCTGTCCCATAAAAATGTTCCCATATTCTACCTTTGTTTGTCTAAAAAAGAAAGTCTCATTTCCAAATTTGAGTGGTTAAAATAATTGTTCATGCAATCTTTCCATTATTTTCTTTTAATATCACTTACGTAAACATCTTTAGAAATATATAAAATTTGTTCTGTAAAAAGGAAACTAATTTCTTTAGAAAACTCAAGTAAATAATAAAATAAATAAATGATAAGCAGTAAAAATAAAATTACATGTCCAAATTTAGTTTATTTTTTAAGTTACAAGAAAGAGTAGAAATAAAACAATTAGATGAATATATAAATTTAGTGGGATAGTTAAAACTGGAAAGGTTTTGATTTTGAAAATTGATATAGTAAAAGTGAGGACCGAGGAGAGTACTATAATGTAAAAAAAAAAAGCCCTATTTCATATTATAATAGTCTTTCTTATTTACTAAATAAAGGAAAGTATGAGATAATGATACAATTTATTTTTTCAACTTTTTTTTTTAACCTTTTTTTTACTACTTTCTAAAACTAAAGAATTTGGTTATCTTTCCGATGATTTTTTTATGAAACGTTTTAATTGGGGGTGGAGAGAAATATGAAGATTTGGAAAGAGATGGATAGTTGTGGGCAGGGCCGGTTCTCATAATTTGGAGGCCCTGTGCAAAGTTCAAAATGAGGCCCCAAAAACACTTACAAAAAATAAAATGCAAGAAAATATGTTATAATAGCAATATTTAAAATTATGTTCTTACAATAAAATACTAAAATTTCAAAAACTATTACAATCATCAAACTTCTTATTTGAAAAGTATTGTCCGTCTAACATTCTTTGAAGCAAAATCTTCAATCAAATCTTTATAGTCAATTTTTTCGAGAAGATCATGTTCAATTGCTATGAGAGCCAATCCATTAAGTCTTTTTTGTGTCATTGTCGAACGTAAGTAAGACTTTAATAACTTCAACTTGGAAAAGCTCCTTTCTGCGGATGCAACAGTCACAGGTAGTGTCAACAAAATTCTATATGCAATTGTTGCATTTGGAAAACAATCCATACGTTTTAAATAATTTAAAATATCAACAGGTCCCATCTTTTTCTTAGGCAGTAGTTCTTGGAGTAATTTTAATTCCACATATAGTTCTTCTCCATTAATATCCGACTGATTATCACTTTTAAGTGTATCTTCAAAACGACTACAACAAGACTTTAAACCTGCATCATCCAATGAATTTAATTTATCAGAAGTAAACAAGAAACCAAAATTATTTACATATTCTTGATATTGCTCAAACCTCCTAGTTAATGAAACAATTGCTTGATCAATAATATATAGAAAATATTTGACCCTAAAAGATTCCTCTTCAGATTGTGCATCAGTTGAGGATGTATCATTTTGGTTTTCATCAAATTGTTTTTTTCTTCGAATTTGACGTTTTTTAGGAAAAACGGGATCTATACTCATTTCGTTTGCAATTTCTTTCGTAGTATCCAACGCATTTGAAAATCCATTCTCTCTATACTTTTCAAAGAAGGATAGCAACTCTTTTACTTTTTCAATAGCAACATCAATAAGCATATCTTTTGATTGTAAAGTTTTGCTAACCAAATTAACCATAGATAATATTTCATACCAAATGACTATTGCAAGTAAAAACTCAAAATTACCTAGCTCATTTTCTGCTAGAGATTTCGCTTCACTTCTTATTTTGGAATCATTATCACTTTCAGCTACTTGAAATAAAGCTTCTTGTATTTCTGAAGTTTGAAATCTTATTGCTTTAACACTATCAATACGACTCTCCTAACGAGTAGAAGACAATGACTTAAGAGTCAATCCTTTGACATTATCTTTCAAAATTTGCCATCTCTTAGTGGAATTCGCAAATATTGTGTATATACGTTGTATGACTCCAAAAAAATTTATAGCTTTTCCACTAGTGTTGGCCATATCACATAATGTCAAATTAAGACTATGACAACCACAAGAAGTATAGAATGCTCTAGGATTTTCATCTAAAAATTGTTTTTGAACTCCTTGATGTTTACCTTTCATATTTTCCCCATTATCATAGCCCTGACCTCGCACATCATCTATATTAAGATCAAGGGTTTTCAATTCATTTTTCAAAACTTCAAAGATCCCTTTCCCGGTTGTATCATTGACACTTAAAAATCCTAAAAATGATTCTTCAATAGTAACTGATTTGGAAGAGACATCTACATATCTTATTATTAAAGACATTTGTTCTTGGTGACCTATATCCGGAGTGCAATCAAGTATAACAGAAATACTTCGCTTCTTTTATTTTTTTAATAATTTCAGTTTTGATGGTTGAAGCAAGCAAAAGTATTAACTCATTTTGAATATTATGACCAAGATAATGACGATGAATGCTATCATCTGTAATACGTTTAACATGGTCTTGAATTATAGGGTCAAACTCGGCCAACATCTCAATTAAGCCTAAAAAGTTACCATTATTATTTTGAAAAATTCTCTCATTAGTTCCACGAAATCCTAAATTATGTTTTGCAAGAAATTTTACAATTGAAATAATTCTAAACAATACTTTTTTCCAATGATTTTTTTCTTTCTCAAGTTCTTTTTGTGCCATTTTATCAATTGTTTCATTTTTTTGAAATCTCAAACGCAAATCATACCAAGTGGCCATGTTCTTAACATGCTCTGCACTGGTTTCATGTTCACTAAGTCTAATACAAAGATGTGCCCAATCACTATAACCATTATTTGCTGTAGCACTTTTTTACACCCTTTTGTAAATATTTTACAACAAAAACAAAATACTTTATCAAGCTCCTTAGAATACACAAGCCAATCTCTATCACATTTTTCTCCGTTTGACAAAACTCTTGTATAAAATAATGATGAAAATCTTCTCGAACATTTATCATAAGGACCATATTCAATAGACAAATCTCATTTAGGACCCTTTTTTACTAAAATATCGATCATTTTAGAATTTAAAGCATCCCAAGTTCTTGGATCAAATATATTAACCCCATGTAAAGAATCATCAATATTGTCATCATCAACATTAGCATGTAAATCATTCATAGTCTCATCAACACCATTATTCTGAGCATTAGGCAAATTGTTCATATTAGAATCTAAATTAGGATTACTAACAATAAAGTTACCATCAAGATCATCACTAACATTGACATCCAAATTATCATTAACATCAAGATCATCATTAACATTAACATCAAAATCATCATCAACAACATTAGCATCAAAATCATCATTAACATTAGCATTAACATTAACATTAGCAATATCAATATTCTGTTTTTTATTTTCAGAAGAAATATGTGAATTTTTTATCATAAATTTATCAAGGGCTCCCTTTTGTGATCGATTGAAAACTTCAATTCTTTTTTGCTTTTTACGTTTTTCACATCCGGAATCTTGTTTCCTAATTCTAGAACTCATATCTTAAAAATTAAAATTATAAAGTATGAAAAGTTTTAAAGAACGAAAGAACCTGGTTTGTGGAATTCGAATCTGAATATCTGATGTTCCTCCCAAAGTATGAAAAGTTTTAAAGAACGAAAGAACCTGGTTGTGGAATTCGAATCTGAATCCTGATGTTACTCCCCAATCGACAAAGCTTCAAGCTGCGATTTTGAGTTACCCACCTGATTGACTGATTGTGCACTGTAATTCAAAGCTTCAAGCTGCGATTTTGGTTTTTGTGGTTGGTACGACAATGGATTGGAGCCGGAGGTGCTGGTCGGCGGCCGCTGGGCTAGGGTTTGATGGCGGGAGAGAGACAGAGAGTATCGAACAACGCTGGAAGCCTGGAAGGATCTTATCGGAGGGTGAATTGCATTCTGGAGTGTTTCATTTTGCTTTTGGTCCGAGGGTGAATTGGAGAGCCGATCAGCTTAATGGAGGAGGAGGATTGTCGATTGAGGAAGACGAGGAACCGATCGATTGACTCAATCAATGGAGAAAGAAATATATATAATGGATTTTTTTGGTGCCCCTCAAAATTCTGGTGCCCTGAGCGAGCGCTCACCTTGCTCTCCCTAATGGCCGACCCTGGTTGTAGGAGAGAGATATAGAGAGAAAGATATGATAGATGATAAACACATTTTGGAGAGAGAGATAGAGAGAAAGAGATGTGTAAACTAAAAAGAGAGAGAGAGAGAGAGAGAGAGTTGTAGGAGATAAACCGAGATAATTGAGGATATTAGGATATACTGCATATATATATATATATATATATATATATATATATATATATATATATATATATATATATATATATATATATATAAGCAAAGGATCTAATTAAACATAAGTATGAGAATAATAATAATTAATTTCTAATAATTAAAACTTAAAAATCAAAGTAAAGTTGACTCATAAAAGAGTTTACTTAAAGGTACGCAGTTATTGTTCTACCACCCCACTGTATAAATACTAATACAGCTGCCTTGTATGTTTATTTCATACGTGAAAGTGATTACGTGAGTGAATACGTATCACCTCGGCTAGGCTGGTTTCCAACCTATATACCTTAAAAATACTTGTTTTGAAATAAGTAATTTGTTTGGTAACTATAAAGCATTAAAAGTTTGTTGAATAATCTAAAGCATAAGTTTACATATGAAATACTTACTTTGTATAATTACAGAACTTGATTACAATGGTTGATCGTATTGGATGGTTACAATGGATAGAGAGAGAGAGAGTCTAGAGAGAAGTCTAAAACTAAAAATGAAAACCTACTTCTTAATGAAACTGAGATCCATTTATACATCCACGAATTTCAAAAATTTTTACAAACATAATCTACAAAGGTGGTGGGTCACGGCATATGGGCGGTCCGCATTTGTCCTCAAAGAGGGACCCATCACTTTTTGACTAAATGAAAAATTACAAAGGGAAAAGTAATATGCATGAATTAAAGCAGATTCTTTGTCTGGTGATGATGCTTTTGTACTGATTTGTCGTATTTATCTTTGTAGAGGCTGCTATACTATAGAGGCATTTGTTTTTGTCCTTTCTGTCTTGTGGATGTCATTTGTCTGTAGCCACTTCTTTCTGATGTGTGATGATGTTGTAATTGTTTGTGTCTACAAGTCTAGATGTACTTGGGTGAAAAAATCTTCATTTGGAACGGCGTTGTCAAGTATTGTGGAGGACGTGCTTCCTTCTTCATTGAGCTAGGCCATTAGTTTGTCTAATTCATTTGGATTTCTACATTGGGCCATCTGGATTCTGGACCATGATCTGTTGTTTCTTACGAAGGAATTCTTCGTTTTGTTGCTATTGTTTTGGAGAAAGGTGTTTACAGAATTCGGGTTTTTGTGCAAAGTATTTTGATACAGCTGCAGGGCTGCAATCAGCAAGATTGTTTTGTCCCACCATTTGATTTTGTATTTATAGATCAAGACGGGGAGGAAAATTTTGTGTACACACTCACACTTTTATTGCACTAAGGCATTTGATTGCACTGTATGTTGTTGCTCAGAGGCACTCATTTGTACACACTCACACATTTGTTCTTCCTTTAAGTCAAATTTAGTCATAAAGATTCAAGGGACTTGGAAGTTATGACAGAATTGGGCCCAAAGAGGAGATTGGGCAATATCATCTGGATAGTTGACCTTTTTGGACCATTGGTGAAAAGCATTTTGTACATTTGGGGGAACAATTTGTTTATCCAATCCGAAATTTTTCCACCGGTGATGGAACCAGAATAGAGTTGGATATGGAAATTGGGGATTGAAATAAAAAAAATATGAAAGAAAAAATGATTTGTTTTGTTTAAAAAATGCTCGCGTCCAAGCTGTAATATAATCCCAATAGTTAAATCGGACCGAATTATTTGGGAGAATCGGATCTTTTGCTTCGCTAGGTTTTTGTCCCCAATCTGAGATTGTAAGGAATTTCAAAATATTTACTTTACAATATCTTATTTTGGAGGTATCTAAATTGAAAGAATGTATTCCGTAAATACTTTCTTATTCATCTTTGGTATATATACAAATTACAATCAATCTTATTGACTTATCTAAGGTAACCTAATATTATAGAAGCACTAGGAGATACATACAATAATAACAATAATATTTACCAAATAATATCCCTAATACTTAGGGATATTCTAACACTCCCCCACAGTCGAAATGGGAGGGGAACGTATGCTAAGACTGTCATGAAAATCCTCAAATAATATCAAAGGCAGTCCTTTAGTAAAAATATCCGCAATTTGATGATGGGACGGAACATGTAAAACCCGGGCTTCACCTTTGGCAACCTTGTCACGAACAAAGTGTATATCCGTCTCAATATGCTTAATGCGTTGGTGTTGAACGGGGTTACCTGAAAGATACACTGCACTAATATTATCACAATAAACATTAGTGGCACAATGGATCAAACACTTTAGTTCAAGTAATAAGTTGCGTAGCCAACAAGATTCAGACACAACGTTATCTACCCCTCGATATTCAGCCTCAGCACTGGACCGAGACAATACCGCCTGTCTCTTGGCAGACCACTGTAGCGATGCGCGAATTTCTTTCTACCCTTTTTTGAACATCTTTTGAGTCGCCACATATATTATTTGTTTGGAAACATAGAAAAATCATTTTGAAAGAGATTTTGGGTTCGGGGCTTAGGTTATGGAATGGGAAGGTCAAGGAGCACCCATTCCACCCAATCCGGAGATCGGTCTTGCTAAAGAAAAGAGAGGTTTTCAAAAAGAAGAAGATTTTAAATAAACAAAATAAAGATCCATTTAACGGGGTTAAACGGAATGTAGAATCGATTGCTTCGAGACCATCCCCATGATTTCCGGAGGCTCTAGGCCGATCCTAAATTTTATGTATTTATACCACTCTAATAATCAATTAGAAAGGAAATAGAAGTTACCTTGCGTGAGGTGATTCAGGCAGAGTTTCGACTCAAGTTTAGAGTCAAATCTTGACACGGACAGAGCTTCGCCTCAGTCCTTGATTCGGATCTTGATGTTTGTTTATCAACAAGGTTGACAAACAAACTTTTTAGGTGATTTACAGGAATCTTTCAAGGAGAGAAACCAGTAAATGTAGGGGGATTTTCTTGGGATTGTGGACCTCTGAAATACTAAAAGTCTTCAAGTATTTATAGGTGTTGGAGAGGTGTTGAAGATGAGATCAAACACCTTGAGAAGGTTCCAGACTCCAAAATTAATTGGTTGGCCGGATGGATGAAGTTTTATCTCTAAAAGAGGTTGAAATCGACGAGGAAACTGCTATCTGCATTCTGCAAAACACCTTTATCTCGCGCGAGACACGCTATTCCGCACAAGATAATGCAGTCTGTGGACAACTCTGCCCTTCCCTCGTTATCTCGTATGCAGTTTAGTCCCAAACTAACGATGGTTAGTCAAAACTTAACGAAACATGACGAAATGGTGGATTTCTACTTCTTGACTCAAGGCAAACTTAGAGCGGTATAAATGTGATCCGATGGGTTCAGAATGGGGTGTCTACATAGCCCCTCGTCGACAAGTCTTATGGAAGAAGTCATTTCGACGATAGAAAAGACATCATTCTGAACATCGGAATGGTCGGGCCGCACGGCTTCCTACGTATCTCTATCAGAGAATCAGACCATAACGTAGTTTGACTCAAAACACGAAAAGGCTGCTTTAGGTATTTTGAAAATCATTTCGAAAATCGAGGAGATTTTGTTTTGAAAAGGTAAATTCATACTGAGGAATCAAATCAAGACCCAATTCCGAATATACCTGTCTGTCTGAAGATTCACCTGTCTGGGCTCCGAACCTGCGGGAAATATGTTAGAAAACAAAGGCTTTCCTGTACGGTCCTTTGAGTCCTGTCGATTTTGTGACGATTCGCCTGCCTGGGCTCCGAATCGGGCTTTTTGTTGTTTGAGGATGACGATTCACATGTTTGGGCATTGAATCGGGCTTTTGTGATGATGATCCACCTGTCTGCTCATTGGATCGAGCTTTTGTGTTGACGATCCACCTGTCTGGGCATTGGACCGGGCTTTTGTGATGATGATCCACCTGTCTGGGCGTTGGACCGGGCTTTTGTGATGACGATCCACCTGTCTGGGCATTGGATCGGGCTTTTCTGTTGATGATCCACCTATCTGGGCATTGGACCGAGCTTCTCTTTTTGACGATCCACCTGTCTGGGCTCTGAATCGTGTGGAATGAGTTGATCTCTGGATCAATCATTTTCGGGCGACTGGTGCCGTACCGGGCGATTGTGCGGGTGTCACGTTCGGCTCGTTCCGCGACTTGCGGAGCCGATTTTTCCACGTTTCCTTGCTAGTGTGTCACCTCCAAGGGCAAATGTGTCAAAATTTTGAATTTTGACGTTGTGTAGACGCTTATTATCGAGGAAAATTTCGTACATTTCCCAAAGGTATATCTCGCGCGAGATAGCTTGTCTCGTACGATACTTGTACTATCGGGGCAATATAACAGCAGTTGCTGTTTATTTTGAAAACATTTGTTTTCAAATTTCCTTTCCCACCTCAACCAAGGCGATTTTTTCCCACAATTTCTTGAGTGTTTCTTGTTGATTTCTTCTCCCAGTCAACTCTCAATCCTTCCTCCTTCCAAAATCGATGGCTCAAGAGAGAAAAAATCCAATTTTGGGGAGTTACTTGCTTGGAAAAGATTTCCCCGCGATGACCTCACTTTTGATAGGGACGTGCACATTTCTACCGCCGTTCGTGAAGGTTTGGTAAGATCTTCTCTCTCAATTCTTGTTTCTTGTATTGCATTGCATTCGAATCCATGCTTTTTGAATCCCAATTTCATCAATGGCAATTTTTCTTTGTTTTTGTCTAGAATTTGGTTCTATCTTTCATGCATCGATTTTGTGGACTTCGTTGGATGTTTGTTGTTGTATTGTGTGCGTATGAGTACCCTACATATCATGGATTGTAGGAGGGGTTGATTCGGGTAGTCAAATTCATCTTTGGGCATGCTTTTCTTGTGCGCACGCCAAGTGTTCGATAAAATATCTCAATGAGAAATTTCTTCTATTTCTTTGAATCTTTGCCATGGGATGTTGTCTAACATTGCTCTTTTGCTTTTCCCTTGTTTTGCAGTCGTACAGGCCAACCAAAAATTGTCGTGGGAGTCCGAAATTGGCCAGAGCTTTGTGGGACAAGATCAAGAGCCTCAATGGGGTTCGAGATAGGATGGCTAAAACGGGGCTTCTGACCTTTGTCGACAACATCCAAGGGATGAGGCGGACTCCCCAAGTTCTTCAAGAAATCCGGGAGAGGTGGTGGGATACTACTCACACCGTGCATCTGCGCTTCGGGGAGGCTACCATGACCCCGACGGACTTTCTTGCTATTACGGGGCTAGAGTTTACCGGTGAGCCCCTTCCGAAGACTGCGGATTATAAGCCTGCGAGCCCTGTCGAGTGGAGGCGGTTGATTGGTTTTGCCCCTAACAAGGTTAAGGGATTTGCTGCTGAGTTGTCACTTCTCCGGACTCAGCTTGAGGCTTATGCGCTTAAGCCGAATGCAGACACTGATCGGTTGGTGCGGGGCGCTCTTTGGTACATTCTGTCGGAGACCATTTTTGCGAACCACTCTTCTACGGCCCGTCTCTCCCTCTTAGGTTTGTTGCTTGATCTGGATGATGTGAGGACTTATGATTGGGGCTCAGCGGGGCTGGCCTTCTGCTATCACGCCATGGACGAGGCGTGTAGGCATACCAAGGATTCCCTGTCAGGGTATTCTTAAGCTTGGGAGGTATGCTCCTGACTCTGTCTATGTCTTTTATCTGTACTCTTTGTCTGTATTTTGTACTGAATCTGTTCTGTTTTCTGGTGCAGATATGGGGCTATGTTATCTTCGGGTTGTACAAGTTTGAGTTGGAGAGCCGGGACCCTCTATTTCCGGATATCAGGAGGTGGAGCCACCCCAATCGGAGTGTTGATGAGGAGGAGGATCAGGAGTGGACCCTGACGGTTGCAGAGGCGCGGGCCATGTTGGACGCCTTTGAGTATGAGCGGCTGGGCCTTTATCCGTGGACCTTGGTGGAACGAGAGGTTCACCGCGCTTGGGATGCCACTGCGATGCAGAGGATGTTGGTATCTATGGAAGGGGATACCATGTATCTGGGCGAGCGAGTCTTCCCTCAGCATGGCCGGGGTTCACTGCCATATAGGGTGCCAGCGGATCCGCCGAGGGCGATGTACCCTACCCACTTCATTCCTGATGATGATTATGCCGCTCTTGTGGTGGGTTGTGCGGCGACGGCTCATGTTGTCTGAGGAGCTTCCTATGAGGAGTTCTTGCCTCGACTGATAGGTCCTCTTCCGGTGGGTGCTAGGCGATTGCTTGCTCGGGGTTCCACCTCTGCCTCCGCCTCAAGTTCGTCAGCCCCTAGCACTTCTTCCCAGTATGCTGGTCCTCTGCCCTTCGTGCCAGATTATGGTCCTCTGAGCTACACATATATGATGGGGATCATGCCGATGGTGGGCTACATCCCGATCCCAGATCATATTCCCGAGGGTTACCGCCTTCCAGATGTCTCCTCGGTACGTTTCTGTTCATACTATTTCACGTATTCGTCCATATAAGTGTATATGTCCGACTTCATCTGAACATCTCTTTTCTTTTATTGTCAGATCACTATGTCCGCGGCTGATTACAACCGTGGGGCGAGCAGGATGGCGGGATTGATGTCCCTGGTGTCGGACCTATCCGAGCGGCTATTTCAGAAGGCGTCTTTGGCAACTTCAACGGTGGCCTCTGCGGTGACCCCTACTTGTGGAGCCAAGAGGTCAAGGAGGGATGGTAGTCCCCATGGTGGTGAAGGCGGAGGTGTCGGCGGCTCGAGTGACCTGATGGCTTGATCCCCCTTTTCTCCCCCTTTATTTTCTGAGGATTTGTAAATATTGGCCATGTGGGCCCATATAATTTTTTTTCTTTCTTTTGGTACCTGTTAGCACGTAGGTAACACAAAAGCACGGTTTTCTTAATTCCTAGTCCTAGGTCTAATTAATTAATTTCTTGACTTTCTTGACTTCCGTGATTGGGAATGAAATGACCATTTGGGTCACAGTTTTGAGCTTGGTTTTGGTGTTTCACTGCATGTTGGGAACTATACGCGCAGGTTTTCGAGACTTGCTTCGTCAAGTCGGGGCTAGATCATTTGTTAGTGCAGAGTTGCTGCTGATTTTGCCGAAGCGATGTGTCGCGCGGGACAAAGCATCTCGCGCGAGACACGCTACTCAGGCAGAATTCTTTCCCTTCTTCGAACAGGATTTTGTCAGTTTTCCCTACAAAAACACCCTGTAGTCCAGTCAGATAACTCATTCAGGCCTCTAAAACTCTAGAGATATTCTGTTAGGGTGGAGTTCTTGTCTTCTATTTCAACCCTGTGATCTATGGCTTCCAAGGAGATCGCCCCAACGTCCATGATTGTTGATGATTTTTCTTTTCCGTCTGATGTGGTTGAAGCATTCAAGCAAGCATCAAGAGATTTTGTGAGGTCGTTTTGCAACCGATCTCGCAATAGGTTCATAGCAGAGTTCGGATTCAGAATCCTCTTCACCTTTGTAAGTACCCAAATCTGGCTCATGTCTTCTGGTTAAATTTCCCGAAAATTTCGGTAAGTTTCCCGGTAATTCCCCGGACCTTCCTAGTGTTCCGGAAATATTCCGGAACTGTTCCAAAACAATTAAGGGCTGAAGGGGAAGCTTCCTAATTAAGAAACACGTTTTTCTTAATTAGGAAATGTTCTAGAATTTGCCACCTTGCATGATTCTAGAAACATGCTGAGTCATAAGGGATAATGCCGCACGGCTGCATTAGCCAAGGACCTCTAGCCGCACGGCCTCATTAGCTATTTTCAGAACGCCTATAAATAGAGCCCTCCTCTACCCATTTTAGACACACAATATCATCAACCATTACACAATACACTATACTCAAGCAAATGCTGCGAAGTTAGAAAGCCAAAAGGGTGCCAAGAAGCCTCCTCCCTCCTCCTTGAAGATCTAGAAGTTGGTCCTTCCACCTAGCTCCACCCAAAGAAGAAGAGGCCACCATTGGTAACCTCTCACTCCCTAAACTTGCATCCTAATTGCTCTATATGATTTAATTGCTCATTGCATTTCAAATATTGTTATTATCTTTGCTTGGGACTTGGCATTCATAGTTAAAGATCCTATCTTTATACCCCCTTTCCCCCTTTTGCATGCATTAGGCATCCCTTGCCATTAAAGATGTAATCTTTTGAATCAAAGGTGCGTCCTTTGCACCTAAAAACCCTATTTTTACATAAAAATGCCACCTTCATGCATTCTTTGCATATAAAAATCCAATCTTTATGATAAAAATGCATCCTTTGCACATGAAATCCTTTTTCAAGCATCCTTTGCATTAAATATCATATCTTTATCCTAAATTAGCATCCCTTGCTTCTTAAAAATGCAATCTTCATGCATCCTTTGCATATTTGAATCCCAATTTCTTCATAAAAGTGCATCCTTTGCATAAAAATCATGTCTTTATGCATCCTTTGCGAATAAAGATCACTTCTTTAAATCAAATGCATCCTTTGCAACCCAAAAATGTCATCTTTACACTAAAAATGTCATTTTTACATACATTCCCCCATGTCCCCATTAGCAACCTTGGAACGGACCGGTGTAAAAGATCTTATCTTTACATCGTTTCTTCCATAAAAGGTTTCATAATCTCTTTAGAAAGGGACAACCTTGAACCCTATATCTCCGATTATCACTTAAGACAAGTATGAAGCATCTATATGAGCTCGACCGCCTTAAAGTGTAGGATTGATGGGCTAAGGACATTCCTTCCTAAAGAACCTCATTTTGTGACTATAAAGGGAGTCATTCTCTCGATCATGCAAGTCCCGAGGTTAAAATGCAATGATCACAAGTCCAAGATGAGGACGGGATCAAAATCCCGAATACATAAAATTCCAAGGAATCCCGAATGACAACCAATAAATGGTTTGTACGTCCGGAAGACAACTTGGGACATTCCCCCCCCCCTTTATTTTCAAACACATGCACACAAGAAAGCACGCAAGAAAGCACGATAAATGGAATCTTGGGAGACTTGCTCCGGCAAGGCACCTTGGGTGAACGACGATCCGTTCTTCCCAAGGGGTAACTTAACCTCCGAACCCATAAAACTTTTTTTTCAAAGTTTTGAGGTAATCAAAATGGCGTGGTGACTCCGTTTTTCAAATTAAACCGGATGTCTTCAAACTCGCGTGAATTTCCAATACACAAAATTTGGGGCACACATTCACAACCTTGAAGGACCTCCAACCGGATTGGAATCTTTTGCAAGGTGTTGCTCAATTTTGGGATCCCTCTGTTCATCTCTTTAATTTTTCTCTTAATTAGATGGTGCCTACTGTTGAGAAATTCGCCATTATCTTGGACATGCCTTTGACTAGTAAGATTGCTGTCCCTAAATACAATAGGAATCATTCAGAGGCTTTGAACGAATTGCTAGGGATCCCCATTGATACTTGCTATGAGTTGGTCCATCGCAGGTGGGTAGATTGCTCTTCTTTTCCTGAGCGCTTCAGTGGAGATTCAGATGACGAGGCTTTCCATGCTTATAAACGAAACTTTCTGGCCCTTTCTCTTTTCGGAGATGTTTTGTTCGTATGCAGGGATGGCTTGGTTCCCAATTGGTGAAAATTGTTCTGCATGCTAGGAAACGTTCTAGGAACATTATTCCGCTAATCTTGGGTGAAACCTTGCATGGTCTTGATGAGTTGCATAAGACTGGCGCCATGACTCAAGGGAGTCCTCTTTTGTTGACTATTTGGCTTAGGGAGCATCTCAAGTTGGTAGGTCCTCCGTTGGAATATTCCCCATTCACATATCATACGAGGAAGTTGCTAATCAAGGATCTCTCGGTGGATGAGTGGGCCAAGTTGATTGCAAAGGCTGTAACTGCTGATATCATTTGGTGCCCACCCTATTGGAGATTGAACAAGTATGTTGCCAATACCAAGGGTTTTGAGAGGGTTGTTCTTCCGGGTTTGCGAGATTCCTCCTTTTATTTTCCCAAGCGGGTGCTCCGTCAGTTTGGTCAGCAGCAGGACACTTATCTTTTCGAAGGGGCCTCTCGTGATGTGTCTTATATCGGTGTAGAGTTTGCGCAGGTGCTAGCTCAAGCATGGGGTGAAGGAACTAGTCGGGACCTCTGGTCGAACCTTCGGACTTTTGATGCAAGCATCTTCTTATCTGACAAGTATTTGGATTGGTTCCTTCATACCGGTCACCCTAGTGTGGAGAAAATTGATGATCTGCGGCTTTCACTGTTAGGGGATTCTTTCGTAGCTAGCAGTATTTTGCGAAGGAGCGAGGCTCAGTCTGATCCTGCTAATGTACGGACCGATCCAACCCAGAATTTTCTTGATGGGGATTGGTATGAGAGGCGAGGCAAAGGGATGCCTGGAAAGATGCAAGCTTTAGATAGGCCCAATGTCTTCAAGAGGCTTTCGGAGTCCGTCTTTACCCGTCTTGAGGGATGTTCTGCTTCGAAGGGTCCAAAGCGCAAGAGAGATCGCGATGACGGTGGTGATCATGTCCACCGGCCTACCAAGTCAATGAAAGGCTAGATCTTAAGGAGTACCAAGAGATTGCTTTGATAGATCAATAGTTTTATTTTATTAGTATTTTTTTCAAGATTGTTAGCTTAGAAAATTAGTCGTTGTGGTTAGGATTTCCCTTTTAGTCATTAATAAAATGCATTTGATTAATAAAAGGACAAAATTAGATTTATTTATTTGATTAGACCGAACCCGAAGGCTGCCTACGTTACAGCAATTAAATAAGAGGCTCAGGTCTAACGTAGTTTATTTTTGAGAGAAAAAGGACAAAATATGATTTCAGGCCGAGGGGTAATCTCGCGCGAGACAAGGCCTTTTTTTTCATGCACACCCTTTCTGCCCTTTCGGGTTTTCAATCTAGCGGGCTTCTTTTCTTGTGCAGGCTCTAATTTTTGCCCAGGCCGTCCCCTTCGGGATTTTTAACCTAACGAGCGTTTTTCTTTTAAGAGGCCAAGTCACGCGAAGTATTTCTTGAGTTTGTCCATATTGACTGGCTTCGGTAGCTGATCTCCGTCTAAGTCCACCAACTGAAGGGCTCCCCCAGAGAATATCTTCTTTACGATGTAGGGTCCTATCCATCTTGGTCCCCACTTGCCTAGCGGGTTGAAAGGTCCAGGACAATGCTAGCGGAGAACTAGGTCGCCCACTCTAATATTCCTTGTCTCTACCTTTTTGTTGAAAGCTCTTGCCATTCTTCTTTGATAAGCTTGAGTGTGCTCGGCTGCTTTCAGCCTCCTTTCATCTAGCAAGGCTAATTCTTCTTATCTGCTCTCTAGCCAGTCGACTTCGCTCACTTGGTTTTCTAGGAGAACCCGTAGTGATGGTATTTCCAATTCAATCGGCAAGACAGCCTCCATTTCGAAGGTGAGGGCGTAGGGAGTCTCTCCTGTAGCTATTCAGACTGATGTACGATATCCCCACAGCGCGAAGGGTAACTTGTCGGGCCAGTCTTTCCTGGTGATTGCCATTTTTCTGATGATAGTTTCGATTGTCTTGTTTGCGGCTTCAACTGCTCCATTCGTCTGAGGCCTGTAAGGGGATGACTTGTGCCTCATGATTTTGTACTCGGTTAGGAGGTGATCGTTTTCCTTCTCGAAGTGCGAGCTATTATCGGATATAATCTCTTGCGGGACCCCGTATCGGCAGATGATGTTGTGTTTGATGAATTCTGCAACCTTTCTAGCATTCACAACTTTGTAGGAGGCGGCCTCGACCCATTTAGTGAAATAGTCGATGGCTACTAGGACGAAACAGTGTCCATTGGCTCCTGTGGGTGTAACCTTTCCAATCACATCTATCCCCCCACGTCGAGAACGGCCAAGGAGAAGTCATAGGGTAAAGTAAGAAAGGCAGTGTGTACTGAAGGTTGGCGTGTATCTGACACTTGTGGCATTTCTTGACCATTCTGGTACAGCGGCTTTCATGGTCAGCCAAAAGTACCCTTGTCTGATGATCTTTTTGGCGAGCATGTTTTCGCTCATGTGGGTTCCACATATGCCTTGATGAACATGGTTCATTAATTATTTCTCGGGCCTCTTCTTCGTTGGCGCAAAGGAGGTTTCCTTGGGAATGCTTCTTGAATTGACGGCCAACAATAATAAAACTGGGATTTAGTAAAATTGTCAGGTAGATAATTATGCGAGCTTGGGAGGAGGAATTCAGAAATTTGGTAGAGATGCCAATTTGTTTTTATTTCAAAATATTCTGGTTCAAAAACACATATGAACTCTTCATAGGCTTTATAATAATAGGTTTTGGGTGTTGTGTTTTTTGGGTAGGGACTGGGAGAAATTTGTCTAATAATTGATTGTGATTGTCCATGTGCTACAAGGGGACTTTCTTGCTTGAGGGTTTGTTTGTACCTGGTAATCTGTTGGGCTGAGCTGAGTGGAGGTGTGGATGTTTGTGTGGGTGAGGGAGAAAAAGGATTTGTGTGTGGTGATAAAATGACGAATTTGTTTTCTTTTTTAGGGGTTTTTTCAGGAATGTACAAAGGTAGTTTTGTTAATGGTTTTGTTGTAAAGAGGCACTTCTTTCTTTGTTCTTTGCAGATGATCCTGTAATCATCCTGCAAACATTGGTACTAGTCTGGTAAATATATGGGGTTCAACATGGAACTTCCTGTATAATTACTTTCTATGCATTTTGTAACCCTTTTTAATGCAGAAATATCTGCTTTAATGGAGGCAGTAAATTGATGGTAAAAATTATAATCTAAAAGTTCTTGGAGGTCGTAAATGTGTCATCTAAGTTCTGATGTTTTGTTTAAGGGTACTGGTGCATGGATATTTTTACTTTCTTTTAACAATACATTTGTTTTTTGAAACAAAAATTTAAATAATTTAAATTGTTTAAATGGATAACATTATTATTAATAACAATAGGCCATTCTGGCTTTTGTTCAGTTTGTGCTATAAGTATGGTTTCTTCATATAGCTTTTCTTTTGCAGTTAGTTCTTGTTTTGGTTGTGATGTAGAACATGTATCTAGTTTAAGTTTTTAAAAATTTTCCATTATTCCCTTGCATGAATTCCCTTGTTAAAAATATGGAATAGAATTATCTTTGCCTGCAATATGAATTATTTCAAAGTCAAAACCGGATAATAACGCTTGCCATCTTGAAAAGATTTGTTTTGCAGCTAGTTTCTTAACGTCTTTTTGTAAAAAGTCTTTTGCAGCTTTGCAATCGACCTTAACAGTAAATTTTTGGTTTAGAAGATCATCTTGAAATTTTGTTATACATATAACTAGAGAAAGGATTTCTTTCTTTATTGTTGAATATTTAGATTGCGTATTATTCCTTATTACCGAATAATATCTGATAATATGGATTTTTTTGTTTATTTGTTGAGTTAATATTCCTCCATATCCTATATCTGAGGCATCCGTGGAGACTGTTTTCGGGGCTTTTGGATCACAAATTACTAAACATGGTAGTTTTTTAACATGAATTTTGATTTGTTTGATTATGTTAGTATGTTCTTTTGTCCAGGGTTTTCGATCCTTTTTTAATCTGTCAAAAAGAGGTTAGCAAATTTGCCTTATTTTTGGGAAGAAATCTGCGATATAGTTTAATGATCCTATAAATCTTTGTAACTGACTTTTGTCATTTATTTCATCAGGGAATTTATCTACAAAATCTATTGACCTTTGAATCGGTATTATAGTATTATTGGTTATTTCGTGTCCTAAAAATCTCACTTTTATTTGTTATAGTTTTATTTTAGTCTTTGATAGAACTAAACCATTGTTTATTGTAACTTTGTAAACTATTTTTAGATGTTTTTCATGTTGTTCTAGATTTTTGCTAAAGACTAAAACATCATCTATATAAACAATAATAAAATTGTATTGGTTAAAAATCTCATTCATTATTTTTTGGAATTCACTTGGTGCATTTTAAGGCCAAATGGCATACATTCCATTCGTATTGTCCAAATGGTACTGTAAAAGCAGTTTTGTGTTTATCTTGTTCCGCTATTTGTATTTGCCAAAACCCTGATTTCATATCGAATTTTGAAAAAATTGAAGCGTTGTGTAATCTTTTTAATAAGTCTTGTTTCCTGGGAATCGGATATCTAATCCATTTTAACGATGTATTTAATGGCTTGTAATTGATAACTAGCCTTGGTGCTCCTCGTTCTATTTCAGTATTTTTAGAAACATAGAATGTAGAGCATGACCAAGGAGATTTGCTTTTTCGTATTAACTTTTTGTTAATAAGTCTTGTATTTCCTTTTTGCAATATTCTAATAATTCTTGGTTCATTTGTATTGGCCTTGCTTTTGTTGGAATCTGTTTTTCGTTAAAATCTTTTTCATAGGGTAAGGTTATTACATGCTTTTTTCGTTCCCAAAAGGCTGTGGGCAGATCTGAACATAAGTCTTTTTCAAATTTTCCTAATGTTTTTGTAACTATATTTTTGTAATCTTGAAGTTGTAATTTTTCTTCTAATTTTGTGTTATGTAAATCTTCTTTTAGAAAAGCAATTTGTTTTTGTAAAATATTTATTTTTGAAATATTTGTTTTGTAAGTTGTTTACATCATGATTAGAGACGGGGTATAAAAATCTAAATATTATTTTTTGTCCTAGTATTTTTGTTTCCACTCCTTGTTTAGATACTGTAAAAGGATACAACATTTGTAAGAAAGACTTTGTTTTGTTTTATCAAAATATTTTGAAGGTATTATATCTTGCTCTATACAGTTTAAGTCGGCTCCGGAGTCTAACATTGCTATTCCTTGGTATTGAAAATCTCCTATTTTCATATTTATGGTGACATACCATTTTTGAAATCTAACTTTAGTTAATGCGTATACACTTCCTTCTGTAGAAGAACTTGTTTCTGTTTCTGTACTTGTTTTTGTATTTTTAGTAATTCCTTTATTCTTTTTATCTTTTGCAAAAGGGTTTTGGAAGTGTTCATCTAAGTCTAAGTCTGAATCTTGCTTTTTGGATTTGGATGATTCTCCTCAATAAGTTGAGTTTATTTGGGTTTTGATTTCTTGTAATGCTATTTTTGCTTTTAGTTCTTTTTGGGATTTTTATAATTCCAAGTTGCCTTGTTTTAATAATCTTATTTCTTGTTTAATTTCTTTTTGTAAATCAATTGAAGAGACTTGTTTCTTTTTATCTTGAAACATTTTTATAACATCTTCATATTGAGATGGTGTTGAAGTTTTTGGTTTTTCTTCATTTATGATTTTTTCTAATTGTCTTAGGAATTTTCTTTTATTGTTGGTTCTTTTATTTCTTTTCTTTTGTCTAATATTTCGTCATATTGTTCTAAGGTATTGATTTTGTTACTACACAGACATACTTCGTTGTTACAAGATTGGCATTCTTCTTTTTCTTCACTATCCGTATTGGATGAGGGATCCATTGAGCTAGAATATTCATTTTCAGTAGATACATCAAGATTGTCCATTTTATGTATTATTTGGACTATTTCTTTTATGTTTAGATTGTTACAAATTTGCTGTATTTGTTTCTTTGCTGGGCAGTTTCTTGCTATATGCCCTTGTTTTTTACATAAAAAACATCTTATTTCTTTATTGTGGAATTTGTTATGTTTTTTGTCATTGTGTCTTTTCTTATGATCTATCCTTTAATTTTTGTTGTAATACTCAGGAGGGTTATGTTGGTATTTTCTATCTATTTTTCTATGTTTTCTTCTGTAAGTACCATTTTTGTGACAAGGAGTTCGGTTTTGTTCATATTTTCTCTTTTTGTATGGATGTTGTAAATTACTGAAACCAAATTGTTCACACCAATGTCCTAATTCTTTTCTTGTTTGTGTACATTCTCTTTTTCAATTTATAATTTAATTTTTGGTCTTGACATAATTAGGCCTGTAAGATTTACACAAGTGATTAAATCTCCATATGTTAATTCATTGTAAGAAATTTTTCCATATTTTTGTTCTATTGTGTCTTTTACTTTTTCTGAATTTCTCCAACACAAGTGATTAAATCTCCATATGTCTTTTACGAATTTCTTTCTATGTACAAGTCAATATCTCCTATGAAATGAGTCGTAATATTGAATATTAAGTTTATTAATTGTGCTTGTGCATGATTTCCATTTTCATCTATTAATGGTTGACCTTGTTCATTTGTTTTTGCAGCATTTAAAATATGTGTTTTTATTTCATTTCCTAGTAAATTATCCCACCAAGTCCTTAATTGCCCTGTAAATCCTAGAATTATATTTTCTACGGCTTGTTTTTCCGTAATATTTGTTGTTTTATAGATATTGCCTACAATTATCATTTCTTTTGTTATGTTTATAATTTTCATTTTGCTTAATCCGTCAATGTTCCATTCATATATATTTTTTGCATTATAGGATTTTGGTTGATTTTCTATTATTTTTAAGTCATATGGTTCTTTGTTGTAATGATTAAATTTTTTTCTTATGACTCTAATTGGAATTGTTTTATTGCTATATTCTTGGTTACTTGATTTATCATCTATTGTCTCGTCTTCATCATAAGAAGTAGTAGGTTCTGAATCTGAGGTTTTATCATTATATTCTATTAATATGCTTATATTTTTATTTTATACAATACGAAGATGGATCGGTAGATTTAAAATTTTAAAAAAATCACAATCTTTAAATAGAAATACAAATTTTAATTCTAATATACCATCTAGAAAATCCGCCTCGGAGAGATATGAATTCCAACAAGAAAATAGACAAGGAAATAATTCACAAAATGGATAACCAATTTTTGAAACAGAAATCGAAGAAGTTGATGACCCATATCAACCAAACAATACAGGCATAAAAAGGGAAGGAAATTTTGTTCATCCTTATGAAGATAGCAACTTCACAGTAAACATGATAAAAAATGAATTTATTTTAGACAAAAGTATTCTAAGAAAGAGTTTAAAAAATAGAGATAATAAAGAAAACAGAAAACTATTCTTCCAAACCTTTAACGAAAAAGAACAAAAATTAATTAAAGAAAAATATTATGAATTTTACGAAATCCAAGAAATTCATATACCATTTTTTGACTTCTTAAATGATGATTACTTATATAAAATCACAGCAATAACTAAGAAAATATGAAAGTGGTACAAAGTAAGAGCAAATGATCTCTTGCCAAGCCATGATTATTACGAAGGCGAAAGACCACCCCCTGGAACCAACTTATTTTTGTAAAAATAGTATGAATAACAGAATGTTGCCAGTAGTACACCCTGAACAATTAGAAGAAGGAATAAGAAAAATAACCAAAGACTTCCATCTACAAAACAATTGGACCAACCTAACTCTACACACTATTGGACAACAACTAGACAGGGTAGAAGAAAAAGTGGATAATGTTACGAATGAAATAACATTAGTAAAAAGTGAAATAGAAGATATAAATGTAACAACATTTCCCGTAGCCATTAACGAAAAACCAACAACAGGAATTGTATCTCAAAGATTCACAGAATATTTAGAATTATACAATATGACACTGTCAAATAGAAAAGAAAAAGAAACAACATTCAAAAAACAAATACCAGCCTCTCAGAACCCATTTGGAGTAACATGAATTAAACACACCTATATAATCCTTTAAATGATTTAATGGACAAAATAAAAAATTATTTACAAGCAAAAGAAGAATCAAGTACAAGTGAAAATAAAAATATAAGCATATTAACAGAATATAATGATAAAACCTCAGATTCAGAACCTACTACTTCTTATGATGAAGATGAGACATGTTTGAAGATGGTACTGTAAAATAGATAGATTGTCGACAACGACACACCGAATCGCCTAAGCTTTCCTAGTAGAACAATTCGACCCTTTATCAGTGCCCGGGTTGTTTCGAATTTCCTACTGAGATAAGACGGTGTCCTCTGTAATTTGGCAGAAAACAGAGATATAACTTCAGAGTGTTTGTATGTTGTTTGTTTGAATGTTCAGGGATGCAGCCAACAAATTGAATTTTTTTTCAATCCTATAAACAATGTGTGTTTATAAAGACACAAAATAGGTGCTTCGAACAGGTGCTTCTGAAGCCCCCCATCATAGTTATTCGAATGGCGCCGTGAATTCGTGAATACTAATGCAAGCGTGCACCCCGCACTCTCCGAACTTACTTATAGCATTCCGAACTCACCCATCTATGAACCAAATCCCGAGAACATTAAAATGGACCGGTAATTATACTTAAATCACCAACATTCCTCCCCCCCATTTAAGTTTAATCCTTTATTTATATATATGCTAACAAACGTACCAATTTATGTATAAATGAAAATGTCACGAAGATTGAATTTCCACTTAGTGAAGTTACACATTCCAAATATTCGAGTATCAAGGTGTGACTAAGCATTGAACCCTTTCTACACACTTTGAATACATGAAGATAATTCACACATAAATTTAATAAACTCCAAAAGTTACTAAGAACTGACACTTTTTACAAGCCTAGTGTCCCATATCTATTCATGAACATTTGAGGAGTCAAAACTAAACTCCCTTGAAGCAGCTGTACTTCACATTCACATAGGTTGATTCCCTTTCATCGTGTCCCTGCACACACACTTTTTCAAAAGATCAACTAAGAAGATAGACTTCAACCTCTCATCATGCAAGTCCAAACACACACCTTCGGGATATATAATTGAGTGTTTCAATCTGTAGTAAAAAGGCCTTCCACATTGAATTTAACCTCTAACATTGTATTAGAGGGGAATTGGGTATCCTTATCATCAAGATTTATACGAGTTTTAGACCCATCCCATCTACCGACTTTATAACCAAGTCTTTAGCCAATCCCTTGGTCAAATGATCAGCTAAATTTTGTTGAGATCTCACGAATACAACTGACACTACTCCATTAGTTATCAACTCACGTACCAAGCTATGTTTGACACCCAACTGTCTTGATTTTCCATTATACACTTGACTATATGCTTTAGCCAATGTAGCAGCACTATCACAATGTATAGCTATATGTGATATCGTTTTTGGCCACAATGGAATCTCATAAACCAAATTTTTCAGCCACTCTGCCTCTTTTCCGGCTGCTGCCAAGGCAATGAATTCTGATTCCATAGTCGAGCTTGAAATGCATGTGTGCTTCTTTGATGCTCAAGAGATGGCACCTCCCCCAAGCAAAAATACCCAACCACTTGTTGAAGAATGATCCTCAACATTGGTTATCCAACTAGCATCAGAATACCCTTCTAGTACCGAAGGATAGCCCACATAGGTTAATCCATAGTTTTGGGTAGATTTAAGATATCTCAATATTCGATTAATTGCTTGCCAGTGAAGAGTACTTGGATTCTTCATGTATTGACTAAGCTTCCCTACCGCAAAAGCTATATCTGGTCTAGTGCATGTCATGGCATACATTAGACATCCAATCACTCAAGAGTATTCGAGCTGTGAAACAGGTTTACCTATATTAGCCACAAGTTTCAAACCAGGTTCCATAGGAGTTGTAGCTGGATTACTGTTTGCACAGTTAAATTTCTTCAACACTTTCTCAATATAATGCGATTGTGTTAAAGAAATCCCCTTGTCACTATGCTTTATTTTGATTCCAAGAATCACATCAGCTTCTCCCATGTCATTCATTGCAAAACTAGATGACAGGAATTCTTTACAAAGATCAACTTGATTTTGGTCAGTACCAAATATCAACATATCATCAACGTAGAGACATATCATAACTCCTTTACCAGCATCATCAAACTTGCTATACACACATTTGTCTGACTGATTAAGTTTAAAACCATTAGACAAAACTACTTCATCAAATTTATGATGCCATTGCTTAGGAGCTTGTTTAAGTCCATACAATGATTTTACTAACTTACATACCTTATGCTCATTACCTGGCATACCAATGGCGCCGTGAATTCGTGAATACTAATGCAAGCGTACACCCCGCACTCTCCGAACTTACTTATATCATTCCGAACTCACCCATCTATGAACCAAATCCCGAGTACATTAAAATGGACCGGTAATTATACTTAAATCACCAACAAGACAATAGATGATGAATCAAGTAACCAAGAATATAGCAATAGAACAAATCCAATTAGAGTCATGAGAAAAAAAATTTAATCGTTACAACAAAGAACCAGATGACTTAGAAATAATAGGAAATCAACCAAAATCCTATAATGCAAAAAATATATATGAATGGAACATTGACGGATTAAGCGAAATGGAAATTATAAACATAACAAAAGAAATGATAATTGTAGGCAATATCTATAAAACAACAAATATTACGGAAAAACAAGCCGTAGAAAATATAATTCTAGGATTTACAGGGCAATTAAGGACTTGGTGGGATAAATTACTAGGAAATGAAATAAAAACACATATTTTAAATGTTGTAAAAACAAATGAACAAGTACAATTAATAAACTTAATATTCAATATTACGACTCATTTCATAGGAGATATTGACTTATAGACAGAAAGAAATTCGGAAATACTGCAAAATCTAAAATGCAGAAAACTAGAACAATTCAAATGGTATAAAGAAAATTTCTTAAAAAGAGTTTTCAATCATACAAACCCAAATAATTACCTCTGGAAAGAAAAATTTATTACTGACTTACCAGGATTATTTTCAGAAAAAGTAAAAGACACAATAGAACAAAAATATGAAAACTTTTCTTACAATGAATTAACATATGGAGATTTAATTACTTGTGTAACTCTTACAGGCCTAAGATTATGTCAAGACCAAAAATTAAATTATAAATTGAAAAAAAGAAAGTGCACAAACAAGAAAAGAATTAGGACATTGGTGTAAACAGTTTGGTTTCAGTAATTTACAACATCCCTACAAAAAGTGAAAATATGAACAAAACCGAACTCCTTATCAAAAAAATGGTACTTACAGAAGAAAACATAGAAAAACAGATAGAAAATACCAACATAACCCTCCTGAGTATTACAACAAAAATTAAAGGATAGATCATAAGAAAAGACACAATAACAAAAAACATAATAAATTCCACAATAAAGAAATAAGATGTTTTTTATGTAAAAAACAAGGGCATATAGCAAGAAACTGCCCAGCAAAAAAACAATTACAGCAAATTTGTAATAATCTAAACATAAAAGAAATAGACCAAATAATACATAAAAAAGACAATCTTGATGTATCTACTGAAAATGAATATTCTAGCTCAATGGATCCCTCATCCAATACGGATAGTGAAGAAAAAGAAGAATGCCAATCTTGTAACAACGAAGTATGCATGTGTAATAACAAAATCAATACCTTAGAACAATATGACGAAATATTAGACAAAATAAAAGAAATAAAAGAACCAACAATAAAAAGAAAATTCCTAAGACAATTAGAAAATACTAGAAATAAAGAAAAACCAGAAACTTCAACACCATCTCAATATGAAGATGTTATAAAAATATTTCAAGATAAAAAGAAACAAGTCTCTTCAATTGATTTACAAAAAGAAATTAAACAAGAAATAAGATTATTAAAACAAGGCAACTTGGAATTACAAAAATCTCAAAAAGAAATAGAAGCAAAAATAGCATTACAAGAAATCAAAACCCAAATAAACTCAACTTACAGAGGAGAATCATCCAAATCCAAAAGCAAGATTCAGACTTAGACTTAGATGAACACTTCCAAAACCCATTTGCAAAAGATAAAAAGAATAAAGGAATTACTAAAAATACAAAAAACAAGTACAGAAACAGAAACAAGTTCTTCTACAGAAGGAAGTGTATATGCATTAACTAAAGTTAGATTTCAAAAATGGTATGTCGCCATAAATATGTAAATAGGAGATTTTCAATACTAAGGAATAGCAATGTTAGACTCCGGAGCCGACTTAAACTGTATAGAACAAGGTATAATACCTTCAAAATATTTTGTTAAAACAAAACAAAGTCTTTCAGCAGCAAATTCATCAAGGTTACAAGTAAAATACAAGATACCAGAAGCACATATTTGCAATAACATCATTTGCTTCAAAACAAGCTTAATGCTTGTAAAATATCTAAATACAAAAGTTATATTAAGAAATCATTTCTTACAAATGTTGTATCCTTTTACAGTATCTAAACAAGGGGTGGAAACAAAAATACTAGGGCAAAAAATAATATTTAAATTTTTATACCCCGTCTCTAATCGTGATGTAAACAACTTACAAAGAACAAATATTTCAAAAATAAATATTTTACAAAAACAAATTGCTTTTCTAAAAGAAGATTTACATAACACAAAATTAGAAGAAAAATTACAACTTCAAGAATACAAAAATATAGTTACAAAAACATTTGAAAATTTTGAAAAAGACTTATGTTCAGATCTGCCCACAGCCTTTTGAGAACGAAAAAAGCATGTAATAACCTTACCCTATGAAAAAGATTTTAACGAAAAACAGATTCCAACAAAAACAAGGCCAATACAAATGAACCAAGAATTATTAGAATATTGCAAAAAGGAAATACAAGACTTATTAAGCAAAAAGTTAATACGAAAACGCAAATCTCATTGGTCATGCTCTGCATTCTATGTTTCTAAAAATGCTGAAATAGAACGAGGAGCACCAAGGCTAGTTATCAATTACAAGCCATAAAATACATCGTTAAAATGGATTAGATATCCGATTCCCAATAAACAAGACTTATTAAAAAGATTACACAACGCTCCAATTTTTTCAAAATTCAATATGAAATCAGGGTTTTGGCAAATGCAAATAGCGGAACAAGATAAATACAAAACTGCTTTTACAGTACCATTTGGACAATACGAATGGAATGTATGCCATTTGGCCTTAAAATTTCACCAAGTGAATTCCAAAAAATAATGAATGAGATTTTTAACCAATACAATTTTATTATTGTTTATATAGATGATGTTTTAGTCTTTAGCAAAAATCTAGAACAACATGAAAAACATCTAAAAATATTTTACAAAGTTATGATAAACAATGGTTTAGTTCTATCAAAGACTAAAATAAAACTATATCAAACAAAAGTGAGATTTTTAGGATACGAAATAACCAATAATACTATAATACCGATTCAAAGGTCAATAGATTTTGCAGATAAATTTCCTGATGAAATAAAAGACATAAATCAATTACAAAGATTTTTAGGATCATCAAACTATATCGCAGACTTCTTCCCAAAATTAAGGCAAATTTGCAAACCTCTTTTTGATAGATTAAAAAAGGATCCAAAACCTTGGACAAAAGAACATACTAACATAATCAAACAAATCAAAATTCTTGTTAAAAAACTACCATATTTAGTAATCTGTGATCCAAAAGCCCCAAAAACAGTCTCTACGGATGCCTCAGGTATAGGATATGGAGGAATATTAACTCAACAAATAAATGAAAAAACTCATATTATCAGATATTATTTAGGAATATGGAATAATACGCAATCCAAATTTTCAACAATAAAGAAAGAAATCCTTTCTATAGTTCTATGTATAACAAAATTTCAAGATGATCATCTAAACCAAAAATTTACTATTAAGGTCGATTGCAAATCTGCAAAAGACGTTTTACAAAAAGACGTTAAGAACCTAGCTGCAAAACAAATATTTGCAAGATGGCAAGCGTTATTATCCATTTTTGACTTTGAAATAATTCATATTGCAGGCAAAGATAATTCTATTCCAGATTTCTAAACAAGGGAATTCCTGCAAGGGAATAATGGAAAAATTTTAAAAACTTAAACTAAATACAGGTTCTACATCACAACCAAAACAAGAACTAACTGCAAAAGAAAAGCTATATGAAGAAACCATACTTATAGCACAAACTGAACAAAAGCAAGAATGACCTATTGTTATTAACAATAATGTTATCCATTTAAACAATTTAAATTATTTAAATTTTTGTTTCCAAAAAACAAATGTATTGTTAAAAGAAAGTAAAAATATATGTGCACCAGTACTCTTAAACAAAACATCAGAACTTAGATGGCACATTTACGACCTCCAAGAACTTTTAGTTTATAAGAAAGACTGAATTCTTGATTGAGACGAGGTATCCTGCCAGATCCAGGACAACCAACCCCCTCTTTTGATAGTTGTTTTTTTTTTCGTTGTTGATACCGGCAAGACCCGGCCAGATGATGTCTGCTGGTTGGTAGTGAGAGGACTCTCAGTACCTGCATACCCAAAAGGGGGCGCTGGTTAAAAAACTATCATTTGAATCTTTCTTGCTCTCTCTTAGCAGCGGGAAATGAGTCTATCTATCTGCCTAGCTTTGGTAGATTTCCCCCAACGCAATCCACAGAAATTCCACGAATTTTTCCCATCAATTTACTGCTTCCGTTAAAGCAGATATTTCTGCATTAAAAAGGGTTACAAAATGCATAGAAAGTAATTATACAGGAAGTTCCTTGTTGAACCCCGCATATTTATCAAACTAGTACCAATGTTTGCAGGATGATCCTCTGCAAATAACAAAGAAAAGAAGTGCCTCTTTACAACAAAACCATTAATAAAAATACCTTTGTAAATTCTGGACAAAACCCCTAAAAAAGAAAACAAATTCGCCATTTTATCACCACACACAAATCCTTTTTCTCCCTTACCCACACAAACATCCACACCTCCACTCAACTTAGCCCAACAGATTACCACGTACAAACAAACCCTCAAGAAAGAAAGTACCCCTGTAGCACATGGACAATCAGAATCAATTATTAGGCAAATTTCTCCCATTCCCTACCCAAAAAACACACCACCCACAGCCTATTATTATAAAGCCTATGAAGAGTTCATATGTGTTCTTGAACCAGAATATTTCGAAATAAACACAAATGGGCATCCCTATCAAATTTCTGAATTCCTCCTCCAAAGCTCGCATAATTATCTACCTGACAATTTTACTAAATTCTAGTTTATTATGAAAACATTTTAACGCAAACAAAATCATCCACTTTACATTATTCCTCAGACCATTTATGTAGGATGGTGGCTCGACATAGCTGGCGAGGCGGGCACCTAATCTTGGATGAGACGGGCACTTGGATGACCTTAGCTAGGGCCGAGAACTGGAGGTTTGAGGCGGCGGCTTGGCTGCTGCGAGGCGAGCGCATCAGAGGCAGTAGGTATGGCTTTGGTTTTAGCAATGCCAGGCGGGCGCCTACCTGATCCGAGGTGTGTTGGGTGTTATGGGTCCATGCCCAGCGGAATTAGCATCTAAATAACACAAAACCCAAGAGCCCTAGGATCCGTTCTATACGATTAAATTAAATTTCTATGAGATAGAATTTACCAACCTTAATTGCTTTCCCTTTTTTGAGCTATTGAACAATCTATCAATGTGATTTTGAATCACAAACTTCGATCTTCAAAAAACTTGAATCTTCAGATTAGAACTTTAGGCCTTGATCGTCATATGAGCGAAGACCCTCTAGTAGTATCCACACCTTTGAATGAACCAAGAACTGTTCTTGAGGATTGCTAGATCCTTAAACCCTAGAAAGAATATTGAGAAACCTTTATTGTGATTTTTCTTTTAGAAAATTCGGCAGTTTTTCGGCTGTTCATAGACTCATATTTATACTACTATAGTATTAATATTTGTGCCCTAATCGTATTAGGAAACTAGGCTGTAAACCGCCTCTGGCAAGATCTGTCACGCGACCGCTGACTGCCTCTAGGCAAGATCTGTCGCGCGATAACTTATGCCAGATCAAGAACTCTCAATTTTCTTTCTTTGGTTTAACCAATTCATTCTAGTTGTGTGTGACCCAATAGGATTATATTATGTTGGCAATGAGCCCGATCATATCGACCCTCATAAAACATAAGCGAACTCTAGCAAGCCATTATGTCTACCCAATTAATATAACGTAAGAGTTCACGTTTCCAATGGTACACTTCCATTTCTCCCTTTGTCTCATGATGTTATATTTAACACAAGTCATGGTCCACGTCAACTTGTATTTGTTCAATGCTTTCTCGATACTGAGTATAATGATAATTCAATTGCATTGGGGTATGGCCATACACTTTCATCATTATCACTCATCGAGGGGCCCAAGCAAAACATCTCTCTTTCGAGGGACAAATTCCATATTGACTTGTCATCCTTCCCATCATGAATCCGATCATGCCAAAGATAGCCTTTACAAATATCGTGTTAAGATATCGTTTGACTAAAATCAAACATAACTTTCATCATATGTAAGGTCACGATAATCTCAGGTCTAGGGACAAAATGAAGTGACCATATGAGATTTAATTATGACATTTGACCATGACATAAATCTCATACGGGTCAAGTCCAGTCACTTGTTCTCTAACAAGTACCCATAAATTTAATGTGCATCTCTATGCATATAATCATCATATGATTATCCATTAACATTTATACTAATTATTCACTTAATAATTAGGGACGGAGATTATTACAAATAAATATGCAAAACATATAATAATCAAATAATAAACTTTTCATATAATAATAAATAATTTCAACATATAAGTCTATCAACTATAGTCCTAGGGCATAACACTAACAGTCTTCCACTTGCATTAGGCCCAATCTCCCATATATCGAATACCCATGGACCTAACATGACCATCATGCTTAGCTTGCGGGAGAGCCTTAGTTAATGGGTCCGCCACGTTGTCATCAGTGTCTACTCTGCATATCTTTACGTCTTCCCTTTCACATATCTCTCGGATAATGTGGAAACGTCGAAGTATGTGTTTGGATCTCTGATGTGACCTTGGTTCCTTTGCTTATGCAATGGCACCATTATTGTCACAATAAAGATCAATAGGATCATTGATACTTGGAATGACTTCCAAATCACTAATGAACTTTATGATCCAAACAGCTTCCTTAGCTGCATCAGATGCTGCTATGTACTCAGCTTCGGTTGTAGAATCAGGGACGGTACTTTTCTTGAAACTTTTCCAACTGACAGTGCCTCCATTCAGCGTAAACAAAATTCCTGTCTGCGATCTGTAACCATCTTTTTCGGTTTGGAAGCTAGCATCTGTGTAACCTCTTACAACAAGATCTTCTTCCATTCCTCCAAAGACCAAGAATACATCATTAGTCCTTCGTAAGTACTTGAGGATATTCTTGACTGCTATCCAATGTGGTTCACCGGGATCCGATTGGTACCTACTCGTCCTGCTTAGAGCACACGAGACATCGGGTCTAGTACATAACATAGCATACATGATAGACCCAATTACCGAAGCATATGGAATACCATTCATTCTCTTTCGCTCATCATTAGTCTTAGGACTTTGAGTCTTGCTAAGAGATACACCATGCAACATTGGCAAGTTTTCTATTTTAGAATTTTCCATTTGGAATCTTCTAAGAACCTTGTCAATGTAAGTACTTTGACTTAAACCAATCATCCTTTTAGATCTATCTCTATAGATCTTGATACCAAGGATATATGCGGCTTCGCCCATATCTTTCATTGAAAAACACTTTCCCAACCAAGACTTGACAGTCTGTAGTGCAGGAATGCCATTTCCAATGAGTAAGGTATCATCGACATACAACACTAGAAATAGTGCTACGCTCCCACTAATTTTCTTGTATATACAAGGTTCATCTTTGTTCTTGATAAAGCCAAACTCTTTGATTGCTTCGTCAAAACGTAGATTCCAACTCCTAGAAGCTTGCTTCAATCCATAGATGGATCTCTGCAACTTACACACCTTATTAGAATTTTCTGAACTGACAAAACCTTCGGGTTGTATCATGTATACATCCTCAAGTAACTTCCCATTTAGGAAAGCTGTCTTGACATCCATTTGCCATATCTCATAGTCATAATATGCGGCTATGGAGATTAAAATTCTAATAGACTTGAGCATAGCTACAGGCGAAAAAGGTTTCATCATAGTCGATACCATGAATCTGCCTATATCCCTTAGCTACAAGCCTAGCCTTATAGGTGTGCACCTCCCCATCCATGTCGGTCTTTTTCTTGAAGACCCATTTGCACCCTATGGTTTTTACACCTTCGGGTGGATCAATCAAGTTCCAAACTTGATTATCAGCCATGGATTGTAATTCGGACTTCATGGCCTCTTGCCATTTTTCCGAATCAGGAGAGGACATCGCTTCTTGATAGCAAGTAGGTTCATCATTTTCGATTAACTCCACTTCATCACTTTCCGTAACGAGAAATCCGTATCTCTCAGGTTCGGATCGTGATCTACCACTTCTGCAAAGGACTTGTGCATCTTGAATCGGTTCCACAACTCCTTGTGAACTTGGTTCAGTTTCTACCATTGGTTCAATGTTGTTTTCAGGTTCTCAAACTTCTTCGAGATCTATTTTACTCCCACTGGTTCCTTTGCAAAGAAACTCCTTTTCTAAGAAGGTACCATTTCGAGCAACAAACACTTTGTTCTCATTTCGGTTGTAGAAATAGTATCCTTTAGTTTCCTTAGGATAACCCACGAAAACACATTTATCAGACTTAGGTGCTAGCTTGTCAGAAGTTAACTTCTTGATATATGCATCGCAATCCCAAATCTTTATGAAAGACAAACTGGGTTTTCTTCCATGCCACATCTCATATGGGGTCTTTTGAACTGATTTGTTAGGAACTCTGTTTGTAGTGAAAGCAGCAGTTTCTAGTGCATGTTCCCAAAAGGATAAAGGAAGCTCAACTTGACTCATCACTGAATGAACCATGTCCAACAAAGTTCTATTCCTCCTTTCAGACACACCATTCCTTTGTGGTGTTCCAGGTGTAGAGAGTTCTGAAATGATTCCACAACTCTTAAGATGACTGTCAAATTCTTGGCTCAAATATTCGCCACCTCGATCGGATCAAAGTACTTTAATAGTTTTTCCAAGTTGATTTTGCACCTCATTTTGAAATATTCGAAATATCTCAAACGATTCACTTTTATGTTTCATTAGATAAACATATCCAAATCTACTATAATCATCAGTGAATGTTATGAAGTACTGAAATCCTCCCCTAGCATTGCTACTCATAGGTCCACATACATCAGTATGTACGAGGCCTAATAAGTCGCTCGCCCTTTCGTCAATTTTGGTAAACGGGTCCTTGGTCATCTTGCCTAGTAAACAAGAATCGCATGTCTCATATGATTCATAATCATGTGCGTCTAAAAATTCATCTTTATAGAGTTTAAAAATGCGTTTCTCATTTATATGACCAAGACGACAATGCCATAAGTAAGTGTGGTTTACATCACTGAATTTAGATTTCTTTTTAATGTTATAGACATCATTATCACGATTTTCAACATCAAGAATATAAAGGTCGTTGAATGAAATAGTAGTACAATAATGCATATCACTCTTGTAAATAGAAAACTTCTTATCACATATAAGAAAATTAAAACCTTCATTATCCAAACTTGAAATCGAAATAATATTCCTACTTAAAGCTGGAACGTAATAACAATTGTTCAAAAAAAGTATAAGTCCACTAGGTAAAGTAACTTCTTAAGTTCCTACGGCTAATGCAGCAACTCTTGCTCTATTTCCCACACGTAGGTCCACTTCACCATCTTCAAGCATCCTTCTGTTCTTTAGACCCTGCACATTTAAATAAATGTGAGATCCACATCCGGTATCCAATACCCAAGAACTAGAAGTAGATAGGAATATATCTATAACAAAGATACCTGAAGTCGAAGCAACACCTTTGCTCTTCTTCAGTGCTTCCTGATATTTCTTGCAGTTTCTCCTCCAATGTCCAATCTCATTGCAATGGAAGCAGACTGCGTCCTCTTGGGACTTGGGCTTAGCCTCTTTGGGTTTGGCCGCCTCTTTGGGTTTGGCAACATTTGCCTTAGGATTAGCAACTTTTGCCTTTCCCTTACCCTTGAAACCTTTCCCTTTGTTAACCATCAACACTTGATCGGTTTTCTTTTTGACGATATTGGTTTCCGCGCTGTTCAACATTTGAATTAGCTCGGAAAGGCTCTTATTCATGCCCCCCATGTTATAGTTCATTATGAAATTACTAAAACCTTCGGGCAATGAATTCAATATCATGTCAGTAGCCAACTCTTGGCTAATTGGAAAACCGAGCCTTTCAAGATGCTCGATGTGGCCCTTCATCTTTAGAGCATGGTGACCAATAGCTTGTCCTTCACTCATCTTGCATGAGGTTAGGGCTTTAACTATGTTATACCTTTCCTGCCTTGCTTGAACTTGGAACATTTCCATCAATCGATTGTTTAGATCAACTGTCCCCAAGTGCTCAAGATCCTTCTGAAGGCTCTTGCACATGGCAGAGAGCATGAGGCAACCAACATCAGTAGCATCACGCTTATGCTTCAGATATTGATCCCTCACTGCCCTAGTAGCATTAGCAGCAGGTTCAGGTGGAATAGGTTCCTCGAGAATGTACAATTTTTCCTCTTGCCTGAGAACAATTCTCACGCTACGGATCCAATCCATATAGTTTGTACCATTCTCTTCCAACTTTTCCTTCTCAAGGACAGATTGCAGTGACAGGTGATTATTGTTTGATGCCATTTATTCTACAAAAGGATATACATAAAATATGAACACATATAAGTAACACATATTATATGAAAAGTATAATGCATTTATATGAAAATAATTGCTCCTACTAAATTATACACCTTTCAATGCAAATAAGCATAATATACATTTAATGGGCTAAGATCCAACTTTAATTTAATCTCAAGTTTGCTGTGGAAAATCGCTCAAAACTAAATTAATTAGGTAGAAACATCAATCATATCACATATATGATTCTTAGATCTTTTATGAGATTTATTTAAGACATCATATGTCTAAGCATATTTTAATCTCATCTTATGCCTTGGATCTAAAACCATTTTGATAACCCAATTAAGTTCATCCACTTTAAACATATAGGAACCACCATTTCCTCATCTTGCTCACACAACGAATAGAATCAAAGTACCTCGCTATGGCGAGCCCACCCAAAACAATCCGAGTGGTCTCAAGTATTTTAATCATAGATTGGCATAAAGAACTTAAAATTTAAATGAAGGTTCTTTAAAGCAGATTATAAGCATATCAGCAAAGATAATCATAATCGCGCACCAGGTAAGTTCCCAGGAAAATAGGTGAGCCACTAGGACTACTTAAGTACCAAATTTCTTCTTCGACAGAACTCTCCTAGACATGCACAATTAGAATATCAGCTCTGATTTGCAACATAATCAATACTTTGTATATTGACTTGTTTCTCACAAACAATCAGATAACCATCAAATTTTGCGTAAACTGACTTGTTTCTCATAAACAATCAGAAAACAAAATTTTAATGTTTCAATTTAAACATTTAGGAAATTATAATTCAATGTTTCAACTAAACATCTAACAAAGTTCTTAACACATAAGAACACATAGTTCATGCATCGCAACAATTAAAAAAAATCATATTTTAATTAACTAAGCATGCATAAACCTTGAATTAATCTAGCATAGCTCTATAAATTTAATTTTCAGAAATTTACAGCAACCAGATTAAAACAGAAACATATCAGATTGTAAACATATTCACAGATTAGCAGGAAAATTTAACAAACTGATTCTGCCCAGAATTGGCAAGATCTGTCGCGTGACAGAAGCTTCCTGAAGGCCAGATCTGTCGTGCGACCAGATGAGCCAATCTGATTTTCCCATGGCCAACTCTGTCGCGTGACATTGAGTTGCCAGGTTTGCAGAATTTTCCAGCTTCAATCAATTCCAATCACAAAGCAATTAAATCAAATAAACAGCTTTTAACAGATTTAATTCAATATGAATAGAAAACGATTTTGGCACATTGTTTTAAAAACAATAAAACTATCGCATACAAAAACATGCAACGAACATATAAACAATTTATATAAACATTCTAGCATGTTAATTCAAACTTAACCATAAGAACGGGGCTCTGATACCACTGTTGGGTTTTATGGGTCCATGCGAAGCGAAATTAGCATCTAAATAACACAAAACTCAAGAGCCCTAAGATCCGTTCTATACGATTAAATTGAATTCCTATGAGATAGATGTAAGTACGCCAATCCAATTCGCGATCCCTTTTTAGGTGCATTTTAAATGATAAAATTGCATTTAGGGGCGTTTTGGTAAATTCCCGGTCCATTCCGAGACTTCCGGAAACATTTCATATGTTTCTCGCGAAGGAAGTACTTTTTTGTACTTTGCTCGAGTTAAAGGACCTAAAGAGAATAAAACTGTTTTGGACTTTTTGGGTATTACCTAGGAAGGTTCCAGAATTAGTTTTGGCGCCAAAAACGGTTATGGTCACCTTGTGTCACGCGACAAGTCGAGACATGGAAAGTGGTTACGTTACGTCGTGCGACACAAAGTGACCATAGACTGCAGCTATAAATAAGACCCTACCCCTCTCAGTTTTGGACCCGAATTTTAACCTCCTAAGGAAAACCTCCCCAAATCACCCCAGAAACCTCCTCTCTCTCTCTCTCTCATACCAAAACCACCCAATTCCCCTCCAATTCCCTCACCTCTCACCTATCTTCAACCCAACTCCCTCTCTACTTCCCTATACACTTGAAACCTCTCAGTTCAGCTCTCAGTTCGTGCTCAAATTTCCATCCTGAAGTTGAATTGAAGACTCCTGCACCTAACTTGGTGTGAGAGTTGAGGACTACAAGGGTAACCCTCTCTCCTCCTCTCTCTCTCTCATCTATTTGTTTTGATTACTTTCTCTCCTTCTCCACTTGATAATCAGGCTCCTTCTGCCTTAGATTATCAAGTGGCAACTGCAATCTCTCTGTTTAAATAGCTTCTACTTGAGTCCAATTGCTTGATTATGATGTGATCTATTTGGATTTGCAATTTGGATATCAAGGGAGTGTGGATCTTCCATATCCACACTCCTTTGATCGATTCGTGTTTAATTCGTATTGTTATTACTGTTTCTGATGTAATTGTTGTGTAATTGTTGGATCTGCATCTCAATTTGTGAGGTACCTGCAGATGGTAAATACATGTCACGCGACATATGTGGACATGAGGAGTCCTGTATCACGCGACATGTCGTGACCATCTGCAGGGACCATGTTTCAGTTGTAGTTTGTCTGTTCAGTTGTTTTAGTATTTAGTAGCTTGTTTATGTCGTTCAGTTCCTAGATCTAGCTTTGTTTGTTTCATTTGAAAATCTGGAGATTTGTTTGGTTGTGAGCCTCTGCAAGGTGACCATTGATGTCACGCGACATATCGGGACAAAGGAGTCTTATGTCACGCGACAGATGTGATTCTTTGCAGAGGACTTGTTTTCTCCTGTAATCTGTTCCAGTTTGCTGTAAAGGGATGTGGCCTCCCAGACAATTGGTCTACAAATTGTAATGATCTCCTTTATTCAATAAAATTCATGTTTAATCGCACTTGTCTATTATCATTGTTTGCACTTCTTTTGAATTATTTGGATGTCTAAATTAGAAAGACTCGCCTACGAATGAGGCGTGTTGGGTGAACTCTCGATTCTTCCCAACACGTAACCTGACCCCCGAACCCACTCTCTTTCGAAAGGTTTTTCAAAGTGCACCTCTAAGCATGGCGTGGCGACTCCTTTTTTCAAAACTTCTAAAAAGTTTTCTTTCGGGCGAGCGTTCATTCAGTGGCGACTCCGCTGGGGACATGTTTTTTGAAAACCTGTTTTTCAAAACTAAGTGGGTCATGCTTTCGTTCGTTTAGACATCCAATGTATTCATTCTATGTGCATCCTTGATAATCATGTGCGATACATGCATTTTATGAGATCTTACAAGTTGTATGCCTTTGTTTGTTGTTTGTGGTTTATGTGGTGTTGCTTTGCTGTTTGGTTTCACCCCTTGCCAGCGAGAGGCAGGGGCTAATCTCAGTTTTGCAGGGGCTGGTTCAGTGACTCTCTTAGTCATGCGACAGCTTTGTTTCATGTTGTCCTGTGTCACGCGACAAGAGTAGTCACTGGACATGTTTCAGGTTCTGGTTTGAGGGCAGTCCCTTAAATCAAAAGAAAGAGATTGCTCAGATGACTGTTGTTCTTTTTCTTCCTTGAGAGTTGTGTGTGTGCTTTTCTTTTTCTTAAATAAATAAAATGAATAAATGAAAAATTTTGTTTTTGTAAATAAAAGAATATAGTCATCCGCACACTACATCACATAGTTTTAGAACCCTCGGGTGCGATTGACGGCATCGCGGACGGTGATAATATTCGCCTACGCTTGAGCGCCTAATGTCAAACCTATCCCCCTAGTGCGTTATAGGTGGCACCACACATTTAAAGCTTACCCAAAACGGTTGGTTTTTGACACGCCATTTTTCAAATACACTAAAATGAGTTGTTTCAAAAAAAAATTATAGACTTTCATACCTTCCCCAAAACCTAGCACGTGTGGGCATGTTGCCATCGCAACATGGTTTCATGAGAGAACATGTCATTCCCACGGCATGTTCAAACGAGAGATCAAGTCGCTTTGTCAACGTGCACCGACGAGAGGTCATGCCGGATTTTTCCTTGAAATTCTTCAGGAATACCCGTTATGCTGCCCAAATTTTTCCAGAAATTGGGGCTGCTCGTCCGTCCCATAAATGCTTTGGTTTTGATTAGGTATGATAGCCTATTATTGATTTTGACTCGACGCATTTGGTGTATTTTTGGATGATGTGTCGATAGGTTCCCCCGAGGTCTAGATTGTGTGAAATAAAGGATTAGCCTTTCCCAACCGTTCTTAGGATTTAAACCACCGATTTCTACTTGAAGATTAATAAAGCGTTGCATGAGTCCATCTCTTTCCGTACTCTCCCCTCTCCCGTACCTCCTCAAGATTCTCTATCATTCGCCTTATACACGCTCTCTCCTCTCCAGTTAAGGCAAGTTTGGTGCGCGATCCGATCCCTGGTGCTCGTTCAGTTCGCGTCTTGAGGCAGTGTCAGTAGAGCTTGCATCCGATTCAATTTCAGAGATGTCTAGTGCGGAAAAGGATATGATCACTCAATCTGGGGATTCATCTGCCTTGGGTCAGCAAGGCATGAATGATTTGTCGATGGAAGAAATGAGGGCTAATTTGGAAGCCGCTCTAGCTAGAGAGCGTGAGGCTCGATTACTCGCTCAAGCCAGGGAAGAGGCAGCACATTCTAAGTTTGTAGAAGCAATGAGAAGCCGTGGTATTGCTGTGATCCGACGCGCTGATGGAACTTATGAAGAGATTACCGAGGTTAATGACACTGATCTAGGAGCCGGGAATGTTTCTCTCTCTTTTCAGCCTCAGACCCAGGGTGCACAGTTCAGTTATGCTCAGAATCAGGGGCTGCCGGTGAACTCTCAAGTTGGTTTTGGAGGAACACAGCCGGTCTCCCATGATTTGACCTCCTCAACCATTCCCAATGCTTCCGTGCCCCTAAGCCAATTTGGGTCCCAGCTTTCGAACAGTCAAAGTCTGTGGTTTCCAGGTTCTCAGTATCAGCAAGGTCAGTCTCATGGTCCTCACTTCCAGAGTAACGCCCAGTATCAGAATCAGCGCCCTTACTCCCAGAATCAGTTCAACCAAGGTGGACTTCTGCAATGTCCTGTTAGCCAGCCTCAACCTCAGGAATATCAGTCTCAGCCTTTGATGGGTTCAGCTTTTGGATTTGGCTCATCATCTATGCAATATCCGGGGCCAACTCCTTACGTGCCTGCCAGTGCTTCCCCGACCGGTCAGTTTAACTATTTGTCAGCTCCAGCACCCTTCAGTCTACCACCAGTTTCTGGGTCAGTTCAGCCGCCTCTCTTCCAATCAGCCAGCTCTGAGCCTTATTCAACTGCTGCTCCCGCTCTCCCTCAGCTTCCCGGGATGACTCCGGAGGTAACTGCACTGTTGAAACAAATGCAGCAGCAAATTGACAAGTTGACGGCAGGATCAAGTGGACTTAAGGTTGTTGACCCAAAGCAAGTAGAGCCTCTCCCTTATAAGTTCAAGATGTCCAAGATACAATTTGATGGCTCAGCATGTCCGAAAACTCATGTGGACACATACGTGATGACTATGGGGGCAATGGGTTGTACTCCCGAATTTATGGCTCAACACTTCCATCTCACACTCAAAGGACCTGCCTTGACATGGTTTCTAAACCTTAAGTCGGAAGCTCGAACTACTTGGAGTCAGACTACTGAGGCCTTTCTTGAAAAGTACCGTGGAAACCTTGAATGGCGCACAACCAGGGATGACTTGGTCGGTACAATTCAGAAACAAGATGAGTCAATCACCGAGTTCTACAAGAGGTGGAACGCTAAGCTAAATGAACTCTCTGAGTCAATCCCGCTGCAGGATCAAAAGGACATCTTTCTATCGTGTGTGAAGCCAGTTCTCCGTGAAGCTATCGGAAGTGGTTGGTATCCTGACTTGAGGGAAATGGTAGGCATGGGAGCCCGCAGCGAAAACAGACTCTTTAACCTTGCATCAAACACCAATGTTGGCAATAATGGTGGATTTCGACACAGAGCGGCAAGTCCAACGGCCCCTAAAGCAAAAGAGATGTCCATCGACAACAGTGTCAACAATCTGCAGGAAAGGGACCAGAGAAAGCAGCAGTTTCCACCCCGTAAGCAGTATCAGTTTGATGATCTCGGAATGACAACCGAAGAGGCCTTCAACGGATTGGTTCGACAGGGAATGATCAGGCCACTTGATAACTACAACCCCACCAAACCCAATCCGGACTTGGATCATAGAAAATATTTCCAATATCACCAGTATCCAGGCCACATCACCAATGTCTGTGTCCCCTTGAAGAAGGCTATTCAAAGACTCGTTAATGATGGAAAGGTTGAGAAGGCTCGCCCCAATGTTGTCCCCGATCTTCTTCAGTGATATCAGCAGAAGCCCAAAGGCTATCCCACCCGAAGGCAGCGAAGTCAATCAGTCAGCGTCGTAGGTTCTAGAGTGTCTTTTATGTGGTCAGGAGTCTGTCGAGTCCATGTTATGAGTCTTTTTATTGCGGTAATGAAAATCTTTATTTCTTTTCTTTTCTTGCTAGACTCGAGACATCACTTGCACACCTACGTTACACTCGATTGAAACGGTCTTATTCCAACTGATCACTTGTGCTACTCACTGACTAATGCTTTGAAATGACTAATGTTTGAATTGATCAGAGCGAGAAAATCGACTGATATCCCCATCTTGCGTCCCATGTGCTCACACCTCTTTCATAATCTCGTTGTTCGATGAATTTGCACGGATCTTCCTCGAAGTAAACTAAAGAAGCAATGAAATCTCAATTTCGTTCAGACTATCCGGTAGGGGCTGCGATTGAAACCTTCACCCTTAGGAGAACCATTACCTCACCCTCACTAAATAATACCCCTTCAGTTCAAGATCGGCACATTTTGAAACCCATTCAGCCATCGCCAGAAGAAGAGGGACTATCTTTGAGACTCCTGTGACTCAAAAGAAGATTGACCGTCTCCAAGTTCAAGGACGGCGAAAAGCAATGATCCATCCTAGGGACTAGATGAAGTTTTCTCTCAAAAGCAAGTAAAAAAAAAAAAGAGAGACAAAAATAAAAAAAAAGAAGAAGAGAGAATAAAAAAGGGAAAAGAAAGAGAGCCTAGTCCCTAGTGATCCTCTCAAGAAGCGAAGGTCAAAAGATCCGGTCGTTACTCAGAAGGAGTCTCAGAGTGAATAAAAGAGACAGCATAAATGTCCCCTCACCATTACCTCTAACCGATCCCAAGCCGTCCTCTCGATTTTAGAGGATACTCCCCTTACCGCTACCCTTGCCTTTGACCAAAGCCAAGATCGACCTCTCATTCTTAGAGGCGTTAAAGGTATAATCGCAGATTTTCCTCACCTTAGAAATCCCAAACACATACCCAAGAGCCAACCTCTCATCTTTAGAGGTTCAGTCAGCAAAAAGCCCAGTCGACCTCCCATTTTAAGAGGTCATGATATCCCTAATTACCCGAAGACCGATTGAAATCCCGAGACCCAGTCGCAGTTCCTACCGAATAGCAGTTTCATTCCAATATCGTCGAGATCTAAAACAGATTGTTGCTTTAAGTGGAGCCAAATCCATCCCGGCTCAAAGGATCGTCAAGCGAAGATTGTGCAAATTCCATCCGTTCGTTCGATGTTTCATGTGAGCATATTTCGTTTCTCGTCCGCAAACACTAGCCGTGGACGTCCCACTGGGGCTTCACATCCGTGTATCCCATCGACGCTCTAAGAGGACATGTTCTTTCGATTTCCAAAATCCTCAAAGGTCCTCAGATCCCCGAATTTCACCGTTCATTCTTTTCATTCGGGATAAGCCAAACTACGGCGACCTGAGCTCCTCCCAAGGAGGGGAACGTAGGCAACCATAACTGGTTCGGTCGAAATCATAAACAGATCTCAGAAAAAATCCGGTCTCAGCAAGGACCATGCCGGTACACTGTCTATCCTTCCGAGTTTGATTATCGATATAAGTGGGCTTTCTCCTCAGGATTGATGAAAATATTTACTTATATCAGTGTTGGCGGGTTGATTAACCCGAACATCAATAAAGGGTTTTAAGCAGCTTTGTGATCATCACGAATAAGACAAGTTTTCAAGTGTTTCGACAAGTCTTCTCTTCTACATCATAGGAAGATAGAGCTAAACACTATGTCGGTCAGCAGGGGCTTCCATACACCTTTCCCTACATTGCGATGCTTATACTCTCTCAAAAGAGTCAAACCTAAAGCGAGAAGCGTCATTCAGAAGTTCGGGATTCATTTCCCACCATTCGAAAGATATGCCCCTGTACGTAAACACTTCCGAGTCTTGTCCAGCGACTGATTGACTGCGGTTTGAAATGATGGGTTGCCTCCTCGGCCGTAAGATGACTCTGCCTGCGATAAAGCTGCAAGGAATGCCCTCAAGCTGGGGCTTTGGTTAAGATATCCCTCCGGCTCTCCTTACCAGATTTCCCTCCAGGATTGCTTTGTACTGTCAATTGGGGCTACGCCAAGCCGGGATTGCTCTCTGCCCCCTCTGATAATTGCTGCCCCAGGCGTGCGATATACTTTGTCCTCACCACTAATGGACCTGCTGCAATCTGTACTCTCGAAAGCATCCCCGACTTGCCTAAGCTACACCGTGCCATATCATTTTTCCACCTCACGGGAGAGGGTCCACCCCATCGTAAACACTTTCGTTCCATACACAATCCCTCATTGCATAATGGCTACCTACACATCTGCTCATCAAGCCGTGCAAAACCCTCCCTACTTCCTATTCTCCCCAGCTGAGATGGACTTGTGCAACAAAAGATTAATAATGCTTAAGCAAAGAGGTTAAATAAAGTGCAAAGTGTCTAGAGTGTCGTTTTTTCCCCCGCAGGTACAGCAGTTAACTGAGCAAATCTAAAAGATTGCCCCTCAAAGCAGAACCGAGATGGAAAAGTCCGCGCCTATCTGAATCTCCCCAGGGCACGTCAAAAGCCATAAGCCCCACCGTCAGCCGTCAATAAGAGTCGCTGCCCAGCAAGCGAAGTCCCCGGCTTACCAAGCAAAGCTAGGGACACAAGAGCCGAACCGTCGATAATTTCCGCTGCCCAGCAAGCCAGAGTCCCGTCACCGAAGTGCCGACAAAGTCCCGCTGCCCAGCAAGCAACCCCCGTCACAGTGATTATGGTCCCAGATCAAAGCCAGCAGTCAAACACAGAGAGCCCCACCGCCAAAGCAAGAATTCGCTGCCCAGCAAGCAAGAGTCCCTGTCAGCAGTTAGTAGCATAGGACCCTCCGGCAGCTACATCAATCCCCAGCAGCATAAACCATAGCATCAGTCCCTCCGGTAGCTATAGGTGAGCACAGCACAGGTATGAATGCATATTTCTTTCAAGCGTCAAATCATTATATCACGTTATTTTTGAAATCGGTCCGAGACACCATAGATCTCACTTCCTTTTCAAAATTGGCTCGAGACACCATAGGTCTCACTTCCTTTTCAAAGTCGGTTTGAGGCACCATATGTTCTCACTTCTTTGGTTTGAGACACCATAGGTCTCACTTCCTTTTCAAAATTGGTTCGAGACACCATAGATCTCACGTTATTTTCAAAGTTGGTCCGAGACACCATAGATCTCACTCCCTTTTCAAAATTGGTTCGAGACACCATAGGTCTCACTTCTTTTTCAAAGTCGGTTTGAGGCACCATACGTTCTCACTTCTTGGTTTGAGGCACCATACGTTCTCACTTCTTGGTTTGAGGCACCATACGCTCTCACTTCTTTGGTTTGAGACACCATAGGTCTCACTTCCTTTTCAAAGTTGGTCCGAGACACCATAGATCTCACTCCCTTTTCAAAAATCGGTTCGAGACGCCATAGGTCTCATGTCGTTTTAAAATCGGTCCGAGACACCGTAGGTCTCATGTCGTTTTCAAAATCGGTCCGAGACACCATATGTCTCACGTCAGTTTCAAAAATCGGTTCGAGACACCGTAGGTCTCATGTCATTTTCAAGTCGGTTTGAGGCACCATACGTTCTCACTTCTTGGTTTGAGGCACCATACGTTCTCACTTCTTGGTTTGAGGCACCATACGTTCTCACTTCTTGGTTTGAGGCACCATACGTTCTCACTTCTTTGGTTTGAGGCACCATACATTCTCACTTCTTTGTTTGAGGCACCATACATTCTCACTTTTTGGTTTGAGGCACCATACGTTCTCACTTCTTCGGTTTGAGGCACCATACGTTCTCACTTCTTGGTTTGAGGCACCATACGTTCTCACTTCTCGGTTCGAGGCACCGTATGTCTCATGTCATTTTCATTTCGGTCCGAGATGCCATACGTTCTCACTTGTTGTCCGAACTATGATTTGGCTTGATTTCCCCCCCGGGATACATAGGAATCCTTTCTCAAAAGGTCCAGCCATCCGATTTCCCAGATCACCGTCTAGCCCTCCGCCTTTTTCCCCAGCCGCTCATTGGGATTGGGTCTTATTTGTATCGACAACCTCACTTCTTCCATAAGTAACATTGCCGAGGGGCTCTGTAAGTACGCCAATCCAATTCGCGATCCCTTTTTAGGTGCATTTTAAATAATAAAATTGCATTTAGGGGCATTTTGGTAAATTCCCGATCCATTTCGAGACTTCCGGAAACATTTCATATGTTTCTCGCGAAGGAAGTACTTTTTTGTACTTTGCTCGAATTAAAGGACCTAAAGAGAATAAAACTGTTTTGGACTTTTTGGGTATTACCTAGGAAGGTTCCAGAATCAGTTTTGGCGCCAAAAACGGTTATGGTCACCTTGTGTCACGCGACAAGTCGAGGCATGGAAAGTGGTTACGTTACGTCGTGCGACACAAAGTGACCATAGGCACTATAAATAAGACCCTACCCCTCTCAGTTTTGGATCCGAATTTTAACCTCCTAAGGAAACCCTGCCCAAATCACCCCAGAAACCTCCTCTCTCTCTCTCTCTCATACCAAAACCACCCAATTCCCCTCCAATTCCCTCACCTCTCACCTATCTTCAACCCAACTCCCTCTCTACTTCCCTATACACTTGAAACCTCTCAGTTCAGCTCTCAGTTCGTGCTCAGATCTCCATCCCGAAGTTGAATTGAAGACTCCTGCACCTAACTTGGTGTGAGAGTTGAGGACTACAAGGGTAACCCTCTCTCCTCCTCTCTCTCTCTCATCTATTTGTTTTGATTACTTTCTCTCCTTCTCCACTTGATAATCAGGCTCCTTCTGCCTCAGATTATCAAGTGGCAACTGCAATCTCTCTGTTTAAATAGCTTCTACTTGAGTCCAATTGCTTGATTATGATGTGATCTATTTGGATTTGCAATTTGGATATCAAGGGAGTGTGGATCTTCCATATCCACACTCCTTTGATCGATTCGTGTTTAATTCGTATTGTTATTACTGTTTCTGATGTAATTGTTGTGTAATTGTTGGATCTGCATCTCAATTTGTGAGGTACCTGCAGATGGTAAACACATGTCACGCGACATATGTGGACATGAGGAGTCCTGTGTCACGCGACATGTCGTGACCATCTGCAGGGACCATGTTTCAGTTGTAGTTTGTCTGTTCAGTTGTTTTAGTATTTAGTAGCTTGTTTATGTCGTTCAGTTCCTAGATCTAGCTTTGTTTGTTTCATTTGAAAATCTGGAGATTTGTTTGGTTGTGAGCCTCTGCAAGGTGACCATTGATGTCACGCGACATATCGGGACAAAGGAGTCTTATGTCACGCGACAGATGTGATCCTTTGCAGAGGACTTGTTTTCTCCTGTAATCTGTTCCTGTTTGCTGTAAAGGGATGTGGCCTCCCGGACAATTGGTCTACAAATTGTAATGATCTCCTTTATTCAATAAAATTCATGTTTAATCGCACTTGTCTATTATCATTGTTTGCACGTCTTTTGAATTATTTGGATGTCTAAATTAGAAAGACTCGTCTACGGACGAGGCGTGTTGGGTGAACTCTCGGTTCTTCCCAACACGTAACCTGACCCCCGAACCCACTCTCTTTTGAAAGGTTTTTCAAAGTGCACCTCTAAGCATGGCGTGGCGACTCATTTTTTCAAAACTTCTAAAAAGTTTTCTTTCGGGCGAGCGTTCATTCAATAGAATTTACCAACCTTAATTGTTTTTCGTTCTTGAGCTATCGAACAATCTATCAATGTGATTTTGAATCACAAACTTCGATCTTCAAAAACCTTGAATCTTCAGATTAGAACTCTAGGGCTTGATCGTCATACGAGCGAAGACCCTCTAGTAGTATCCACACCTTTGAATGAACCAAGAACAGTTCTTAAGGATTGCTAGATCCTTAAACCCTAGAAAGAATATTGAGAAACCTTTATTGTGATTTTTCTTTTAGAAAATTCGGCAGTTTTTCGGCTGTTCACAGACTCATATTTATACTACTATAGTATTAATATTTGTGCCCTAATCGTATTAGGAAACTAGGCTATAAACTGTCTCTGGCAAGATCTTTCGCGCGATCGCTGACTGCCTCTAGGCAAGATCTGTCGCGCGATAACTTATGCCAGATCAGGAACTCTCAATTTTCTTTCTTTGGTTTAACCAATTCATTCTAGTTGTGTGTGACCCAATAGGATTATATTATGTTGGCAATGAGCCCGATCATATCGACCCTCATAAAACATAAGCGGACTCTAGCAAGCCATTATGTCTACCCAATTAATATAACGTAAGAGTTCACATTTCCAATGGTACACTTCCATTTCTCCCTTTGTCTCATGATGTTATATTGAACACAAGGCATGGTCCACATCAACTTGTATTTGTTCAATGCTTTCTCGATACTGAGTACAATGATAATCCAATCGCATTGGGGTATGGCCATACACTTTCATCATTATCACTCATCGAGGGGACCAAGCAAAACATCTCTCTTTCGAGGGACAAATTCCATCTTGACTTATCATCCTTCCCATCATGAATCTGATCATGCCAAAGATAGCCTTTATAAATATCGTGTTAAGATATCGTTTGACTAAAATCAAACATAACTTTCATCATATGTAAGGTCATGATAATCTCAGGTCTAGGGACTAAATGAAGTGACCATATGAGATTTAATTATGACATTTGACCATGACATAAATCTCATACGGGTCAAGTACAGTCACTTGTTATCTAACAAATACTCATAAATTTAATGTGCATCTCTATGCATATAATCATCATATGATTATCCATTAACATTTATACTAATTATTTACTTAATAATTAGGGACGGAGATTATTACAAATAAATATGCAAAACATATAATAATCAAATAATAAACTTTTCATATAATAATAAATAATGTCAACATATAAGTCTATCAACTATAGGCCTAGGGCATAACACTAACAAGGCGCGCGCCTCAAGCACAGCGGGGAGGGTTTGGTTTTACGGGCTTCTTTATTAGTCAGGCTTTGTTTTGGGCTAGGGTTGATATATAAATATGTTTAGTAACCCTAATGTAAATAGAGGAGACATTGCACATATCAATAAAGAAGTAGTTCAAAACCCCAATCAATTTCCATCTCTTTTCTCTTTCGATTTCTCAATTGCTTGTGTGTTCTTGGGTTATTGTTTAATTGCTTCCGCTGCGATTGCACAACAACTGGCATCAGAGCACGGCTGCGATGGCTGGGGTTAATTCTATCACCGTCAAGTCTGATGTTCAGAAATTCGATGGGCATGGAAACTTTGCATTCTGGCAAAGGAGGGTGAAGGATTTTCTGGTTCAAGCAGGCTTGGAAAAAGTTCTTCGGCATTCGACTAAACCCGATGATGTCGAAGAAGGACCATGGAAGGAGTTGCAAGAACGGGCTGTATCTTCAAGACGGCAGTGCCTTGCGGATGAGGTGGTGTATCACGTGATCGATGAAGAATCACCGACGAAGGTTTGGGAGATTTTGGAGGCCAGGTATATGTCAAAATCTTTGTCGAACAAGTTGCATCTAAAGCAAAGGTTGTATGGGCTTAAGATGGCAGAGGGTTTGGACCTTGAATCTCATATCCACACGTTTAATCAAATTCTCAACGATTTGGTTAGGGTGGAGGTGACGTTTGAGGAGGAGGACAAGGCGTTGATGCTGTTGAATTCGTTGCCCTGTTCTTCAACATATGAAAACCTTATTACTACGTTGACTTGGGGGAAGGATACTGTGGAATTGCAACCGGTCACAGAAGCTCTTCTAGCTTTTCAGAAAAGGACGAAGTCCGTTGATGAACCTGCGGGTGAGGGGTTATTTGTGAAGGAGAATCAGGAACATGGGAGAGCCCAGTTCCGAGATAATTCGTAGAGGCAGAATTCCCGTTCGCAGTCAAGGAAGAAGTATAAGGGGAATTGTTTCAAGTGTGTGCAGAAGGGGCACAAGAGGCAGAATTGTCCGGAGAAGGGGAACGGTAAAGGCAAAGGCAAAGAAGGATCTTCAAAGTCAGTTAATGTGGTTGAAGATTGCTCGGAGGACGTGGATGGTGACATGCTCACGACTTCATCAGCTGTGGAGCACCGGACAGATGGCTGGATTCTGGACTCAGCATGTTCGTTTCATGTGACGGCGAATCGTGATTGGTTCGATACCTACAGGTCAGTTAATTCTGGTATGGTTACTATGGGTAATGGTGCTACTTGTAAAATTGATGGCATAGGAACTATAAGAATTAAGATATATGATGGTGTGGTTAGAACGTTATATGATGTTAGACATGTGCCAGATGTTTCTAAAAATCTAATTTCATTGGGTACCTTGGATGCTAACGGTATGAACTATAAAGCACAAGGTGGAGTATTGAAAGTAGTTAAGGGTGCTATGGTTGTGATGAAGGGTGAGAAGGGATCTAAGAACATTTACAGGTTGCTAGGAAGCACAGTTATAGGTGGAGTCACATCCGTTGAGTCTGAGGTTGATACTGATGCCCTTCTATGGCATATAAGGCTTGGTCACATGGGTGAAAGGGGAATGCGGGAACTTCATAAACGAAAATTGTTGAAGGGTGTGAAGACTTATAAACTTGAGTTTTGTAAGTATTGTGTTCTTGGAAAGCAGAACAAGGTGCAATTCAAGATGGGTAAGCATACAACTAAGGGCATTCTCGATTATGTTCACTCTGATGTGTGGGGGCCTGTTAGAACAGAATCTAGAGGTGGACATTATTACTTCATGATGTGTATTGATGATTTTTCGAAGAAGGTTTGGGTTTACTTCATGAGGCACAAGTCACAAACTTTTGAGAAGTTCAAGGTGTGGAAAGCTGAAGTGGAAAATCAAACGGGGCGAAAAATCAAGTGCTTGAGAAGTGATAATGGGACAGAGTACACAGATGGCGAGTTCAAGAAGTTCTGTAGAGAGCATGGAATCAAGAGGCACTACACAGTACACAAGACACCACAGCAAAATGGTGTGGCTGAAAGGATGAATAGAACTATTGTAGAAAGGTCTAGGTGTCTATGATTCAATGCGGGGTTGGCGAAGAACTTTTGGGCTGATGCGGTGAGTATGGCATGTTTCTTGATTAACAGATCACCTAGAGTCTCTTTGGATAACAGATTTGCGGAGGAGGTATGGACGGGTAATGAGGTAGACTTCACCGATATCCGGGTGTTTGGGTGTCTATCCTATGTGCATATTCCGGGTGAAGAGCGGTCGAAACTTGATCCAAAGTCAAAACAGTGTGTCTTTCTCGGGTATGAAATAGGTGTGAAAGGATACAAACTTTGGGATCCCAAGTCAAGCAAGGTGGTGATCAGTAGGGATGTAGTCTTTGATGAAAAGGCTATGTTAAAATGTACTCAAGATGACAAAGAGAAGGTGCCAGAAAGCAAAGAGGGCGAGAAGCAGGTTATTGAGGAGGAGCTACGTGAGGATGATACTGATGCGGATCTCACTCTTTCGGAATCAGAGGCAACTACACAAGAAGTGGCTAGTACTTCAGTTGGGAGACCTAAGAGAGTAATCAAGCCACCGATCAGGTATGGGTTTGAAGACATGGCTTCGTATGTTCTTGTTCTTAGTAGTGGATACCCAAGTACTTTTAAGGAGGCAATAAACAGTCCGAAAAAGGATAAGTGGGTAACTGCTATGGCGGAGGAGATGGAGTCACTATACAAGAACAATACATGGGATTTGATGGAGCTTTCTAAAGGGAAGCGTGCTATTGGTTGCAAGTGGGTTTTCAAGCGCAAGGAAGTAGTATCAGAAAAAGAGGGGGAAAAGTTCAAGGCTCGATTGGTAGCAAAGGGGTATTCGCAGCGAGAGGGGGTGGATTATAATGAGATTTTTTTGCCTGTTGTGAGACACACTTCCATTCGAATTGTGTTGGGTCTTATAGCACATTATGATTTGGTGTTGGAGCAGATGGATGTGAAAACTGCGTTTCTACACGGTGAGTCGTTGGATGAGCAGATTTTCAATGAGCAACCATATGGGTTCATGGAGCCCGGGCAGGAGCGTTTGGTTTGTAGATTGAAGAAGTCACTTTATGGGCTGAAGCAGTCTTCGAGGCAGTGGTATACGAGGTTTGACTCCTACATGGTACGTATTGGCTACAAGCGTTGTGAGTATGATTGCTGCGTGTATGTGAAGAGCCTTGATGATGCTTCTTTTATTTTTCAGTTACTGTATGTGGATGACATGTTTATCGCGGGTAAAAGCAAGAACGAGGTCAATCAGTTGAAGGCCTTATTGAGTAGAGAGTTTGACATGAAGGATTTGGGGGAAGCCAAGAAGATTCTTGGGATGGAGATTCACCGAGACAGGAAATCTAGGAGATTGTGGCTGTCTCAAGCCGGCTATGTGGAGAAGGTGTTGTAGAGGTTCAATATGCGGGATACAAAACCTGTGAAGACACCATTGGCGAGTCATTTTAATTTATCTGCCTCAGATTCCCTGAGTTCGACTGAAGAAATTCAGAGTATGTCAAAGGTTCCCTATGCGAGCGCAGTGGGATGTCTCATGTATGTTATGGTTTGCACGAGTCCATATTTGGCGCAAGCTATTAGTGTGGTTAGCAAGTATATGGCGAATCCGGGTAAACAGCATTGGGAAGCAGTTAAGTAGGTTCTTAGATACTTTAAGGGCACTATGGATTATGGCATCATGTTTGGAGGTAAGAGTGAGGAGCTTTCTGTTATGGGATATGTTGATTCAGATTATGCGGGTGACTTGGATCGGAGGAGGTCGACTACGGGATATGCATTTACCCTTGCAGGTGGTCCTATATGTTGGAGGTCTATGATTCAGTCCATCATTTCATTGTCTACAACGGAAGCGGAGTACATGGCAGCGGTTGAAGCTGTAAAGAAAGCCTTATGGCTTTGGGGTTAAGTCAACGAATTGGGTATTCAGCAAGGTGGAGTGAAGTTGCTTTGTGACAGTCAAAGCGCAATTTTTCTAGCAAAGAATCATATTTATCATCAACGAACGAAGCATATTGATGTTCGGTTTCACAAGATTCGGGAGTTGATTGATATGGGTGAGGTTGTGCTAGAGAAGATTCACACTACGGAGAATGCTGCTGATATGTTGACGAAGCCGGTTACTACTGACAAGTTCAAGCATTGTTTGGATTTGTTGCACATCTCTAGCTGTTAGAGATGGGGAGGTTCGAGTTTGTTCCTTGTATCTTCTGTTGGGTTGGGTGAATGCTCGCCAAGGTGGAGATTCTAGGATGGTGGCTCGACATTGCTGGCGAGGCGGGCGCCCCATCTTGGATGAGGCGGGCGCTTGGATGGCCGTAGCTAGGGCTGAGAACTGGAGGTTTGAGGCGGCCGCTTGGCTGCTGCGAGGCGAGCGCATCAGAGGCAGTAGGTATGGCTTTGGTTTTGGCAACGCCAGGCGGGGGCCTGACTGATCCGAGGCGCACGCCTCAAGCACAGCGGGGAGGGTTTTGTTTTACGGGCTTCTTTATTAGTCAGGCTTTACTTTGGGCTAGGTTTGATATATAAATATGTTTTGTAACCCTAATGTAAACAGAGGAGACATTGCACATATCAATAAAGAAGTAGTTCAAAACCCCAATCAATTTCCATCTCTTTTCTCTTTCGATTTCTCAATTGCTTGTGTGTTCTTGGGTTATTGTTTAATTGCTTCCGCTGCGATTGCACAACAATTTAGATACCTCCAAAATAAGATATTGTAAAGTAAATATTCTGAAATTCCTTACAATCTCTGATTGGGGACAAAAACCTAGCGAAGCAAAAGATCTGATTCTCCCAAACAATTCGGTCCGATTTAACTATTGGGATTATATTACAGCTTGGACGCGAGCATTTTTTAAACAAAACAAATCCTTTTCACTTTCTTATTTTTTTATTTCAATCCCCAATTTCCATATCCAACCCCATTCTGGTTCCATCACTGGTGGAAAATTTTCGGATTGGATAAACAAATTGTTCCCCCAAGTGTACAAAATGCTTTTCACCAATGGTCCAAAAAGGTCAACTATCCAGATGATATTGCCCAATCTCCTCTTTAGGCCCAATTCAAGTCAACTATCCAGATGATATTGCCCAATCTCCTCTTTGAGTTGGTTCACACGGATTTATGTGACTTCAAGTCAACACAATCACGAGGGGGCAATAAGTATATTATGACTTTTGTTGATGATAGCACAAAATATTGTTATGTGTATCTTCTCAAAAGTAAAGATGAGGCTATAGAGAACTTTGTTCTCTATAAAAATGAAGTTGAAAATCAACTCAATCGGAAAATAAAAGTCATAAGAAGTGATCGTGGTGGTGAGTATGAATTTCCTTTTGAAGGTATTTGTGCTCAACATGGAATAAAACATGTAATAACACCACCATACACACCACAATCCAATAGAGTTTCCGAGCGCAAAAATTGGACTTTAAAGAACATGATGAATGTCATGTTAATAAGTTCGGGGTTATTGGATATGTCATGTTAATAAGTTCGGGGTTATTGGATAACATGTGGGGAGGGGCCGTCTTGTCGGCAAACTATGTGCTAAATAAAATTCCCCGAAAGAAAATAAATAAGAGCCCCTATGAACTGTGGCATGGAAGAGTGCCATCATACCAATACATGCGAGTGTGGGGGTGTCTTGCAAAGGTTTCAATACCACCTCCCAAAAAGGTGAAAATTGGACCAAAAACTATTGATTGCATATTTATTGGGTATGCTCACAATAGTAGTGCTTATAGGTTTCTTGTGCATGAATCGAAAATTCAAGATATACACAAGAATACTATAATGGAGTCAAGAAATACTTCTTTCTTTGAGAATGTGTTTCCGTGCAAAAGAGATGAACCAAGTTCATCTAAAAGGAGACATGATTCAATAGAAGAAGAAGAAGAAGAAGAAGAAGAAGAAGAAGTAGTAGAAGGAAGAAATCATCATGATGAAAATGATGGAAATGATGAAGCGGAGGTAGAACCTCGACGGAGCAAACGAGTAGGGTAGAAAAATATTTTTGCCCTGATTTTCTGACCTATATGTTTGAAAGTGAACCACAAAGTTATAAAGAGGCCGTAAGCTCTTCAGAAGGACCTTTGTGGAAAGAGGCCATTAAAAGTGAGATTGATTCCATTTTACAAAATCACACTTGGGAATTAGTGAATCTTCCTCCGGGAAGTAAACTACTAGGATATAAGTGGATTTTTAAAAGGAAAATGAAGATAGATGGAACAATTGACAAGTATAAGGCAAGACTTGTAATTAAAGGTTACAAGCAAAAGGAAGGCCTTGATTACTTTGATACATATTCTCCGGTCACGAGAATAACATCCATAAGAATTGTACTTGCAATAGTTACATTGCGAAATCTTGAAGTACATCAAATGGATGTCAAACCCGCTTTTCTAAATGGAGACTTAGAAGAGGAAATTTACATGGAACAACCTGGAGGATTTTCTGCATCGGGACAAGAAAATAAAGTGTGCAAGTTAATAAAGTCATTGTATGGCTTGAAACAAGCACCTAAACAATGGCATCAAAAGTTTGATCAAGTCATGATGGAAAGTGGATTTAAAATAAATGAATGTGATAAATGTATCAATGTTAGAGGCACGGAAAATGGCTACGTCATTTTGTGTCTTTATGTAGATGACATGCTTATCATTGGAAGCTGTGATAAAATGATAAAGTCCACTAAAGATATGTTAGAGCTCAAAGTTTGACATGAAAGATATGCGGTTAGCCGACGTAATCCTTGGCATGAAAATTTCAAAAATATCAAATGGACTTGCTTTAAGCCAGTCACATTATGTGGATAAGATTCTTGATAAATTCAGCAAGGGTGGCTTAGCTATTGCTAGAACCCCAATAGAAATGAGTCAACATCTATCAAAGAATAGAGGTAACGCGCAGTTTCTCAAGTTGAATTATAATACTCGAGAATCATTGGAAGTCTAATGTACTTGATGAGTTGTACTAGACCAGACATTGCTTACACGGTTAGCAAACTGAGTCGGCATACAATTTTTCCTGGAGCAGAACATTGGAATGGTATAGTGAGAGTACTAAGGTACTTAAGATATACTCGAGATTATGCTTTACACTATACTAGACATCCGGTGGTAATTGAAGGATATAGCGATGCAAATTCGATATCCGATATAAAAGACTCAAGGTCTACGAGCGGATTTGTATTCACATTAGCAGGAGCAACTATATCATGGAAATCTTCTAAACAAACGGTTATAGCTACCACGATGAAATCTGAGTTTATAGCATTAGATAAATGTGGTGAAGAAGCCGAATGGCTACGCCAATTTATTGAAGATGTTCCAAGATGGACAAAGCATGTGCCATCAATATGTATACATTGCGATAGCCAATCAGCGATTGGAAGGGCACAAAATCATATGCATAATGGTAAGTCTAGACACATTCGTCGAAGACATAATACCATTAGACAACTACTCTCAACTGGCACTATATCCATTGACTATGTTAAGTCAAAGGAATATTTAGTGGAATTGTTAACCAAAGGGTTAAATAGAGAGTTAGTTGAAAGCTTGACGAGGGGAATGGGACTTAAGCCTCTTAAAAGTTAAACACAACGGAAAACCCAATGTAGATGACTGGAGATCACAAGAACTAGATTCAATGGGACCACCGAGCTGTTAAAAGACTTGTAGCATCACTGTGGGGGAACCAACCCCAAGTCCATTCCTATTAGTAACATCCCAAAATGACAAGGATAAGCCTATGGCCTTTAATGATTCTTACGCGTCGAAAATTTGAGCGGGGTAGTACGGGTTACCTTTAAAAAATCACCTATGTGAGAGAGAAGTGGGGCCGCTTCGAGGAGAATTGTGTGAGACTCAATTCTTAGACCCTCTCGCAGATCCAGGCGTATGTTCAGGGCCATGATTGAACATAGCTATGAGAATTGAAGTATGTTAGGATGATACTTGTGTCAAGTATATGATCGACTACACAAAAAGCATAACGATTCAAGGACATCACGTCTATCGATTTGTGAGTAGAGTAAATATGCTTGTACGAACAAAGATTCAATGGGATTCCCACATCTTCGTATGCAAGTTTTCGTCTACCGGACTTTATCACCATTTCCTCATTATTTCCTTCATTGTGGGGGATTATTGGAAAAATATGTGTGCTTGAAGGAAATAATGTATTATTTCCTAAATGGATTGTTTGTTAAATGACCAAATAGATTGTTAGGTTGTGTTCTACTCCATGAGAACATTGAAATTATATATTCATTTTGAGAACATTGAAATTATATATTCATTTGTCCAAGCTCCACCCTAAAGAAGAAAATACACTCAATTACTTATTTCTAAAGAAGATGGATATTTTTGTTTATTTGTCTACGCTAGTACTAAAACTATACATATGTGTTTTCATATGTTTTTGTACAAGCTCCACCCTAAATACATCTTTAATTTATTAATTAGTATTTTATAAATTAAAACTTTGTCCACCCAAAATCATTGTTTCATCACAATTTAATTGTTGTCAACTTACTAAACTTTGACAAAAAATTAGTTAACATTCAAAGGCATTATATATGCCCTTAAAACAGATCAATACTGAATGGATAATACTCTCTTGTGCCTATATATAACAATTCTCATAATTCACAGTATTATAAAAAAAAAAAATCAAAAATATTATTACAAACTTGCAATTATTTGTTGTTCTGATTCACATCACATACAATAATGGACCAAGCTGGATTTTTCAAGGAGTAACTATTGCCTTCATTTTGCAAACCATTATAAATACCAAGGAGAATTTATTCACTTCCAAGAAAACATATGGCAGAGAAAATAATTTTTTTAGGAGGGGAAGGAGAGCGTACCTGAATACCTAAGGTTCTTTCTATGCAACTTGTGATTGTTAATTTGCAGAGCTCGAAAAATTATGTAAGAAAACATAGCTCTGAATGACTGCACCTGCAAAATCCCTTCTAAATTTATAAAATAAATATATTGTAAAATTAATTAACTGAATTTAAAGAGAAGAGTGAGAGAATGAATGACGTGAAGACCTGCATAAAAAGAATTTTCATCTTTTCCTTTATTAAGTTGAGTAAATGAATCTTAAAATTTTAATATAGATAATCTTATAAATACCTCAAAATACATAAATCTAATCTAAGTGTGTAAAACATTAAAAAAAAATCTGAACTACTTTCTAAAATTCGAAAAACACATTTTTTAAATTAAAGATTTGATTTGATATTATCTCATTATCAGTATATGTGAAAGATTTGATTTGATATAATCTTATGAGACTTATATTTTTCACTTAAATAATAAAAAAATAAAAAATAAAGACTTCTATTTTCATTTTTCACTCCCACTCATACATGTGCTTAAGCCAATGGAACGATGTCACATGGAATTCCACTTCACAATTCCATGTGGCGCATTGTAGAATCAAATAAAGACTCTGCTTTATTATATATATAGATTTCGATTTGGTCCTAATGTTATATATGGCCTTTAGTAAATTTTGATTAGAATGAGAGGTATATATGAAAATTAAACCATTTTTCAGGGTATATTGTTGGTCAGTAGTCATAACACTATTCTTCTAAAAATTCTACTCCAATTTTTCTCTGCAGCAATTCAATGTTCTTTTAAGTTGCAGCAAAGTGATATACTTCTCCATATATTTTGCTACAACATTACCATATCTTCAAAAAGAAGTAAATGCAAAACAAAAAAAAAAATCAATAATCGAAACTTCAATTTGAAAATGTCTCTTTTTAGAGTAAGTTTTGGGAGAGACCAGTTTCTCCATAAATTATAAAAAGTTCAATTTTTTTCAACTTACAAATATTTGACGAATATAAGAGCAGTTTAAAAAAACAGGACTTTTTATAACTTAGGGTGAAACTAGTTTCCCCCAAAATATTGTGCTCTTTTTAAGGCACATACATATATACGATTGAGGGGATATTTTTTGTACTCATTCCATCTCAAAATGATTTCCATTTTTTTCTTTGACGGTTGTTTATACGAAGTTGACAAAAACGAGTTACTCCATTTCTCTTAATACAATTGTCATTAGTTGATATTTTTTTGTCGGCTTAATTTACCTTTGACAAAAAATTATGAAAATATAATTATTATCATGAAATTTTTAAAATAGTTACTGATGCATTATTCAAATAAACTGATGTTACAAAAATTCACTTATCGAGGATTAACAAGCTAGATGAAATATACGGTTGTACAAGGCATTGCATCTCTAGTATCGATATACAAAAGAAGACGTCGTTAGGGGTGGGGGTCTTTCCCCCCAAAACTCTACGATATGAGAATTATCAATCCATTCTTTGAATGTATAAATATTAAACATTTAGATAGAGAATTCAGGGTTTTTGGAGGAAGAGAGAGAGAGAGTGTGTGAACCTGAACTTGTTTGAAATGAGAGGCTTTCTCTCTATTTATAGTGAGGATGAATTTTATCCCTAAATCCCATTATAACCCATTTGCCCACATGGGCTGCCATATTCATCATAAAACCTTGGAGGTTCTAATATCAATAATGACCATTTTATTCCCATGATATTGCACATTTTTTATATATTCGTAATGTCCATTTTGCCCCTTATACGAATCATATTTACCGTTGAATTTTCTATGGACATAGCAGTAGCCCCCGACTTCTTAGCTCGGTTATTGAGCGAGTGAGGAGTAAATAAGATAAAAATAAGATTTTGACCATTTTGAGTTGATTCTCTTGCTTTATAACAATAGGAGTCTTTCGTAGACCAAATTTTCGTATTTCATTTCGATCATTAATCAGTTCAAGATGCGAGCTCATTAAGCAGTTCAGGGTGCAAGCCCGTTATGTAAGCAGTTCAGGATGAAAGCCAATTTTGTAATCATTTTAGGATGCACACCCGTTATGTAAGCATAATAGATGTATGCGGACTACTTTGAGTCACGATAGTGGAGATTTTCACTTTCAAGATTAGCAGATCAGAGACTTGGGCCATGACTGAGCTAGTAAGGCGGCTTGGCCTACAATTATGACAAGTTGGGGCTGATCACGTTTGTCCTAGTGAGAACATGATTTGAGCACAACGGATTGGGCTTCCATAATGATGAATTGACTAATTTCTAAATAGCGAGGTGGTCCTCCTTCATCCCGATTATCCAGAGCAGAAAATAATAATTGGGGCCTAGCTCTCCTCGGAAGAAAGCGAGGAAATCATCACCATTCTAAAAAATAATCTGGATGTCTTTGCCTGAAAGGTCAAAGATATGAGAGGGATAAAGGAAGAGATAACTTTTAACAAGTTGGAAGTTAACCCGTCTGCTAAACCTATCAAGCAAAAAAAGAGAATTTTTGCAAATGATAAGGAAGACGCAATCAAATAAGAAGTGCATAAATTACTAAGTGTTGGAAAGACAGTTACCCTTTTCCCATAATTGACAAGATGGTGTACTCCATTGCTGGACATAGAACTCTCAGCTTTCTAGACGTATATTCTGGTTATCACCAGATAAAAATGGCTGCGGAAGACATTGAAAAAACAGCGTTCCATGCAGCTGGAGGGATTTATTGTTACACTACAATGCCCTTCAGGTTTAAAAATGCGAGCGTAACCTACCAACGCATGGTCAAAAAAGTATTTGGGTAACAGATAAACCGTAATATAGAAGACTACATAGACGACATGGTCATCAATACTAGGAGTGGCAGTCACGCCCCAAATTTGGAGGAAACTTTTGACAACCTACGTGCTAACAGCTTGAAATTGAATACAAGTAAATGTGTGTTCGGTGTGACACCCGGGAAATTCCTAGGCTTTATGGTATCACAAAGAGTAATCGAGGCGAATCCGAAAAGAATCAAAGCCTTTATTGACATGAAAGAACCTACCAGCATCAAGAAGGTTCAAAGATTGAATGGAAAAATAGCAGCCCTTGGGAGGTTTATTGCCAAGTCTGCGAAAAAATCACTGCCTTTTTTCAAAGTTCTGAAGGGGACCAAGGGCTTCTCCTGGAAATCTGAATGGTCAGAATAATTTAAACAGTTGAAGGAGTACTTGGGATCCCCTCATTTGTAGAGCAGCACTGTCATGGGTGAAATACTATATGTCTTCCTAGCAGCCACGGACCACGTTATAGCTGCGTTACTAGTCCAGAATGAAGGAAACACTCAAAACCCATCTATTATGTCTAAAAGGCATTATCAGATGTTGAGAGCAGATACTTCAATGCAGAGAAGATAGCCTACGCCCTAGTCATAGCAGCCAGAAAACAACGATTGTATTTTTCTGCACATCCTATAACTATGTATACCAATGCACCCCTGAAGAAAATCTTGTATAAGTTGGACTGCTCAGGACGTCTCCTTAATTGGTATATCTAGTTCAATGAGTTTGATATCATATACCAACCTAGGAATACACTTCTAGCACATCCTCTGGTCGATTTTATGGTTGAAACCACCTTTATAGGTGAGCAAGACCCCACCTCCCGCAAGCGCAAAAAACCTGTGGGGGAAGAATCGGAAAATCGAGCTCCCATATAACTACTGGGTCATGCACAGATAGTTCAGCCACTAAGGAAAGAAGCGGAGCTGGAGTAGTACTGGCAAGTCCCGATGGGGAGCACACCATCCAAGACATAATCAGATTCAAGTTCCCTATTTACAACAATCAAGCTGAGTACGAGGCCCTAATATTTGGCATATAGTTTGCATCCTTCTATATAGCAACCAAAATCGTTGTGTGACTCCCAACTCGAAGTCAAGCAGACAAAAGGGGAGTACAACACTCAACACCCCATACTTACAAAGTATAAAGACCTCTTCATATACATGACAAAAAGGCTGGAATTTTTTGAAATAAGTTAGATAGGTCGGGAGGACAACCAAGTGGCAGATGTTCTATCTAAACTGGAAACTATTAACGTGGCAGATCCTGACACTAACCCACTCATAGTCTTTATCGAAGAACCTGCCTACGAAATACTACGAGTTGGTTCTTGCACCCCTAACTAAGAACCTAGAAGGTAGTGATGGCAGATGGTTAGATTAACCTCCTTTAGCCCTGTGGGCAGTTTGCACAACCACCCGGGGGCCAATTAGGGAAACCCCATTCGCACTAACCTTCGGTTCTGAGGTCATAGCACCAGCTGAGATGGCTATCCCTACAACAAGAAATTCTAACTATGATAAGCAAGTCAACATGGTCAACAGGCTGCTAGACCTAGTCTAGTAGATGAAAGAAGATTAGATGCTCAGATGAGAATGGTAAATTACAAGAAAAGAACTAAAGCCTGTCATGACAAAAAGGTAACAAGAGAAGTCGGAGATTAGGTACTTAGAAACATAGAAGCCACTGGTAGAAAGGCAGAACATAACAAGCTCTACTAAAATTGGGAAGGCCCCTACATCATCACTTAATTTATCAGAGAAGGACATACAGAATGAAGATCACAGATGGACAAAAACTGAAACATCCGTGACATTCTGATCATCTACGGACGTACTTTCATTAGTTTTAGTTTGTTTTGATTTAAATAGATTAGTACTTGTTATTTTTTTCCTTTATTTTCAAGTAAAATAGGATTGTGGTTTGATGTAATCAGTTTCAGTTAATAAAGATTCAGTTTCATCAAAACAAATGACTAGCAAGACAAAAGACGAGGAGCTCCCTCCTCGGCATTCAAGGGATAAATTCCCACCAATTTACCTAACACATATAATCGAACGACCTTTCTCGGCATAGAGAGGTAAAAAAACCTAAAAAATTTCCAACACTTGTGACCGAACGACCTTACTCGTCATGAAGAGACAAACGTTCAAAAATTACCTAATACATACGTCGAACGACCTTCCTCGGCGTATAGAGGTGAAACATCAAACTTTATCTAAAACATATGTCAAATGACCTTTCTCGACATAAAGAGGTAAAACATCTAAAAATTGTCCAAAACATATGACCGAGCGACCCTCCTCGGAATAACGGGACATTTACTCAAAAATTATCTAAAACCTATGGCCGAGCACTACTACATTTCTGACCTAATGTAACGCCAATTTTCGTTGCATTAGGGCCCAAAAACCGTTACATTAGGCCTAATGTAACGCCAAATGGCCGTTGCATTCTCTTACGTTGCATTAGGTCTAATGCAACGACATAGTAAGCTAATGTAACGCCAGAGCTTGGGCGTTGCATCAGGTAAATACCTGATGCAACGCCAATTTTAAAACTATATGAACACCTAATGCAACGCCAAAAAGAACCTAATGCAACGCCAATTTAAAAAGTGGTTGAATACCTAATGTAACGCCAAAAAAATAGATGAGTCCCTAAAATTTATTACATAATTTCACAGTTTTATTAATTTTTTAATTTTATTTTTTCAATATATATATATATATATATATATATATATATATATATATATATATATATATATATATATATATATATTTATTCTCAAACAATCCCTTAACTTTTTTTTCTCAAATCAGTCCCTTAATGTTTTTTATTCTCAAATTAGTCCCTTAACATTTTTTATATTCAAATCAATTCTTACATTTTTCAAAAGTAACACCACCACCATTCACCACCATCCACCACCGTCCACCACCGTCCACAACCGTCCACAACCACAAATTAAACAAAAGATTGTACAAATCAAAATAAAACACAAAATACAATAATAAATCAAAAGGAAAGAAGGTTCAGGGATCTCTCTCTCTCTCTCTCTCTCTCTCTCTCTCTCTCTCTCTCTCTCTCTCTCTCTCTCTCTCTCTCTCTCTCTTTCAACTTCAATCAAGATTCAGGGATTCAAAATTTTTGGCAAAAGATTCAGGGATCTCTCTCTCTCTCTCTCTCTCTCTCTCTCTCTCTCTCTCTCTCTCTCTCTCTGAATATGGATGATACTAGAGAAGGTCGTGTGGGTAAAAGCTAAAAATGGTATACTTAAAACGTTGTTCTATCCTTAATCCAAGAAAGAAGGTTGTGGATGGAGAAATGGAAGATTGATTTGTCCTAAATAGGACGGAAATTAAAGACACCAAAGCTATTTTGTTGGATTAGGGAGTGGCCGGTAGCAAGAAGAAACTGCCAAACCTCTATTTCCCAAACGAATAGGGATAATCAAGGTCGCCGGAGACGATGAAGGGTAGTGGGTAGATGCTTTAGTTCGTCGGAATCCATGGAATATGGCAACGGCGACGGCGACGATGAAGGGGAAGTTGGAAAAAGGTTGGGAGACGGGTTGGCGTGGGTTGTTCACTTGTTTGACGGAGAGAAGAAGACGGTTGAGGAAGAAGACGGTTGAGGAGATCTGGAGGTGTTGTTTGAGAGAGAGAGAAGCATAAGAGAAATGAGAGAAAGGGAGAGAGAACCGAGAAAGAGAGAGAAATGAAGTGGTTTTGTTTGAATCAGTATCAACCGTTGAATCGAATGTATTGAACGGTTAGATGTTGTTTTATTCATGATCCGCGTGAAATTTATGGATCCAATCAAAAAATTGCACAACACATATTTATATTTGTTTCACACTATATTATATGCTAACTAAAATTGCACAACATATATTATTAATAATTATTATTAATAATTATTATTAATAATTATTAGTATAATAATTAACAATTATTATTATTAATAATTATTATTATTAAAAATTATTATTATTAATAATTATTATTAATAATTAATAATTATTATTATTAATAATTACTATTATTAATAATTATTAATAATAATTATTATTATTATTATTAATTATTATTAATAATTATTAATAATAATTATTATTAATAATAATTATTAATAATTATTATTATTAATAATAATTATTAATAATTATTATTATTAATAATAATAATTAATAATAATTATTATTATATAATTATTAATAATTCATAATAATTATTAATAATTATTATTATTATTAATAATAATTATTAAAAATAATTATTAATAATAATTATTATTAATAATAATAATTATTAATTATTATTATTATTATTAATAATTATTAATAATTATTATTATTATTAATTATTATTAATAATTATTAATAATTATTAATAATAATAATTATTAATAATTATAGGGTATACCCTATACCCTATACCTTATAGGGTATACCCTATACCCTATAGGGTATACCCTATACCATATGCCCTATACCTTATACCCTATACCCTATAGGGTATACCCTATAGGGTATACCCTATACCATATGACCTATGCCCTATACCTTATACCCTATATCCTATAGGGTATACCCTATACCCTATACCCTATAGGGTATACCCTATACCCTATAGAGTATACCCTTTACCATATATCCTATGCCTTATAGGGTATACCCTATACCCTATAGGGTATACCCTATACCATATGACCTATGCCTTATACCTTATACCCTATACCCTATAGGGTATACCCTATACCCTATAGGGTATACCCTATACCCTATACCCTATAGGGTATACCCTATACCATATGCCCTTTGCCCTATACCTTATACCCTATACCCTATATCCTATACCCTATATCCTATAGGGTATATCCTATACCCTATAGGGTATACCCTATACCATATGCCTTATACCCTATGCCCTATATCCTATAGGGTATACCCTATACCCTATAGGGTATACCCTATACCATATAGGGTATACCCTATACCATATGACTTATGCCCTATACCTTATACCCTATACCCTATAGGGTATACCCTATATCATATGCCCTATGCCCTATACCTTATATCCTATATCCTATATCCTATACCCTATATCCTATAGGGTATACCCTATACCCTATAGGGTATACCATATACCATATGCCCTATACCCTATGCCCTATATCCTATAGGGTATACCCTATACCCTATAGGGTATACCCTATACTATATGTCCTATACCTTATACCCTATACCATATACCCTATACCCTATAGGGTATACCCTATATCCTATAGGGTATACCCTATACACTATACCCTATAGGGTATACCCTATACCCTATAGGGTATACCCTATACCCTATACCATATGCCTTATGCCCTATACCTTATACCCTTTACCCTATAGGGTATACCCTATACCATATGCCCTATGCCCTAGCTATACCTTATACCCTATACCCTATATCCTATACCCTATATTCTATAGGGTATACCCTATACCCTATAGGGTATACCCTATACCATATGCCCTATACCCTATGCCCTATACCTTATACCCTATATCCTATAGGGTATACCCTATATCCTATAGGGTATACCCTATACCCTATAGGGTATACCCTATACCCAATAGGGTATACCCTATACCCTATAGGGTATACCCTATACCATATGCCCTATACCCTATAGGATATAGGTTATAGGGTATAGTGTATAGGGCATAGGGTATAGGGTATAGGATATAGGGTATAGGATATAGTGTATAGGGTATAGGGTATAGGGTATAGGGTATAGGGTATAGGGTATAGGATATAGGGTATATGGTATATGGTATAGGGTATAGTGTATAGGATATAGGGTATAGGGTATAGGATATAGGTTATAGGGTATAGTGTATAGGGCATAGGGTATAGGGTATAGGGTATAGTGTATAGGGTATAGTGTATAAGGTATAGGGTATAGGGTATAGGATATAGGATATAGGTTATAGGGTATAGTGTAGGGTATAGGGTATAGGGTATATGGTATAGGTTATAGGATTTTGGCGTTGCATTAGTAATTTAGGCGTTACATTAGGATTTTGGCGTTGCATTAGATTCGTTACATTAGCTCTGGCGTTGCATTAGATGCGTTACATTAGCTCTGGCGTTGCATTAGATGCGTTACATTAGCTCTGGCGTTGCATTAGCCGTTACATTAGCTCTGGCGTTGCATTAGATGCGTTACATTAGCTCTGGCGTTGCATTAGATGCGTTACATTAGCTCGTGGCATTACATTTGATGCGTTAGATGCATTACATTAGGTCAGAAATGTAGTAGTGGAGCAACCTCCCTCGGCATAGAAAGATAAAACAAAAAATAACCCAAGTGTTATGCCGAGCACTTTCTTCAGCCTAATGAATAAACTTGCAAATTATCCAAGTGTTTAGACTGAACTCCTCGGTTTAAAAGTTAAATATAAATGACGAGGTGACCTTCCTCAGTTTCTCAAGAAAGTTAGGTACTTAAGGAAAAGAGTACAATGCCTAAATCATTCGACATACATTCAAATATACAATTATTTAAGTCAAAGGCAGCTAAAGCAAAGCCATAAATAGCAAAGATGACAAAGAATGAAGAAAAGGCATTATATTGATATAAATTGAAGTACAGGAGACCTATTCTAATATTACATCAAAAAAGATAAAAAGGACTTCAAGCTTGGTCACCACCCCTGAAAAGATCATCTTGTTCAGCAGCAGCATCTGGGATGATGACTTGTTCAGTTTGAGCTTCCTCGGCTTGCCCCTCCTCAGTATCCTCCTCCTCATCATAAGCTTTCTCGTCTTGGATCTTCTCTATTAAAGTATTGATGTTCTAAGGATCAAATGGAGGGGGGACCCATGCTTATCGACATTCCCTAGCATCTTGGGCAGCAATCAACCTAAGGGCATTCTCAGAAAATGGCACCAAGGCATGACCAGACCGGGCAAGGTCATCATAAGCATCTTGGCATATAAGATGAGCTAGTAAGCCTACATCATCTTTCAGGGTTGGGTCCACCAAGGCCCTTCTGGCTAAGTGGAGATAGTCGTCGGAGTACATTGTGGTTGTCTTGTCGGCCAAAGCTTGTCTAAATTCTGGGCTGACCTTTTATTTAGAGATAGCCTCTGCAATTTGTATGGGCAAGCTAGCCTCCAAATGCTTATACCGGGCATTAGCTTCCTCGGTATTTTCCTTAAGCTCATCCATGAGCTTCTCAATTTCAGCCTGCCCGGCTTTGTTGGTTTCGGCCTTAGCTTGAGCCACCTTAGCCACCCTCTCTGCTCTCTCGGCCTTTGCTTTGGCCACATTCTGCTCATCAACCTCCTTCCCATGGACTTGAGCAGTTCAATCGCCTTGGACAGGTCGGCCTTGTTTTTCTCAATCTGACGATCAAGCCGTTGCTCCAAGTCATCGGCTGCCTTGCTCCTGATTGCCTCATAGGCAATCACAGTTGCAAGCTACACAAACAAAGAAAAACATCAGCATCAGCAAAAAATTACAACTGTTATGAAAACCGAAAGAGAAAAGTGAATGATGAGAAGGTTACCTCACTGAGAAGGAGGCCTTTCCTATTGGCAAGATGATCCCTGCTCGGCTTCGTATCAATAAATTGATCAAGCAAGTCCTCGTCTAGGGCCCAGTGGATAATTGGTTGGCCAAGTCTAAGCTTTGGCCCCTCCTGGCTAACACATCCAAGCCTTTGACGGTGGGTACCGTCCATTCTTTGGCCACCTTCTCAGACTCGGCGTAAGTCTTTACATGCTGGGCAATGACCCCCTCGGGGGAAGAACCAATAGCAACCCTTTTTTAGCAGGGCTCCTCTGGAATGACATCAGTACTTGGCCTTTTCTGGCCAGGAGTCCTTAGGGCAGCCTCTTCCCTCTCGGCCTCAGTCAGGCCGGCTTGCCTTAGGGCCTCCTCGGCCTCAGGAACTATGGCCTAGGAGCTATGTACCTCTTTAGTATGGGCTTCTTGCTCGGCATGGCCTTCCTTGGCAGAAACTTCAATGCCCCCCACCGGCTTTAAGGGCAATGCCTCAGCGTCCTTTGTGGACAAAATGGCTTGACGATCGACGGCATCATCCCGTCTCTTGCTTTTGTCCGAGGACCTAGACGTCCTCCTCTTCAACTTCACTAGAAGCAAAGAAATTTACAGTCGATAACGCCATCCTTGGCAAGGCACTTATCATCGTACAACTTGCATATATCACATTCATCATGAAACACAAGGCCAGGGTGCACCTTCCAGTCTGAAAACCTATTCCCTCTTACGACAGGGACGAGGGGCATCAATCCACCAGAGGCCCAGGCATGATGTCAGCATGTACATAGTACATATGGTCGATTTCCAAGCTCGACACTCTATAGGTAGAATGAAGTTCCTCAATCATGGTTCCCAGGCTCTAATGGGTTTGGGCCTAGAGGTGTATGTTCTACCTCGGTTGGACCTCCCACTTCCTCTCCCTCAGCCTCTAGAATGGGCTCCCTCGGTTAATGTGTCTACGATCCTCCCAGAAGTTGAGGGACTAGTAGAACGAGCAATACTACCACTACTAGAAACATGCCTTTTACCGACGGAAATTTCCGTCAGTAAATCCGCTTTTCCGTCGACAAATGGTTATTACCGACGGAATGAGCCCGTCGGGTTCCGTCGGAAATAATTGGTTGGTAATACCGACGGACCAGTTCCGCCGGTATTTCCGGCGGATTGTCCGCCGGAAAATCTAAAATTCCGCTGGAAATCGTCCGTCGGAAATGAGCAACGCCGGCCGGTTAACCGGAGCAATAGCCGGAGTTTACCGATGGAAATATCCGTCGGTAAATATTAAAAAAATAAATAAATAAAACCCATTACCGACGGTTATAACCGTCGGTAAACATAAAATTTACCGTCGAATATACCCGTCGGAAATCTAAACCGAATCCGACGGATATATCCATCGGTAATGAGTTTTATTATTTAATTTTTATTATTTTTCCGACGGATATTTCCGCCGGAAATTAGAATTATTTATTTTTTTTAATTACTTTACCGACGGAAATATCCGTCGGTAATCTGGCCATTTTAAAAAAATTCTATTTTATTATTAATCCACCTGTAAACCTGTCAAACCTGTTTAAACAAATCCCAACATAAAATAAACACAAACAACATACAAACATCAAACATACAAACATCAAATAAACTCAAACTGTATCAAACAACCTAAAGCGAAAGGGGAAAAGGGGAAAGGGGAAAAGGGAAAGGGGAAAGGGGAAAAGGGGAAAGGGGAAAGGGAAAAGGGGAAAAGGGGAAAAGGGGAAAGGGAAATTGTTTCGCTTGGGGAAAAGGGAAGGGAAGGGAAAGGGAAACAAAATATATTTGTTTACATTACATGCCAGCCAAATAAAATGAATGTCAATCAACCACGACCCCGACCACGAGCGCTGCCGCTACCGCTACCATCGCCACTACCACCGCCACTTCGCCTAAGGTATTGATCGACTAACTCATCAGAAGCGTTACCGCTATTACGTGGCTGTGGTTGTGGCGGCCGGGCCGTGATTGCAAATTCATGGTAGCCAAGTATTGTTGCACGCGCCGGTCAAGCTGTTGAGCCAATATACTAGCCACCCGGGCCTCCACTGGGTCCGCATCCGGGTCCGCACCCGGCCTCCACTCAGGCCTCCACCCGAGCCTCCACCTGCTCTGGATCTCGCTCCACTCGCCTCTCAACCTCTCTGTTGACCCGATCATCAAACGCTTCTTGATCCACATGATGATCGCCACGGAGGAAGAAGATGAAAAGTATTGCGTAGTAGGGCCGCGGAATGGCATGTTAAAATACCCGCACCATGTCCTCCGAATCCAGTAAGCGATCTCCTTCTGGTTTGCTTGCCTGAGAGGACAATGGCCGCCCAAAGCTTTTCACGAAAGGCGGGCCGCTCGGTGCTCTCATGAGCCAAACTTCCTTCTTCAATAGCCTCCTCACGAGCCCGCCTATCATACTCTTCCCGAAAAAAATACATTATACACTATGGTAGAAAATAATATTTCTTTAACTAAATAATTTATTATTTACTAATAGAAAATATATAATTTACTAATAGAAAATACTATTAACACTTACAAAAAGGGTATGGTAATAAGGATTGACCCATTGTGGCCCTGAGCCATCAGCAGCCTCCGTAGTATGAGTAGCCGTAAATACAAGACGCAGATCGCCTCATCATCTCCATGTTTCTTAATCTTAACATATAAAAAAATTAAAACTTTAAAAAGCTGGAGAATAATAACAATATATGAATCAAATAAAGTATTGCTTAATTTACAAACGGATAATAAATAAAGTTTACCATTCTGGACCAAGTCTCGCTGAAGTTAATTGATCCTCCAGTGTGCACACTCCCCCGCCCCTCTTGTGAGTTCCTATTCTTCTTTGCAATTTCTGAACTTTTTTGAAATTTCTCACTGTTCCAATAGGCTTCCCACTTCTCCCACGCACTAGCGGAGAAATTAGCTGGAGGCAAACCATCAATTAGCCACTTTCCTCTCATGTCGTACACTTTCCCAAATTGCACCGCTTAGCAACCAATTTCTTGAAAGCCGCCTCGATTTGAACGTCGGTAAACCCAGGGCAGGAATATACGTGCTACAAAAATAGTAAAAGTAGTTAAATAAACAAGGGAATAGTCTACAAACTTTACAAAGGAAAGAGAATTAAGTAATTTTACCCGAAACTGGCTATACCAGATAGCGTACACCTCTTTTGATATTGACTTCGGGGTGGGATAAAATTCCTCAAAATTATACCCGCTGAACAAATCCCCAAACCATCTAGCGGGATCTCGACAACCACCATGTATAAACCTATAAGATATTAATTGAAAAACAATATATCAATATATATACAAATAAAAAGACAATAATAAAATGTAAACATTATATATATGACATTTACAATTAAATAATACTTACTGGCCACTGAGAGAGATAGATATTTCCATTTTTCCATCCTCATTAATAATTGCGTCCAAGTTAACCCGTCCGATGGTTCACTCACCGGAGCACTAGAGCTTACATTACCTTGACCGCTCAAATCATCATCACTACGTCCCGAACTGCACGTAGAGCCCCTCCCCTCCACCCTTGGAGAAACAAGACGATGGACAAAACCCGCAACCTTGCCTCTCTTTGAACGATTGCCACCTCGACCCGACATATCTAAACTAGTATATTATATATACAAATAAAAACAATATATCAATATATATACAAATAAAAAGACACTTCATTTAGGATGTGAATAATTTTAAATATTAATATTTAATTATTTGTTGTTAAGTATATCATTCTCTAGGGTGAAAGGACAATTCATGTCCATTAGGTTTAGAATTGGGGTCGACTTCTATCCCATCCCGAAATACACGTATGAATTGCAAATATCACTTTGTCTACTTGCTTTTATAATCGAAAATCAAGCAATTTTAATAGACAATAATGATATTTACAAATCATATAATCGTGCATAATTTTTATTCATTACCATAACATGCATAATTTTGATCAATAAACAAGATGAGAGTCGTTATCATCCACAACAATCAAAACCCTATCTCGCTTAGACCAAGAAAGACAGAGCAAACAAGTTTCTCGATCGTTGTTAAAGGATTTTCTGCTTAATATAGGTTTTTCAGCCATCGCCCTCCTCTCTAAGGATCTCAAACATCCAGCCATGTTGCCGCCTGCTTATTTCATCGTGGTATACGGTCACAAGTAAAAACAAGGTAACAAAGATAACACCGATGGAAGAGAAAACAGAGCCTCCAATTTTCAATCTTCACCTTCCATTTACTAAGATCCTGATTGCATGAATCTTCCTCATGAGCTTGGCCGGGCGGTGCCCTCAATCTCACGGTTGCTTTGCATGTTTTGCGAAGCAACCATGAGATTGAGAGCAACACCGCCGCCTTTCATGCTCATGAGGAAGATTCTCGCAATCGTGATCTTGGGTAAATGGAAGGTGGAGATTAAAAATTGGAGGAAAGTTCTGTTTTCTCTTCACCGGTGTTATATCGTTATCTTGTTTTTACTTGTGACCGTATACCACCAAAGGAAAAGTAAACAGCACCGACAAGAACATGGCCGTGATGTTTGAGATCCTTAGAGAGAAGAGGACAACAAACCGGAAAACTCTTATTAAACAGAAAATCCTTTGCTCAAACTGACAAGAACTTATTTGCTCCATCTTTCTTGATCAAAGATGGACGGATTTTGATAGCTGTGTGTGAGAAAGGCTCTCATCTTATTTATATATATACATATATGTATATTTTTATTTTTATTTTTATTTTTTATTTTTTATTTTTTTATTATTATATTTATTATTATTATTATTATTATTATTATTATTATTATTATTATTATTATTATTATTATTATTATTATTATTATTATTATTATTATTATTATTATTATTTTATTATTATTTTATTATTATTTATTTTATTTATTTATTTATTTTGTTTTTTTTATTTTTTATTTTTTATTTATTTTATTTATTTTTTATTTCATTTATTATTATATTTTTTATTATTATTATTATTATTATTATTATTATTATTATTATTATTATTATTATTTATTATTATTATTATTATTTTATTATTATTTATTTTATTTTTTATTTATTTTGTTTTTTTTTATTTTTATTTTTTATTTATTTTATTTATTTTTTATTTCATTTTTTTAGACATTCACCCCCCTCACCGTCCCAATATGAATATCCAAAACCTTTTAAAATTTGCTCTCCAAGAGTAAATTTGGATCTTTTATGGACATTCATTTTGGGACGGAGGGGGTGTAATATTTAAGAAAAAAAGTAAGTGTATATGAATACATGAGCGTACGAGTTGAGCCTATTTAATTGCCAATATTGGGTAGATGTCCGTTTTTATTCTTGATTGGTAATTTTTTAAAAAATGGAACGGAGGTAGTACCATATAAAAATAAATAAATATTAGCAAAAAAAAAAAGAAGTAGAGATAATAAGAGATTTTCATAATTCTAGCTTCACACCAATTGCCTATTAGCAAGACAAAGGGTCAGAGGAAATGTTGCAAAAATAACTCAATCCAAGCCTACCAAACTCTTACATAAACCAACAATCTAGACCATATTCAAACCTTTTGACACCTAAAAATGCAAATGAAACAACTAGCACATAGAAAAAGACTACATAATTAAACTCACATAGACAGTTAATTATTTTACTAATAAAGTTACCAAATATACTTTCTTAATTATTTTCAACAATTATACATACCACAGGCTAATTAATTTTTTTCAAAATTAGGCATACTTTCAAAATTAAACCCACACACACCATGGCTGCTGCCACTCACACACACACACACGGCCGCACACACTCACACTCACACGCGTAACACACACACTCACAAAGACACACCAAATAGCCGCTCATATATTCAAAAAACCAAATACAACCAAAGATATATATCATAATTTATAGATAAATAAATTTAGATTGAAACATTATATTCGGCATTTTAAACCAGTTGGTATCATAATTACACATTCACAACACATTCTAACATCATTTTCTTATCACTGCAATTTATTTAACTTTCGTAATCAATACTTGAGAAAGAGAAATCCAGTGAGAGAGAGAGAGAGAAAGAGAGCTTACCGGCGACGGAGACAACGACGGCGAACGGCGGGCTCGGCGGCAACGGGAGAGAGGGCGACTGCGAGAGAGAGAGAGAGAGAAAGCGAGTGAGAGAGAGAAAGCGAGTGAGAGAGAGAAAGGGATTAAGAGAGAGAAAGAGAGCTTACCGGCAAGAATCCGAGACTCGCAATCCAGAACTAGCGAACGGCAGAAATGAGCTGAGAGATGGCGTTTGTTCTCAAATTATACTGATGAGAGAGAGAGAAAGTGAGAGGGAGAAATCGAGTGAGAGAGGAATTAAGGGATTGAGAGAAACTTACCGAAGACGGCGACGGCAACGGCGAGGCCTAAGGTTCTTCGAATTCGCGAACTGAGAGAGAGAGAGGAGGAGTCGTAAAATGAAAAAAATGGGATTTTCTCATTATATATAGGGCGTCATTACCGACGGACTTGACCGTCGGTAATACCGACGGACAATGACCGCCGGTATTACCGACGGACTACCGGCGGAAATATTTCAAATACCGACGGAATAAACGAAATTTAAAAAAAAAACCCGGTAAAATGAAAATAAATTCCGTCGGTATTCGTTTGTTTTCCGTCGGTATTACCGACGGAAAACAGTCCGTCGGTAAATGTCCGTCGGTAAATGCCCTGTTTCTAGTAGTGTACTTACTCTTCCCATCATGGCTGCACAAATAAAAGAGCAAAGGTCAAAATTTGACAAGGCAAGATGGAAGGACGAGGACGAGGAAGAAAATCCCACCTCGTCCTATTAACTAAAATCGAGGAGGGACCCTTACCCAAAAACGGAGGGCGCTTCAGGTGGTTAGACTCCAGATAATAGAGGTTGATGTGATCAAGGATTTCAGTCCAACCGTGGAACAACACAACATTTGGGGATTCAACGTCAAGTTGGTCAATCCTAAACTGACTAGGATATCGCACGTCGGTCCTAGGAGATTGGTAACTCGTCAATATCTCCCCGATTTCATTCAAACTTAGCATCATCCACGACCCATCGATTATTTGATAAATCCTAAGGTTTTGGGTATGATAACAATGTAGGGTGTTGGGATTGCTCCTCCACGTCCTTGCCATTTTTAAGAATGAGGAAGGCAAAAGAAATTGCTCAAGAACAAACTCCAGACAAGCTTCAAGAAATGGACAGCAATGGCAGTTTGACACAAACCCACTAAGAATAACAACCCATAAATGTATAAAGGAGAGAGTGTAGAAGAAATTATAGCTGAATCTGAAGTTTGATGAAGGAAACATGTACAAAATCAAGAACAATCACGAGAAAATCAAGCTTGTATCTCAGACAATCAAGAGCTAACTCAGAAATCAATTTATGATTTTTCAATTTTATGGGTCTCTTACAAATGCAAACAGTAATAAAAGAGTAGAAAAGAAATGCATTTTGGCTTTATTACCCATATCCAAAATGGGTATGGGTCAGAAACCGGGTTGAGGCAGCGTCTCCTTCCTTGCAATTAATGTTTCTGGCGAGTTACAAGAGTAATGTTTCGTCAATAATGGGGCGCTTTACCCAGTGTGTAATAATCGGCGGATAAAATGATTATGCCTCGTGATTCGTGAAAACCCATTCGTATCCGTTTTAGTCGAGATAGAGAACCACTTCCTACTCATAATAGTCGAGCTAGAAAGTTGGGAGCCACTGAACGGTATAAACCGAGGTACGAACATGGGTTATGTTCGAGTAAGGCCCAATGGATTGGACCCAAAAATATAATTCATACAAGTCTCAATTACGACAAAGGGAGTGGGCTTTCTGATGGAGGCCGAGGCCTACAAGAGATAGAAACCTAGGATGCCACACAACTAGGGGTGACGGAAGCCACTTAACGCCACTAATCGCGGAAGCCACTCATCGCAATCAAGCTGATAGCTTGATTCAAATGAGGATGTCACTCACTCCAAGCAGAATGGTATTTTGCAAATAAAATTATTATCCAAAACTCTTCCGCCCTTATTGTTATTCATTCCTATATATAGGATCAGTACAAGACTTTCGTACAATGACTACATGAAACTGAACTAGGACTATTAACTGAACATGGACAGACAAAAGAAAAACTTACCAACTTCAAAGGAACACATTAAAAATAATGATATGAAAATTTCAGAAGATAAAGTTAATTTGGCTGGTCATTAATCTCCCCAACATTGTTTAATGCTCCTGCATCATTCTCCCCATCTGCAAAAGAATTCTGCTTCAATTTGGAAACCAAATCAAGACATAATTCTTCATCTATTTTCTTCAATTCCTGACTCGAAACCCAAACATCTTCAGAGTGTGATTTTCCCTTCCAATAAACCAAGTATTGAGTATAGGTTCCCCTACGAGTGCAAGTTGATCTCACATCAAGAACATCAATGACTTTTTGTTGAGATTTATTTTTCGCAGCGTTAACTAAACCAACAACTAAGTCTTCAGGCTTTATAAGATGGTCTTATGTAGCTTCATGATATGAGTACAAATCACTGACATTGAAAACATGACTTATCATTAAACCATCTGGTAGATCGACCCTATAAGCATTTGCGCCTAATTTCTTCAATATACGACATGGACCAAGCTTCTTTGGTCGCAGCTTGTTATAAGATCCAAGGGAACCTTTCTTTTCGTAAGTAAACCATGACAAGATCACCTTCCTCAAACTCCTTGTTTCTCCTGTGTTTATTAGCTTTTAACTTGTAATTTTGATTAGCTTGGTTCAAATGGTCCCGCACTTGTTGGTGAATACTCTTAACCTGAGTAGCAAACTCTTCCGCTTCCATGTTAACACAACGATGATTTGGCAAAGACAGGAAATCAAGAACTTGACGGGGAGATCTCCCATAAACAATCTCAAATGGGGACTTTTTAGTCGATCAGTTGAACGACCTGTTGTAGGCGAATTAAGCTTGTGGATGACAAATTCCCACCTCTTTGGTTGTTCTTTCACCAAGTTCCTTAACAGATTTCCAAGCGTGCGATTGACGACCTCAGTTTGGCCATCTGTCTGCGGATGATAAGCACTAGAAAACTTTAATTCCGTATACAACATCTGCCACAATGTTTGCCAAAAGTGACTCATGAATTTGACATCTCGATCTGAAGTGATGGAGTGTGGAAGTCCATGCAAATGAACCACTTTACAAAAGAACAGAACAGCAACATGAGAAGCATCTGTACACTTTTTGCAGGGTATGAAATGTGCCATTTTGGAGAATCTGTCGACCACGACAAATATTGAATCATTACCATGTGGTGATTTCAGTAAACCAAGAATGAAGTCCATAGAAAGGTCCTCCCAAGGAGCATTAGGAGTAGGAAGGGGCTGGTATAAGCCTGTGTTTTGTACTCCTCCTTTTGCTGTTTGACAAAGCAAGCATTTTTGAACAAATTGAGCAACATCTCTCTTAAGGCTTGGCCAAAAGTAACGCTCTTTAACAAGTGCTTCAGTCTTATCCCTTCCAAAATGTCCGCCCAACCCATTACCATGCAATTCCTTAATTACCATCAACCTTAAAGAACTATCTGGTAAACACAACTGATATCCCTTGAAGATATAGCCATTCATCAACAAAAACTCGCTTTCTTTTCTGTCTGAAATCTCCTGTGTTACTTTAGAGAAAAAATGGATCAGCAGCATACGATTCAGGTAAAAGATCAAAACCAATTACCTCTTAAGAAAGTTTGGTCAACAAAGAAAACTTTCAGCTCAACACATCAGTAACTTTGTTCGAAGTGCCTGCCTTATGGTTTAACACAAAGCTGAATTTTTCCAAGTAGGAAACCCAACCGGCATGCCTTGAGTTCAACTTTCTTTGTGCTTTCAAAAATTTTAATGCCTCACGATCTGAATAAAGAACAAATTCAACCCCGATAAGATATCCTTCCCAATGGCATAATGCTTGTACCACCGCGTACAACTCCTTATCATAAGTTGAGTATTTTAGCTTGGCATCACTCAACTTCTCACTAAAATAAGTAACAGGCTTACCTTCTTGCATCAATACACCACCAACACCAACATTGGAGGCATCACACTCAACATGAAAAACCTTAGAGAAGTCTGGAAGGGATAGAACAGGGGCCGTCACAAGCTTTGATTTTAATAGGGTAAAACTTTTACCTGCAGCTGGTGTCCACTTGAATTCCTTGCTTTTCAAAACGTCCATCATTGGAGCAGCGATGGAGCTAAAGTTCTTGATAAATTGGCGATAGAAAGAGGCAAGCCCGTGAAAACATCGAACATGTGTGAAATTTATTGGAATTGGCCAGTCAAGTATGGCCTTAACCTTCTCACCATCTACTCGCAACCCATCTGCACTTACTTCATACCCCAAAAATATAAGCCGATCAACCATGAAACTACACTTCTTAAGATTGAGAAACAACTTGTTATCACTTAGAATATTGAGCACCTTCTCTAAATGATCATGATGTTGAATTTTGTCCTTGCTATAGATTAAAATATCGTTAAAGTAAACGACGACAAACTTCCCAATAAAATCTTTCAAAACCTAATTCATAAGCCTCATGAAAGCACTAGGCACATTTGAGAGTCTGAATGGCATAACAAGCCACTCGTACAAACCTTCCCTAGTTTTGAAGGCCGTTTTCCACTCGTCTCTTGGTCGGATGCGAATCTGATGGTAACCACTCCGTAAATCAAGTTTGCTAAACACAACAGCCCCAACAAGTTCAACAAACATATCATCTAAATGAGGGATCGGGAATCTGTACTTAATAATGATCTTATTCACTACTCGACTATCAATACACATCCTCAAAGACTGATCTTTCTTTGGCGTCAAAAGAGCTGGTACCACGCAAGGGCTAAGAGACGGACGAATCAATCCCTTCTTAATCAATTCTTCCACATGCCTTTGTAATTCAGCATGATTTTTTGGAGACATTCTGTAATGAGGTAGATTAGGAAGATACGAACCTGGCACCAGGTCAATTTGATGTTGTATATCTCTTAGAGGAGGTAACCCAGCTGGAAGTTCTTCGGGGGCCAAACCACTAAATTTGTCTAGTAATCTGGAAACTTAAGCCGGAGTACAATTACTAGTATTATCTCCACAAACTTCTTTTACGACCGATGCATAGAATACCCCTTCTTCTTTGCAAGCATCTTCAAAAGCTCGTTGAGTCAGTAAGCTTATTGCACTCTTAGAATCCACACTTTTAGGATCTGAACTCTTAAAATCTATGCTTGTCAGAGTATCTTTTACAGGCTTCAACAAATACTTCACACCATCTTTTTCAAGAGAATAAGTATTATGTCTTCCACCGTGTTGTGTGTTGCGATCAAAATGCCATGGCCTTCCAAAAAGTAAATGGCAAGCATCCATAGGAAGAACATCAAAGTAGATGCAGTCTTCATACTTACCAACATAAAACTTTACTCGACATCGTTGTGACACCCTGACTTCTCCTCCCTTTTTGAACCATGAAACTTTATAAGGCTTTGGATGAGGCTCACAAGCAAGATTCAACTTTTCTACCATTGTTTTGGAAATCAAGTTTTCGACGCTAATCAATCATCAAGATGCAATTTTTCCCTTCACAAATGCAATAGGTTCGAAAAATGTTATGCCTAAGCCACTGGTCATCTTCTTGGATTGTCATGATACATCGAATAACGAGAGTTTAAGCATCAAAATCTGGTTCACAATGCTCGAATTCAGCCTCATCCTCAGATTCGTCATGTACTGGATTACTCTTCATGTCTACATCATCTGGTTCTTCTTTCGTAAGATTCACCTCAGCTTTTTTCTTCAGACATTCATATGATCTATGCCCCGTTTCTCCACACCTGAAGCATTCAAAACCAGATTTTTTTGCTCTGTATTTTTTCCTCCATCACGTGACTTTGGAAATTCTGACATAGAAGTTGCATTCTTCTTGACCTGGAATGACGACGACGATTTGTCTTTGTCTTTTCCTGAATGGGAACTTTCGCCTCTCTTGAATGAGAATAACTTGACTCTTTCCTCAGCCTTTAGAGCCCACTGATAAGCCTCTTCAAATGTTTCCATACGTTTCTTAAGAAGTTCTCCACGAATATTAGACTTCAGACCGCCTGTATATCTAGCCACAAGTTGATCGTCATCTTCAATCAAATTAAGGCGACTCAAAAACTTGTAAAATTGCTATGGAAACTCTGCAACTGATTGATCATTGCGTTGGCTTAGTTGGTGAAATTTTCAATAGAGTGATTGGGAAAAATCGAAAGGGAGGAACTTATCATCCAGCTTCAATTTCATTTCCGCCCACGTAGTAATTCTTGGTATTCCCCGCCTATCTATGTTCCGTTGGTACTGCTGCCACCAAATAAGAGCATGTCTCTTCCATTTCGTAGCAACAAACTGAAATTTGCGGTCTTCAGAAAGGTTTTTCAAGTCAAAGAAAGCTTCCAAAGCTGACACCCAATCGCAATAATCCTCTGGATTGAGCTCGCCTTCAAAATCTGGTACCTGAACGTTTATGTTTATGTCTGAGTTTTCAAGTGCACGAGCCAGCCGCTCCATAGACCATGTATCTGACCTTCGAGCCTGTGCCAAATCGCTGTAAGTTGAGGATTCTGCTCCAGCTTCGAATAAAGTTTCATCTCTAGACCCTCCAGAGTTACTCCTTCTACCTCGAGGCAGTGAAACAGCAGTTCGTTGTAGTAACTCAGCCAACATTTGATGCAACGCTTGATTGGACTGTCATAACTCAATCAATTCCGCCCTCAAATTCACTTCTTCGATATTTCTACGCCTTGGAGGCATTGATAAATGAATGAAAAAATCGCAGTCGGATCAACAGCTCTATTCTGATACAGGCCGAGACCTACAAGAGATAGAAACCTAGGATGCCATTCAACTAGGGGTGATGGAAGCCACTCAACGTCACTAATCCCGGAAGCCACTCGACGCGACCAAGCCGATAGCTTGATTCAAAGGAGGATGACAAGTGCAGTTTTACAAACAAGTGTAATTTTGACACTGTTAACTCCAAACACTATTTCACAATAATGGATATCTAAATAAAGATCAAACAGAGAAAAATGTAGATAATCAGTAAGCACAAGAAATAATAAATGCAGAAAGTAAGAACACAATATTTGGAGTGGTTCAATCGATAAACGATCTACGTCCACTACCAAGATGGTTAGTCTTGGATTTTCAAGAGTGATTCAACTATTGAGTATGAGAGATTACAAGTTACAAAGATCGATACTCAAAGCTAAAATCTATTCTATGAAGATTGAATCCTAGACTATAACCAGTGTATCTCAAATGATTAATCTATGTGATTAAACAAGTGAGGTGTGTGTGTGTTCAAGATCAAGGCTCTTTAAATCTTTGAGATGTAGAGCACAATGATTCTTGATGTGTATAAGGCTTGATTTCTGGGCTGGGGAATATTTCTTGAAGGTTGAAGATGAAGATTCAATGGACTTAGAATTTTTGGGCAGAGCTTCAACTTCTTATGAACTCACAGCAATTTCTCAAGTTTCAAGCAATCTTCAAATGAAGAAGGTTGGGGGTATTTATACCCAAGCATCAGGAATATAGCCGTTGGACACAGCTGTTGTAAGGACAGTCCTTGATGCAATCTCATTGGTCCACAGTAACCACTTTTGTCCTTTGGAACTGTTGATGCAGGTAAAGCTGATCAGACCTCAGCTGCAATCAAGGTGGTTAGGACATCTGTCACCTTTTTAAGATTCTTGCAGATCTTGTCTGAAAAGTAATCACGTGACAGGATATGGTGGTTGACATTTGATATTGCTGACGTGGATTCCAACGGTCAAAGGAGTTCACTTCCAGTAGCCAATCATTGGGGCGGTTCTGGTGATGAGCGGTTTGACAAAAAGCGGTTCCACCAAAAGAGGAATTCTTTAAGTGCGGTTTGAGTATGAAACTACAAGGCAGTTGCATGAAGCGGTTCAAAGGGGTTTGCACTTAGGGGTTCAGAGAAGCGGTTTCAGAAAAAGTCTCACCAGGCTGTTCCAGGAGCGGTTCAGCCTAGGCGGTTTTAATGGGGTGGTCTGAAACTCTGAACTGCAATCCTCAGATCCAATGAGTCTTGTGACAGTCTTCAAGCCTAAATTTAACCTATACTATAAAATGGACTTAGCTAAAAAATTGAAGTCTAAGCTTCATTACATAGGGTCCTAAAGTCCTTAAAATAAATAGGAGGTTATGGTATCAATCAAATCTTATACAAAATAAGAGGGTTAAAACATATGCATACCCAACAATCTCCCCCTATTTGATTGATGCCATTACCTACTACAGCAAAAGCAAACATTGTACTTGGTAAAAACATGTCCATAAGATTTAACATGGTAAGTCATGTCCCAAGTCAATGCACACACTAGCTTAAGCTATAGATTTCTATACTATTGAAAGATTGAAAAACTTACAATTTGAAGAGTATAGAAATGCATTCAGTGCACTTAAAAAATGTGAGTTTAGGTTCAAAGTGCAGTTTAAACTGAATGTTTAAACATCAATTCAAAAGAGTGATTTTTAAGTTGAAAAATATTTGAATGAGGTTTAAGACCTTAAGCGGTTTCATTGTTCTACAAACAAGCAGTTTGATATGAACAAGGTTTTGGAACCATGATGCAATTTCCATTAATTCCCAAAGTGTTTACAGATGCAGGAATGAAAGAAAATTACAAGGTTACAAAAACAAAAATAAAGTAAGTTGGACAAAAAGAAATACAAGGTAAGTGCGGTCCAACTTACAAAATGCGGTTCAAAAATAATTAAGGAGAAGCGGTTATTGCTGGGGCGGCTTGTTGACTTCATGTTCAGCTCCAATGGTCCCAGCTCTTAATTGGTTTGGCTCAAAAGCTTTCCTTAATCTTCTTACTTCTTCAGCAGTCCTGATCAGGGTTGACTCTAGCTTCTTCAAGGCATTGACTGAGTGAGCAGAAGTAGAGTTGGTGGCACCAACCGCTTTGGTATTTTCCACAAGATTTTCCTTGATTATATCAAGCTTCACATTGACAGAGGAATAGATAGAGTTGAAAATGGTGTGGAGTTCTTCTTGAACTAAAGCGGTTTGGGCTAGGATTGCTTGTTCCATTGGTTCAAGATCCACAGATACCTTCAGGGAGGAATTGAGTTCATTGGCTGTTGAGCCAAGTCTGGAATTGAATCCTTCCCTGAGGTTGTCCAAGCGGTCATTGAACTCATCTTGGATCTCGTTCAGCTTGGCCTTCACTGTATCTGACACAGTATCCAGATTCACCTTGGAATCCACCTTGAATAGATCAATTTGTTCCAAGACTTCTTCACGCAGAGAATCCAAAGCGGTTTGGACAATTTGAGCCTGCTGCGGTCTGGAGTCAAGGAAACTGAGAAATTTCTTGCCTATCTCTCCAAGGTCCTTCTCTAGGGAATTGCAGATCTTTTCTTTAAGGTCACCCAAAATTTTATCCAAGTCAGCAACAGATTCCTTATCTCCTAAGGCTTTGGACATTCCTTCTTCAACAGCAGCTTTGATGAGAGAAGCGGTTTGGCTGTCAGGAGCGGTTGAAGAGGATGGAGCGGTTGGAATTGCTGTAGATTTCTCCCCCTTAATGGCATCAAGCAAAGAAGCTTTAAGGGTTGCAAACTCAAGGGAGTGAGATTCTACTTTGGCCTGTAAGGAGCGGTTGGAATCAAGGAGGGAGGCATTCGAGGCGGTCAAAGATATGACATGGCCTTGGTTTATAACAAGTTGGCCTTGAATCAGATTAAGGGTTTGGAGAATTTGGGAGTACTCTGAGGAAGGAGCGGTTGAGGATGTAGCGGTTGTGAAGGGAGGAGGCGGTTGGTATTGGTTGGTTTCAGGTGCGTTTTGTGTTTGGAGGAGGTGAGTTTTGTCTAATGGGTGAGTTGCGTGCAGTTGGTGATTTTGAAGGGGTGTTAGATTTGGAGCGGTTAGGTGTAGGGGAATGGGAGCGGTTTTTGTTAGGGGAATTGGTTGGGGTTGGATCATCCCTAACAGATTTGGAAGTGGCATGTCCAGCAGAGGGCTTGGATTGCTATTGTTGATAGGCGGAGTGAGTGGGGGTTTGGTTTGAATGTTGTGAGTTTATGGAATGGGAATGTTGGGGTGAGTTATATTGGGATTGGGAGGATAATGGGGAAAGGGATTTTCTGGGGGAAAGTGAAGGGGAATTTTGAAGTGATTGAGGAGGAGAATTTTGAGGAGTAGGAGGAGAGGAATTTCTGGGTGGTGAAGGAGAGGGTTGGACAGGCTTGGATTTTCTGGGGGTTTTCTTTTTGGCCATCATCTTCCTTCTCTTTGATTTCTCCCCCTGAATTGGTGCGGTTTTGATAGGGGAAGGGGTTATGGATTTGGTTTTTGAAGGGGATTTGGAAGGAGATTTGTTGGGGGATTGGATAGGTGATTGGACAGGAGAGGTTTGAGGGGTTGGAGGCGGTTCCTGATGGGAGGCAGTTGGGTCAACAGACTTGCCTTTGGCCTGATACTTCTCAGCTTGTTCCTTGGCCAATCTATCAATTCTATCCTGAAGAACCTTCATCTGTTCTTCCACAAATCCAATCCTTCCATCTCATCCCTGGCCTTCTTGGCTCTAGCCACCAAGTTGGGAATACTTGGGTCTTCCTCTTCTTCTTCTTCATCCACCAAATTCATGGTTTCAGGTTGCTTATCCTTCTTCTTCTTTTTACTAGGACCAGCTCCATCATCAGCATTAGGCGGTTTGGTTTCTGGAGCGGTCTTGGTTTTCTTAGGAGGCGGTTCTGCTCTTGCTTGTGGCTTCCTGGACCGCTTGGCTCCTTTAGCTTTTAGAGCGGTTGAGGGATCTCTTAGTTCATAGGGCTCCTTCAAGGGATAGGTATATGCATCATACAAGGATTTGTATAATGCATCTCCATTAGCATACCTGAAGGAGTGGCATGCAAGCAATCCAAGAGAATCATCTGAGCAGTCCACCATAAGCTCTGGATTCTTGGTGACCATATCATCTAGATGCTCAAAGTCCATTAATAGAGCGGTTATGATCCTGCAGAATGGTCTCCACCTCTGATCTTCACCTTTGACCTTGGACTGATAGGTTTCAACACTATCTCTTATTTCCATGTAGAGGATTTTAGGCCAATGCAGTTGGATCTCCATAAAGATAGCAGAACAATACATCCATTGTTGGGATGTAAAGTTGTTGTGGTTTCTTAGTCTTTCCACAAATAGTTCTCCCAACCAGATAACCAATGTGGCTCATCAGCTCACCAAAATTCTTTCTGGGGATCTTCTTGTACTTCTTAACCAAGGTGTCTACTTTGGCGGTTTGGAGGGCAGCATTGTCCTGAATAACTTGATCAACCTCTAATGGAGCACCACCAATAACAAATCTGAAAAGCCTTCTGATGTCAATGTAGTCAATGGATAGCGTCAGGCCTTCAACCACAGCAGTCAGGCAGGCAACTCTTTGTCCTTGATCTAGAATTCTTTACCTTTTCTTGGCGGTTGGATACAGGCGATTTGACTGCTTGCGGTTTTAGTAGAGGCGGTTTCAACATAAGCGTTTTCAATCCTTAATAGGAGTTTTATCCTAAACTCAACAAACAAGTTAGCAAATAAAAAGTATGAAATTTATTTAAGTTCAAGCATACCCATTTCTCCTCTGAGAAAAGAAAATCTCTTTGAGTCAAGAGCCTTGGTGAGGATATCAGCAATCTGGTTGTCTGTCCCCACGTACTCTAAATGGATATTCCTCTTCTCCACATGGTCTTTGAGGAAATGATACTTGATATCTATATGCTTGGTCTTGGAATGCATGACAGGGTTGTTGGAGACTGAAATTGTTGAAGTGTTGTCACACATGATAGGGCAATTTCCTTCATGGATTCCATAGTCCACCAACAGCTGCTTCATCCAAAGGATTTGACAGCAACAACTCCCAAAGAAGAATATACTCACTTCCGTGGTTGACACCGAAACCGAAGCTTGCTTCTGCTAGCCCAAGCAACTAGTCTGCTCCCAAGGAAATGACAAGTCCCACTAGTGCTTTTCCTCAATAGTACAAGCCGCATAATCGCATCCGAATAACCTACAAGATCGAAGTTCGAATCTTTGGAATACCAAATTCCAAGGTTAGTGGTTCCGTATAAATAGCGGATTATACGCTTGACTGCAATAAGATGTGCTTCTCTAGGATCTGCTTGATAGCGTGCACATACACAGACACTAAACATGATATCGGGCCTACTAGCAGTTAAATAAAGTAATGAGCCGATCATACCTCGATATAAAGTTTGATCAACTTTCTTACCTTTGAGATCTTTATCTAGCTTATTGTCGGTGGCCATTGGAGTATCATATGCTTTAGCATTTTCTAATCCAAACTTCTTAATTAGCTCCTTGGTATATTTGGCTTGGTTGAGGAAAATACCTTCTTCGCATTGCTTGATTTAAAGCCCGAGGAAGAATGTTAATTCTCCCATCATGCTCATCTCAAACTTGCTTTTCATTAGCTTTTCGAAATGCTTACAAAGTAACTCGTTAGTAGAACCAAAAATGATATCATCAACATATATTTGAACAAGTAAAGTATGATCATTGTATTTGGCAATAAAAAGAGTTGTATCGATTTTACCGCGTTTAAATCCCTTTTCTAGTAAAAATTTAGAGAGAGTCTCATACCATGCCCTTGGAGCTTGCTTAAGTCCATACAAAGCTTTCTGGAGTTTGTAGACTTGATTGGGAAATTTGGAGTCTTCAAATCCAGGCGGTTGTGCAACATACACGGTCTCTTGCAGTTCACCGTTGAGGAAAGCACACTTCACGTCCATTTGATATAACTTGAAACGCTTGAAAGAGGCGTAGACTAAGAAGATTCTTATAGCTTCCAATCTTGCAACTGGAGCAAAGGTTTCGTCATAATCGATTCCTTCTTCTTGCCTATATCCTTGTGCAACCAACCTTGCTTTATTCCTAGTGATGCTTCCATTCTCATCCATCTTATTCCAAAATACCCACTTAGTTCCTATCACTCCTTGATCCTGAGGTCTAGGCACCAAATTCCAGACCTTGCATCTTTCAAACTGGTTGAGTTCTTCTTGCATAGCAACGACCCAATTGGAATCTTGGAGTGCTTCATCAATCTTCTTGGGTTCAATTTGAGATATTAAGGAAGTATGCTCATCATAATTCAATCTCCTTGTTTGAACACCGGAAAACAGATCACCTATCACATTAGAGAGAGGGTGGCTGCTGACTTCTCGAACCTCCGGGGGTAAGTCTGGTTGGACTGAGGTTTGCTGAAGATCTTCAATTGGAACGTCGTTAGATCCTTCAGCGAAGTCATGGAAGGTAAGTTGACGAAGAGGTTCTATAAGCTGGATAGGGGAATTCTCAACTTCATCTTCCCTAGGAGTTGCATCTGGAGTAGGAACTTCAGGTGCGGTTTCAAATCTGCTGTTTGAGGGAATTTCAGTTGAGGGTGCTGGATTTTGCAAACTGAGGTTCAAAGCGGTTTGAGAGGGTTCACCCGTTTCATTATGCTCAACAAAATCATCAAGACATTTGGAGCCAAATGTGGCTCAAGGAGAGAATGCTCATCGAAAGTAACATGGACAGACTCAACTATTTTTAAACTAGTTTTATTGAAAACACGAAAAGCTTTTGAATGTTTAGCATACCCAACAAAAATACCTTCATCGGCCTTGGCTCCGAATTTACCTCTATTATCTCTTCCGTTGTAGAGGACAAAACATTTGCAGTCAAAGATCTTGAAGAATACAATGTTGGGGGTTCTTCCTCGCCAAAGCTCATAGAGAGTCTTATTATAGGTTTTGTTGATGAGGGAGCGGTTCTGAGTGAAGCATGTCAGATTGATTGCTTCACCCCGTAAATACCGAGGCACTTGGCTTCGTATATCATTGTCTTTCCAAATTTCAATCAACGTCCAGTTCTTCCTTTCCACAACCCCATTTTGTTGTGAAACACCAGCGGTTGAGAAATTGTGATCAATCCCATGGTCATCACAATACTGAGCAACACCGTTGTTCTTAAATTCTGTTCCATTATCTGATCGAACACTAATGATGTCGTCTTCTTTTTGAGTTTGGAGCCGTCTAAAAAGTGCGGTGAGAATTTCATAACAATCATCTTTGGAAATCATCATCTCAACCCACGTATATCTTGAATAATCATCCACCACCACTAAAGTCTATCTATTTCCTCCAATGCTGGCTGTGGTTACGGGTCCAAACAAATCTATGTGAAGCATTTGTAAGCATCTTGAAGTTGATGGAGCGGTCTTGCTGGTGAAAGACGACGCGGACTGCTTACCAAGTTGACATGCACTGCATTTCTCTGGATGATGGTCAGCCACTTTGGGTAAACCGCGAACGAGGTTTTCCCTACCAATCTTTGCAAGATACTTGAAGTTCAAGTGGCTCAACCTCTTGTGCCATAGCCAACTATTTTCGCTCACATTTTTAGCTACAAAACAGAGATTAGTAATACTACATGCAGAATTTAGATCAATAATGTAAATATTACTCTTACGAATCCCTGTGAGTAGGGTGACTCCGGAAATGCTATCTTTGATAAAGCAGTTTGATGACGTGAAGTTGCAAAGCATTCTTTTGTCGCAGAATTGAGAAATTGAAAGGAGGTTGTGCTTGAGTCCTTCAACAAGAGAAACCTTCTCAATAGTTAGGTTTCCTCTCCTTATAACACCATATCCAATGGTCTTTCCTTTGTTGTTGTCACCAAAGGTTACAGACGGACCACTTGCTTCAATGACATCTTCGAGTAATGATCTATCTCCAGTCATATGTCTTGAGCAGCCACTGTCAAGATACCATTCATTTTCCTTGAAGTGACCAGCCATTAAGCAGAGGACCTGAAATGTAAACATTAAGAATGAGGTCCCCCTTTATTCCTGGGTCCTGAAGTTAGCAACCCTTCACGACCCACACCTGTTTGACAGAAGGAGGTTTACTCTTCCTGGCATTGGATGTGAATCGCAAAAGGCATTCTGCAGCCTTGTGACCTAAACCATCACACATAGAACATTTATAAAAGCTACAAGCATCATGAGGTTTTACTAACTCCTTACTCTTCTTAGGAGTTGCATGCGGTTTGGGAGGCGCGGTTTCAGGCTTAACAAAGGGAACTGGCTTTAGTTTGACCACGTATTTTCTGGGAGCGCTCTTATTACTTTTGAAGGCAGGTCGAGTGGTCGAAGAAGAGGCGCGGTCAGACTTGCGGTTGCCAGCATCTCTAGTTCCACCAGAAGCGGTTTTAGGGATGCGGCCAACTCCATATGCCATTTCCTCTGAAGCAATACTCTCAAAATCCTTTGGCTTCATCTGAGAGTTCTTCCCATATTGTTTCCCTCTTGGGTAGACATAATTAATTTGTTGTCCTTTACCCTTTCCTTTAGCATGCTTCCCCTTAGGAATTACTTTAGTTAGTTTCAAAATTTCCTCATCCTTTTCACTAGAGGATGCACACTTCTCCTCTTCTTCAGATCCAAAACCTAGACCTTCCTTAATTCCAGAGGGAACTTGGAAATCTATGATTTAATCCGAGTAGGATTTTGACTTGAGCCACCCATCAATAATCATTTGACGATCGTTGAGTTGGGTGACCAGGTCATCATTCCGGAGTTGAAGTGCAGCAACCTTAGTTTCAAGGATGCGGTTTTGATCAGCAAGAGAAGTCATACTTCTGATTTGGTCCTTAAGATTTGAAATTTCAGACCTCATCACAGTTTTCTCCGTCTTGTACAGATTAAGTTCATCGTGAGCTAAGCTTAAGGCTTTCTTAAGATTAGAGAATTGATGGATCACCATTTCAGCTTCCTTGAACATCCTTTCATGTTCCATGAGAGAAACCTCTTCCACCACCTTTTTCAAAATTTTCTTCTTTGGAATTATTTTTGAAGGTGGAGCATTTGTAGACGAGAAAATGGGACGTGAATATGAACAATTTCCTATCTTAATACTAGGAGTAAGTTTGATATCATCATCCAATTTATAATTAGGAAGTTTATTTGAAACCTCTTTTTCCTCCATATCCTGCAACTCGACTGACTCAGAATCTGATTCATCGGAAGCATCTGCAACTAAGCAGAGATTAACCTCTTCGGTTTCTTCGTCACTTCCATCATCATAATCTGTTTCAATCCAAGTTGCTAATTCCTTGGAATTCTCTTCCTCCTCAGCAACCATTCCCTTGCGACGAGAAAATTTCGCAGGAGAGGTTTTCTTTTTCATGTATTCGTATTTGGGCTGTGGACACTCAGATGCAAAGTGACCAGGTTTTCTACAATTGTAGCATACTAGATCACTCTTTTTCTTTGTATCTCCAGCCTTAGAAAATGTTGCAGGAGGTTTGCCTTTTGAAAATATTTTTGTGAAAGGTTTTGAGGCTTTTCTAAATTTTTGAAATCTTTTCACAAACATGGAAAAATCATCATCATCCATCTCGATGAGTGATGAGGTTGATATGGAAGAATCTGCGGTTTGATTGGATGTAGATGGTTTCTCCTCTTGTTCCACTACGGACATAGAAAGCGATTTGGTTTTCCCTTCAATTTCTTCGATATGATTTAATTTAAGCTCATAGACTCTAAGGTTTGCATACAAGTTACTTAACGACCAAGTATTCAAAACTTTTGAGTCTTCTAGAGAGGTAGCCTTATTAACCCATCTAGAACCTAAAGCAGATAGGAAAGTCATATTGATTTCCTTATCGGTTAAAGTTTTGCCAGGAGATCTACAAGCATTAACTACCTCAACATAGCGGTCGTAGGTTTGACGCAAGGTTTCATTGGGTTTTCTGTTGAAGTTGTTGTAGGATCTTTCAACAGCATATAACTTGCTTTCCTTGCATTCGTCATCACCTTCGAGGTAGCTCTCTATGGCATCCCACATCTGCTTTGCGGTTTTGAGGTACATCACTTTCTGAAGAGTTGAAACGGGGAGGGTTCCAGAAATGATGTGCCTTGCCTTGCTGTCTAAGGAAACTAATCTCTTCTCTTCATCCGACCACTCCTCTTTTGGCTTTTTGACTTCTGGAGTTTCTGCAATGGTGGTTGCATCAGTGTTGGCCTTCATTGGAATCCATGGGCCATTGACTACACACTCCACCAGTATCTCATCAATTGTTTCCAAATGAATGAGCATTCTGCACTTCCAGATGTCGAAGTGGTCTTCGTCCAAGATTGGAATGTGTGAATAGTTAACAGTAGTCATTGTCTTTGAATTTTCCATATTGAATCGGCACACAAGCTGTTAAGCTTGAAAAACAGTGGTTTTAAAATGTGTTAGCTCTGATACCACTTGTTGGTCCCAAAGGTGGCAACAAGGGTGAAAATACAGCTAGAGGGGGGGTGAATAGCTGTTTAAAATTTTTCGCCCTTGATTTAAAACTAATCCTCTATACTTACAAAACTACTTGCAGTGTATAAGAAACTGCAATTAGAGTTATAAAATGCACAGCGGAACAAAAAAGTTACAAAGCGGTTTTGGGAGAGGCGGTTTGTAAAGCGATTTAGGTAAAGCGGTTTTGACAAGTGCAGTTTTACAAACAAGTGTAATTTTGACACTGTTAACTCCAAACACTATTTCACAATAATGGATATCTAAATAAAGATCAAACAGAGAAAAATGTAGATAATCAGTAAGCACAAGAAATAATAAATGCAGAAAGTAAGAACACAATATTTGGAGTGGTTCAATCGATAAACGATCTACGTCCACTACCAAGATGGATAGTCTTGGATTTTCAAGAGTGATTCAACTATTGAGTATGAGAAATTACAAGTTACAAAGATCGATACTCAAAGCTAAAATCTATTCTATGAAGATTGAATCCTAGACTATAACCAGTGTATCTCAAATGATTAATCTATGTGATTAAACAAGTGAGGTGTGTGTGTGTGTGTGTTCAAGATCAAGGCTCTTTAAATCTTTGAGATGTAGAGCACAATGATTCTTGATGTGTATAAGGCTTGATTTCTGGGCTGGGGAATATTTCTTGAAGGTTGAAGATGAAGATTCAAAGGACTTAGAATTTCTGGGCAGAGCTTCAACTTCTTATGAACTCACAGCAATTTCTCAAGTTTCAAGCAATCTTCAAATGAAGAAGGTTGGGGGTATTTATACCCAAGCATCAGGAATATAGACGTTGGACACAGCTGTTGTAAGGACAGTCCTTGATGCAATCTCATTGGTCCACAGTAACCACTTTTATCCTTTGGAATTGTTGATGCAGGTAAAGCTGATCAGACCTCAGCTGCAATCAAGGTGGTTAGGACATCTGTCACCTTTTTAAGATCCTTACAGATCTTGTCTGAAAAGTAATCACGTGACAGGATATGGTGGTTGACATGTGATATTGCTGACGTGGATTCCAACGATCAAAGGAGTTCACTTCAAGTAGCCAATCATTGGGGCGGTTCTGGTGATGAGCGGTTTGACAAAAAGCGGTTCCACCAGAAGAGGAATTCTTTAAGTGCGGTTTGAGTATGAAACTGCAAGGCAGTTGCATGAAGCGGTTCAAAGGGGTTTGCACTTAGGGGTTCAGAGAAGCGGTTTCAGACAAAGTCTCACCAAAGTGCGGTTCCAGGAGCTTGATTCGGCTAGGCGGTTTTAATGGGGTGGTCTGAAACTCTGAACTGCAATCCTCAGATTCAATGAGTCTTGTGCCAGTCTTCAAGCCTAAATTTAACCTATACTATAAAATGGACTTAGCTAAAAAATTGAAGTCTAAGCTTCATTACATAGGGTCCTAAAGTCCTTAAAATAAATAGGAGGTTATGGTATCAATCAAATCTTATACAAAATAGGAGGGTTAAAACATATGCATACCCAACATATGGTCAAATGTCATAATTAAATCTCATAAGGTTACTTCATTTAGTCCCTAGACCTGAGATTATCATGACCTTACATATGATGAAAGTCATGTTTGATTTTAGTCAAACGATATCTTAACACGATATCTATAAAGGTTATCTTTGGCATGATCGGATTCATGATGGGAAGGATGATAAGTCAAGATGGAATTTGTCCCTCGGAAGAGAGATGTTTTGCTTGGGCCCCTCGATGAGTGATAATGATGAAAGTGTATGGCCATACCCCAATACGATTGAATTATCATTATACTCAAAATCGAGAAAGCATTGAACAAAGACAAGTTGACGAGGACCATGACTTGTGTTCAATATAACATCGCGAGACAAAGGGAGAAATGGAAGTGTACCATTGGAAACGTGAACTCTTACGTTATATTATTTGGGTAGACATAATGGCTTGCTATAGTCCACTTATGTCTTATGAGATTCGATATGATCGAACTCATTGCCAACATAGTATAATCCTATTGGGTCACACACAACTAGAATGAATTGGTTAAACCAAAGGAAGAATGATTGAGAGTTTCTGGATATGACAATCTTTGTCACGCGACATACCTAGCCATGTGGCAGACTATATCGTGCGACATATCTTGCCAAAAGACGCGGTTGACAGCCTGGTTTCCGAATTCGACTAGGAAACATATTTCATACTAAAGTAGTATAAATATAGAGGTCTGTTAACCCTAATTGCCTAGCCGAAATTTTTAAGGGAAATTCATAACAAAATACTCTCAATATTCTTCAAGGTTTTTGATCTAGCAATCATCAAGAAATCGTTCTTGAAGTCATTCAAAGGTGTGGATACCGAAAGAGGGTCTTCGTTCGTTCATCGATCAAGGCTTAGAGTTCAAGCAATCTGAAGAACGGAGTTTGTGATTCGAAATCACATAATCAAATCGTTCGATAGCTCAAGAACGGAAAGCAAACAAGGTTGGTAAAATTCTATCTCATAGGAATTTAAATTAATTGTATAGAACGGATCCTAGGCTTCTTGGGTTTTATGTTATTTAGTGCTTAATTCCGCTGCGCATGGACCCATAAAATCCAACAGTGGTATCAAAGCCCCGTTCATATGGTTAAGTTTGAATTAACATGCTAGAATCAAGATATAAATTGTTTATATGCTTATTGCATGTTTTTATATGCGATAGAATTTTGATTGTTTATGTGAAATAATGTGAAAATTGTTCTCTAATTATGATGAATTAAATCTGTAAAAGAGTTGTTTTATATGATTTAATTGCCATCTAAGTAGGTTCTTGCAGTCCCATTAAACGCGCCAGATAAAGATGTCACACTCAACACCCAATTCTCATTGGTATTTTCATGTCCCTTGAATGCCTGAAATCACAAAAAACATGTTAAAATAGTTGCAAAGATTGTTTTCTCTTAAGTGCTACTAGATTTGACGTGGCCAAACTAACCTTGTTTGCCAGCATTTGCTGCAAAACCCGAACAACCTGGGCTCCAGCCGAATGCCCAACAAAGTGGATAGGATGATCTTCATCCCATTCAGGGTAATGCCCTGCATTTGAAATAAAAATAAACCAAAATATTTAATAATGTTCCCCTTAGCTTAATATAGTTTACAGAAACATCGCAAAATAAGGTAAATTTTTCTACCATGTTCATAAATTCTTCCAAACTGGGAATGCCCACATGCCTTGCTGTGTTCCTCCCCATAATCAACAAGCCCCCCTTTCAAATAATAGAATAATTCACGAGCCCTGCAATCCAAAAACCTCTAAAATATTAAAGAGAATTCTACCCAAATAATAACCAGCTGCAAATAAAATGTAATTTTTGGTATCTGCAGTTGCAATAATAGAACAAATCATTAGCCCTGCAACCCAAAATCCACAAAAACAAGAAGACTGAAAAAAAATTGCGTAAGAATATTCTAGAAACATGTGATTTTCCTCTAGTCCAAAACAATTGTCATTCGATTCTTTTCAATTTAACTGAATTACTCCCTCCATCCCAAAACGAAAGCCCAAAAAAATTCAAATTTGCTCTGAGCACTTGAGATTCGAGGCATTTACCTGTCATAAATGCTAGTCAAGGAGCCCAGATCAGGCACAAGGACCCTTTCATCCTTCTTTTCAGCCCCTGCAAAATATGACAGCCCTCCCAATCTCTGTGAAAACCATTCAAAAAATAACACAAAATCAATTCCAACAAATTTGCCAAAAACAAACACGCACTAACAAAACCCAATTTATATACAAATTCAAATTGAAGTAGTGCTTCACCCAGAAAATTGCGAATGAATTAAGGTACTATAAAAGAGGGGTTGGGGGAGGAAAATTAACTCACCCGGTGGAGCTTTGGATTTTCTTTTACCTCCATGGCACTATGCACTTGGGTCTCCAGATTTACTCTACGTCTCCCCCTCTCTTCATGCCTTTTGTGATGCAGATTGGGCTGGTGACAAAGATGACTTTGTATCCACCTCTGGTTTCTTTGTTTATCTCGGCCGTAATTCGGTTACTTGGTCCTCCCGCAAGCAACGTGCTCTTGCCCGCTCCACCACTGAGGCCGAGTTTCATGCCATTGCTGACACCGCTGCTGAGATTACTTGGGTTCGGAACCTGCTTATTGAGCTTGGTATTTCTCTTACTTCTCCGCCGGTTATATACTGTGACAACCTTGGTGCCACAACTTATTTCGCAAACCCGGTTTTTCACTCTCAGATGAAACATGTGGCTCTCTCGTTTCATTTTATCCGTGAACAGGTTCAGTCTGGCTCTCTCTGTGTGCAGCACATTTCTGATAATGACCAACTTGCTGATGTTCTGACAAAATCATTATCTCGTCTACGCTTCGATCAACTCATTTTCAAGATTGGTCTTCTTCAAGGATCGTCCATCTTGCGGGGGTGTATTAAGGATATTAAGGAATCTCCTCCTAAAGTTTCCTAAAGTTATTTATTTGACTTTCTCTATATTATTCCTTGTCAATATCCTCATGTATTTAGATTAGGCAACTAAATATTTGCATTGTGATTAGAATAAGGAAACTCCTTCTCCTTATTAGAATATGATGATTAGAATAAGAAAACTCCTTCTCCTTATTAGAATAGGATGATTAGAATAAGGAAACTCCTTCTCCTTATTAGAATAGGACTCTCTCTTGTATATATATTAAGAGTTTGTGAATAAACAAACCTAAGAATTTTCTAATTTTTACAGTTAAGAGCTATTTTTAATACTCACATTCCCAGCTTAAAATTAATAATTATTTTTAAGACATTCTTAATTTTGTAATTGATTTGATATTTCTTTATCAAACAAGCTTAAGTTTATAATTTATTAAAATGTTCAGAATTAAAAATTTAATTTGGTTATCAAACACACCTTAACTCTAATTTATATCTATATAATAATATGAAAGAGTCTTTTTCTCTCAAATGTAGCTATTAAAGGCAAAAATATTTTTTTTTTTTTGATACCCGGGTTCGAACACCTGGGACTAATCTGGACCACAGACCGGCCAGCGATATGTTGGTGGAGGTAAATCGCGGGATGTGCTTTTGCAACGTAGTGGTGATCAGCATATCTTTCAGAGGCCAAGGGAGCCCTCCTACAAGGCATTTACATCACTTCTTACATCACCAATTGCCGTGCTCAGCAAGCTCGTAGAGACAATTGCATCACTCTTACAACACCAATTGGCTGCTCCAGCTGCTCCTGCCAAGATTCGAACTCCCCACAATGAGGATACAAGCCTAATAATGCTGCTTCCTTAACTGCACGGATGTGCCCCGGGAGGCTCCAAAGGACCCTGAACCAAGGTAGGAATTAAACCACAGAAACTCTCCTTGAGGGGGGAATCGAACCGGTGACCTCCCCTTCGGGAGGCCACCAACATACCACTGGGCCAAGGCCACTTCAAGGCAAAAATATTTTTATCTTGATTTTATGAAACTTTGTTATTGTGCATAAAATGTAGGACAAAGATGTCAATACATAAAATAATTTTATTGTTTTTTAAGAAAGAATGGATGATGTAATCACATTTGAGAACTCAAGTCCAATTGAACAAGACCCATTGAGATGGCAAGTTGGACCTGTCAATCGGTCCAAGTTCAAAGATTTAAAAAAAGCAATGGTTTGGTTCAGTCTTGTTGGATTCTAGATTCAACAAACCATTGATAGATTTATTTAAATCTTTGAACTTGGACCTAGTGACAAGTCCAACTTGCCATCTCAATTGGATTGTTCAATTGGACTTGAGTTCTCAAATGTGATTACATCATCCATTCTTTCTTAAAAAACAATAAAACTATTTTACGTATTGACATCTTTGTCCTACATTTTATGCACGATAACAAAGTTTCATCAAGATAAAAATATTTTTGCCCTTAATAGCTAACATTTGAGAGAAAAAGACTCTTTCATATATATATATATATATATATATATATATATATATATATATATATATATATATAGATTAGAGTTACGGTGTGTTTGGTAACCTAATTAAACTTTTAATTATGAACATTTTAAGAAATTATAAAATTATGCTTGTTTGATAAAGAATTACAAAATTAAGAATGTCTTAAAAATAACTATTAATTTTAAGCCGGGAATGTGAGTCTTAAAAATAGCTTTTAACAATGTAAGAGAGGGAAAGCGAAAAAAAAAAGGAATGAGTTTGAATTTATCTATCAACATATTTGATTTATTTATATTTTGCTATACCAAAAAGCTTTCTTTTGTTGAAACACTTTTTCAGAAATTTATCTATCAACATATTTGAATTTATCTATCAACATATTTGATTTATTTATTTGAGTGTTAATTGAAATTTTAATTAAATTCAGATATAAGTGATTTGTTATTTCAAACTTAAACTCTCATAATTCAAGAGTTTAATGATTTCAGCTCTACTTTTCATATCTTAATTTTAAATTTTATCAATCATGCCCTCAAGATCATACTCCCTCCGCCCCAATAGTAGCTTTCCATTTTGTCATTTTTGGTGTCCCGTTAATAGCTTTCACTTTCCTTTTTTGGCAAAGGAATCTTTACTATTCCCTCCACTCATTCTCTCTTTTACATTATTTTAATACTCACAACACTATTATAATTTACTATTCCCTCCACTCATTCTCTCTCCTATTTTTAAATTACATTCACAACATTTTTACTCCCCTCTCATTTTTTTAATTTGCGTGCAATTCAAAAATTGGACAGCTCTTATTGGGAAGGAGGGAGTATGGTTCTAAATAAAATTTCCCATAATCCCCAAAGTGGAAATGAAAAATTAAGAAAAAAAGGAAAGAAATAAGAGGTTTGAGCCGTGAAGTGAAGCCGACTCCAACCACTTATTTCCAATAACACCCCTGTTAGCAACCCGTATCGGCCCTCTATCGCCGGCAAAAATGATGTCTAAAATTGTAATTTCGTCAAAAGCCAACACATCTCCGATCACAACACACACTGTGCGTCTTCCCTGGCTTCGATTCTCCAAACTCAAGAACACATCTTATTAGATTCTGATAATTCCCTAAATTCATCAAATCGATTCGGTTTCAACGAATAATTTACTGCCGATTCATAGTTACAGCTCAAGGTATTATAATTATCGAATTACGAATCCGTTCATGTAATTGTTCCGTTTACAATTTCATTTTTTTATTATATCAATTTAGCTTTCTTAGGTTTTCGAAAATTTTGATTAGTTTCTATTTTGAAGGAATTTTTTTGTTTTTCTTATGCCATTTTCTCTGTCGATTTAACTTTCTGGGGGTACCAATATACTTAGATTTACGTGTAATTGTGTGTGTATGTGTTTTAATTTGCATGTATTTAATGTGTGTAATTTGAACTGAATTGGAGATCAGAAGCATGAATTGCAGTCTGTGTGGGAGACAGTGACTAGCTAAGCGTTGTTTTATGTTTTGTTAAAGTCTTTGGTGATTGATTTGATTAAAGTGTATCCTTAAATGGAAATGTATGAATGGAGAGAGAGGTTGTAATGTTGGATTTTGGATGTCATTGGTCTATTCATGGGGATCAGCTGCTTCTTTTTCTGAATTATAATTGATTTAAGGAAGAGAAGAAGGTTAATACTCGTAAGTAGAGATTAATGGAAGCTTACTGTTTTATATAGTGCTTACGTTGGGTTTGACAAACAATAGTCACTGTGAACTCTAATGTAGTCACTTGTGGTTATTTACAGTTGTGTCTCAATTCGTAAAACACATAGTATTTAACTTTCTTCAGGAGATGGTATGGGAATTAGTTTCTGATCTGGTTTTCTCTTGGTTGTTACAAATATGTTTCCCAAATAATATGATTGTACTTTTTTTGTTCCCTATTGATAAGATAAGAAATGGATATCTAATCAGCATTCTCATTCAAAAAAGAAAACGTCTATAGGAAGTTCGGAACTCTCATAAGTATTAGTAAGTGCATAAGAAACCTGGGTCTTAAGTTACAATTTGTTTCAGCTCAACTGCTGTGAATTATGGCTGAATTATATGGTTGGTCATTTGCTGATTTTTTTCCTTGCCACTTTTTGGTATTTGGGAGTACATGCCCTTCTGGTTTGCAGTGAGTGCTATGCAAGCCCGGCCCTGAGAGCAAGCAATTAAAGCCATTGCTTTGCGCTCCTCAAATTTTAGCATTATTTGGGCCAATTATAGTATTAATACAAGGCTCAGATTTCAAAGTCAAGGAAACAGCTTGTCCGTGTGGTTTAGCTATTACATTAAAGTTTATTGGAGTTCTCTTTGGCCTGTGTTCGAATCTTGCTGCATGGTGGTTATGTTATTCTGCCCTTCCTCTTTTTTTCATGTTTCCTTTCCTTTCTCTATTGTCGTTTTTCTTTTCATGTCTGTTCCTCTCCTTTCTTTAATTCTGAATCGGATAAATATCCTCTAACCACTATCACATTAAAATTAATGCGATATTTCTTAATTTAATTAGCAGTAAATTTGACTTTCTTTTTGCAACTTTTTAAATTTATTTTCAATTATTTCTTTAATATATTGCTATATATATATATATATATATTTGAATTATTTTCAATAATCACTTTAATATTAGCGCAATATTTATTTGAAATGGTGATTTTAATATTATTGCAATTATTTTTTTCGAATCCTTTGCAATTATCCTAAAATTTTAGTGCAATGTTTCTTTATATCTTTTGCAACTATCTCAAAACAAAAAATTATCGACCCTACCCAACCCAACCCAACCCAATCAAATAGTTGGGGTAAGAAAAATGAAGGCCCCAATTGAAAAATTGGCTTAGGGCCCTGAATCCCACAGTACCGACCCTGGTGCTGTGATGAATTCATTTTTTACATGAGAAAACATTTTGCTTCTATCTATTGTCCACTATGAGTGCATAGCACTCATCCATTACAATAGTGTGGAGTTATCTCCATACCTGATACCTTTCCATGTGGTCGTTCATTGAGATATTTTTGATTGGTATGTGTGGGTATAAATGCCACTTTCTGGTTTGCTAAAATTCCAATTCAGGTGAACCAAGTGCAATCACATTGCTTATATAAGTGAGTAGACACATGTTTGAGTACTAACAATGCTTTATTCTTCTGATGATTATGTTATAAATCAAATTCATTGAGGGCATGTCATCTGGTTGGTTATTCCTCTTTTTAGGATACTTTTGTGGAGTTCAAGATTAGGGTTCCAGAAGTATAACACACACACACATATATATATGCATAGTACTTCATCTGTCGCGAAAAAGAGTCCCACTCTTAGTCATCTGGATTGAACTATGACAAAAATGATGAAAAATTTAATTAGTATCTTGAAATTCTTGATGGTTCATCAGTTATAATTTATAGAAATTCATGAGGATAATTCAATTATCATAAAGGTTTGGTCAAAGTTTAATCAAGTTGACTTTAAAAAATTCAAATTGAACTCTATTTTGTAACGGAGGGAGTATTATATTCTTTTATACCATATTGGTGTGTGGTTTTGTCTGTGTATTTATGTACCTATTTATTTACAGATACTGAATAGGGCAATGAATGCTATTGATGATAACTTAATCAGAATCTGCTGGAAGTGATTTAGATACCTAGCTCTGTCTTTTAATTACCAAAGGATGCAAGCTTTTACCTCACATTTCTATAGGTTTTCCCAATATTTAACTGTGACTTTTCTTATAGGTGATTATGAAGAAAATGTTTCGTCATATGTTGCTTATACATGTTTATTTACTAGTTTTTCCTTTACGGCAGCACCAAAGCTTCCCAAATTGTAATGTTTTCCGTACATTTGTCCTTTTTAGAAGCATCTCTTAGTTTTTTCCCTTCGTTTTTTTTTTTGTTTTCAGATTTCTCAACAAGTTTTGAGTTTGATCATTTTCGAAGCATACTGTTATTACCAAAAGTAGCTTCCATGATGGCGTAGTCTAATGTTCTTTTCTTCCTTTGTAATTCAAACCCTTAGTTTCAGGTGTGACTCAGTTATGTTGCTCTCATCGACAGCTTTTGATCAGCCTCTGTTCTTGTGTTACTTGTCGCTCACCTGATTATTTCCTACTCAGTAAGAGCTGATAATGTAAATTCTGTAACCCAAAAGTTGTAGAAAATTGCAGCCTCCCACGCACTGGGATATAAAATATTAACTTAATTTACTTGGTTTCTGTTTCAGGTGTATTGTCATATTACCACCGAAGTTTGAGCTTGGGCTTTAATGTGCTGTATATTTTAATATTGTCATGCCCACCCGTGTTTACGGGATTTGTAACACAGTGTGTGTATATAAACTGATGCAATGGCAGCATCTAGTAAATTCGATTCGTCATCTGGTAGCCCGGATCGGCAATTATATGCCTCTGGGCAGCGTGGATCCTACACTAGTGCTTCATTGGACAGACCAGGTGGTTTTCGTGAGAACATGGAAAATCCAATCTTATCAGCTCTTCCTAGCATGTCAAGAAGCCGTTCAACGGTCACACAAACTGATGTGATTAGCTTCATGCAATGCTTGAGGTTTGATCCAAAAGCATTGGCTGTAGATCACAAATTAAACCGACAAGGGGACTTTAAGCGACTTGCAAGTGTTGCTCTTGGTGCACCAGATGATTCACCATCTGGCTCTTCAAAAGGCAAGCTGTCGTCTTCTTCTCCGGAGGAACTCAAACGGATGAGGGTTTGCCTGCGTGAAAGTGCCAGCAAGGCCAGGTAGTAAATATGTTTTGTTGTTTGGGATCAGAGATTTATTTGGTATATAATGTAATCCTATTAATTTTATCAGGGACCGTGTGAAGATATTCAGTGAGAGCTTGTCGGTGATCAACAAGTGTTTCCCAAGTATACCATCGAGGAAGAGATCACGATCAGATGTTATCTCTGGGGACCCTTCCAATCCTTTATTCGGTGATCGTTCAGTCTTGGGGGGAAGTGCAGGTAAGATTGGGGGCCAGAGTCATAGTATGGCAAGTGGTTTTGACTTTGAGCAGCAAAAGATAGAAGAAAGAGCCAAAACTGCTATTCCAAACAAACGCACCCGTACGTCTATGATGGATCAAAGGGTTTGTCTTTCTCTTGATCGTCTTCATTATTTCTCCGCCATTTATAAAAAAATTATTCCTTATCTACAGTTCTTTATTAATTGCATAATCACTTTGAAGTTTTTCTCGAGCTATTTATTTCTTGCTAAATCTTTAATTTTTCGTTTCACTTGGTGTAATTGTGCTCATGCTTTGACGCCTGGCCCACCAGCCTTCTATGTTACCTGACACCATTTTCAGATTTTTTTTTCCTGCTATAATTCTTCGTAGCAAGAGTCACCTTCCAAGGAAACTAAGTACTCCCAAAATGAGACCACTTGCCTTGATATTTACCTTCCATTAAGTTTCTTATGTCTGATTTGACATTCTTTAAATGAAACCTTTATTTGATGATTTAATTTTCTGACTCTATTTTAGACACCAACACCTTTAGTAGTTGAACTGGTGTTGCTCATTCTTCAAGATTGTGAACTTTTGTCCTCATCTTATTAGATATCATCTACTCCCTCCGTCCCACTTCACTTGATACTAATTTCCATTTTTGTCCGTCCCACTTCACTTGATACCACCCCAAATGGCAAGTTTTTATACTCACAACACCAATCAAATTACTATTCCTCCCACTCATTCTCTCTCTACTTTACTTTTCCTACTCACAACAACTCCTACTAATTCTCTCTCCTACTTTTCCTTAAATCTTGTGCCAATTTTTTTGGTATCGAGTGAAGTGGGACGGAGGGAGTATTTTATTTCCCTGTTCCATATAAGTCCGTTATCAATTTTTATCTTCAAGAATATTTCATCCTACAGTATATTCCCTCTAATCAGCACCAGGAGTCCTATTTTTTCATTTTGGTATATTCAAACTAACAGGCTGCGTGGCATATTTTTTTCCAAGCTGTGGCTTGGAATTGGACGAGCAATTTTAATTCCACGGATTTCATTTTGTTCTCCCAATTCAAATTTAAGGCTTGGAATTGAGTTACCAAACATGGTATTAAAATTGGTAAAATCTTTTCAATCCTTGAAAATATGTTACACATGAAAATCGATGTCAATCCATAACTGTTTGATTTTGTAACGCTAACTCTTTGAAAAGAATGGATGGAGTATTAGGTACCTGTTATTTATTAGGTCGTATTTCAAGCATCTTTTACTTCTTTAGATGGGGCTGCTATATGTGTTTTGACTAATATAGGTAGACGGGCGGCCCAATACTCCGGCAAGATCATCTGGAATTGTTGATAGAGAAAAAGAAATGTCAAGACTTCCAAACAGTAATGCAGTTCAGAGTGAGGATCGAGCATTACCCACTGCTGTTGATGGTTGGGAGAAGGCAAAGATGAAGAAGAAGCGGTCCGGGATAAAGGCAGATGTTACTCCAAGTCCAAGTCCAAGTCCAGTGACAACAAAAACCAATGAGGGCTACAGGGAACCTAAACAAGGAATGCAGCCAAGGCATCTTTCTGATGCCAGGTCGAGGTCGAATGAATATGGGTTCAGGTATTTTTTCCTCAAAGTTCTATCATTGGTGCATTTATATGACATCCTAGAGAAACATCATTAGCAAGTATTACATTATCTCTGCCATTGGAAAAAATAACCTTTATTCTAATTTCTCAATTGTGTATTGCTATTATAGTATACATATCGCTTGTATCTTTTCACCTAGTAAATTGTGAGAGTACTTTGGATCTCCAGTGTAAGTAGAATAAAAAGGCAGCTTAAGGAGTGCTGTAAGAGGTGGATATGCTTGAGGCAATATTAGAAATAACAATTGTTCCCTTTTTGTCACCCCTTTTTTATTGTATTCCCTATAAACGTTGAACCTATTATTGTCCGAATCCACCTCCTCCCACCCACCCCCTCCCTCAAAAAAGAAAAAGAAAAAATAGAGGAGAATAAATTACAGCAATAGGAGGGAGATAGAAATCTTAAGAGTAGTTTGGGCTTGGTGGAGGGAAAAATTGTTCGATAGAGATGCATGATTTTTATACTTTTGAGAACGAAGAAATAAGAGAAATCTTCCATTACTCCCTCCGTTCCGAAATGATCTTCCTACTTTTTTTATCGTTGATACAAAGGTACTTTGAGGGCGAGCCTTGGCGCAACGGTTAAGTTGCTTCTTTGGTGACCATAAGGTCACGGGTTCGAACCTTGGCGAACAGCCTCTTGGCAATTGTCAGGGGAAGGCTCTAGCAAATGGTTCCCTCTCTTGGCGGGGAGCGCTTGGCGCACCGGGGTTTGCCCTTTAATACGAAGGTACTTTGAGCACTAAATTTAGGTGCACTTAATTATCCTAATAAAAATCTAAAACTTGATATTGGTAGTATTTATAATGGTGTATCAGTAACACATTTTAAATTTTCATTAGGATAATTAAATTAACCTTAAATTATTGTTCAAAGTACCTTCGTATTAACGACCAAAAAAGTGGGAAGATCTTTTTGGGACGGAGGGAGCATTTGGGAGGTCGGCTGGAGATTGATCAATATAAATGCTCGTTTAGTCTTTCGTGAAGGAAACGTATTTAGTGTTTCATACAATAGACCTTTATTCTTTCTTCAATCTTCTTGAAATCCAAAGACTTTGAGCTCATGATTCTGGACAAGATGAGAGTAATTTGTATCCGAGTCCAAGTCAAAGACCAAAGCCTTTTCGTCAAGATAAGAGGTTGTATCCGGTGCTTTAATACAGGGGCAACGTTCCGTACATCCGACCCCCCTTACCCTACCGTAGGTGGGAGCCTTTGCGGCAATGGGGTAATGTTGCTGTTGTTGATGACATATGGGGATTCATGTTAGCCGACCCTAAATTATTTTGGGACTAAGGGTGTATTTGTTTGCTCTTAATGAATGAGTCTTAATAGCCTTCAAAACTCATTAAGACTCATTCATTAAGAGCAAACAAATATACCCTTAGTCCCAAAATAATTTAGGGTCGGCTAACATGAATCCCCATATGTCATCAACAACACCCTTTTGCGTTGTTGTTGTTGTTTCCTTTTAGGATTAATATGTATTAGTTGTAACTTGTAAGTCTTTATAGTATTAGTATTTTTTCCCTAGCATTGTTAGCATAATTTTGCATATAAATATTTGTGTAACCTTCTAAGTAATCCAAACATGGATTAATTATTGATCGAGTTTAGCTTTTGACTATTATGTGTGCTTCTTCTTCTTTTCTATTTTTTCTTCTTAAATTGCGTTCTTCTCTATCTTATCTTTTTTTCTATACACTTCCGCCTGCCTTTCACCTTCAAGTTGAATCAGAGCAAAGCTGGATCGTCATCCTTATCGCACAGATTCGTTACTCTTACCAGTTAGTTCTTTCTCTTCTTAATTCTGTTCTCAAATCTGTCCAAAACCCTCCTTATTCTGTTATCAAACCTACTCCTCAACATTATTTCGACATGTTCCTTCTCATTCATAAATCTGTCTTTCCTAATATATTTTTAAAAAATTGCCTTTTTTTATTCTGATCGTATTTTTTTTGTTTTCAAAAAAAAAAAGAGATGTTATATATATATATATATAAATATATATATATATATATATATATATATATATATATATATATATATATATATATATATATATATATTATTTGTATACATGTTTCATTTTCTACTCCAATTATTTTGTTTCTGATTTCTGTTTTTTCAAAAATAAAAAATAAAAAATCTCCTTCTCGCTGAAACCTAACAGCCCTAATATAGGTTGCTAAAATTTCATTATGGCTCTTAGAGAAGAAGTCATCCTAGAGGTGCCCTCATTCATCGAAGCAACGTTGGTCAAGATAATGGACAACATATGCGTTAAATACCATATTCATCCCTGACCCATTGATCTTTTTTTTCGTTTTCGTCCTGAAACATTTTTTTTCCTTTTTCATACCTATCCTCTCTATTCTTTAACCACGTCGTCCGCCCGTCCATTTGCCATCCAATTCTCCATTAAATATGCCTATGTAGCACAATGACGTCACACATTTGCTTATGTGGAATCATTATTGCTTAGTTGGCAGACACCTAATATTTATGTAGAAGTCAGGGAAGTGTTACAAGTTGAGACTTTAACCTTAAAATCACATTCTCCTATATATGGAAGGGGTTATTTAAAGATCTGAAGAATAAAAAAAACTAACGCCTTTCCTCTCCCTCTCACATTCCGTCACCTCCCGCCCCGTTCCGGCACCTCACCTCACCTCCTAATTAGGCCACTACTCTGGTTGTCCCCACTCCTTCTCCCTCTTCTCCGCCACTCCCAACAGAGCAGTTGCCCCTCACTTCTTCCTCCACTGCAAACTCAGATCCGAACTCCTCCCTTCTTATTTCTTCTTCCTACGCTGCAAGGACGCCCCTCTTTTCCTCCACTGTTTCCCCGTCCTCACTACTTTCCTTCTTTCAGATCTAGTGCCATTGAAGTGTTTTTTTATTTTTTTTTATGGTTCAATTCTCATTCATTTGATTTTAAGATTATTTTTAGTTTGAACATAAGTAAAGTATATGTATGCTGAGTTTGAAATTTAATGTCAGAGTTGTTGATTAGTTTGATTGTATGACTCTTGGACAAATTTATATGTTTGGGTCAATGTTGATGGACAGTGGTGATTGTTGTTGGACAGTGGTTGTGTTACTTGGGTGGTGGCGGTAATTGGATGGTGGGGTAAGCAGATGGTTTGAAAATAGAAGGAAAAAGTAATTTTTTTACTTTTTAAATTTAAAAAAATGATAATCTAAATTTTTTCATGAAGTCATAAATAAAATATATTCTACTTCCCTCCGTTCCACTTCACTTGGTACTAATTTTCATTTTGGTATGTCCTACTTCACTTGGTACTACCTAAAATGGAAAGTTTTTATACTCACAACACCAATCAAATTACTATTTCCCCACTCATTCTCTCATGCTTTACTTTTCCTACTCACAACACCTCCTTCCACTGATTCTCTCTCCTACTTTTTCTTAATTCTTGTGCCAAAAATTTTAGTACCAAGTGAAGTGGAACGGAGGGAGTATATATTTGGTATAATTTTTATGTGAAGCTTGTATAATTTTTGTTAATATTTTTTCTTTCTTTTTAAAAAAAATATAGTTTATATATTTATAATATTAGTATGGTGTAATTCATTATTTTTAAATTTTACCCTTGATAGATTGCAATTTTTTTTTTACCCCTGATAGATGTACATTCATATTAAAGTTTGATTTCTTACACTGTGATCCCCTAAATGTCCACATCAACAAGTTTTTCTTATGTATACTGCCATATAAGCAAAAAAGGTAACATCATCATTCCACATATGCACCATTTAACGGAGAATTGGGTGATAAATGGACGGAAGGATGACATGGTTCAAAAATAGTGAGGTTAGGTACGAAAATCAAAAAAATAAATTGTTTAAGGACATGACACTTGGGGGCTAGAGACCGAGCAGTCGATCTTACTTCAGCAGTTTTATGATGATCTGAGTGGGCTATGTCTTGTGAGGGCTGTGATGCTATACTTTTGTTGGAAGGGGTTAGGCTAGCCTTTGTTAGAATTTTCATTTCAGTTGTTCCTTTTATTGCATCTTCATGCTCTATGCAGTATGATCCTTACTTAAATGTTTTATTCTAGCCAAAGTGTGCCGGATAACCATACTTGACATTGTGGATGTTGGGTATGTACTTAGATTAGAAATAGACACCTTTTATTCAGTTATGATATTCAGTTTGATAATGAATTCCTCCTTGTAGTAGTTATCTCACCTGTATGCTACCTGTGAGGGAAAAAGTTCTTAAATTTTTTTTAGCATAAATACAGGGAAGATGGTGTAAGGTTATTTTTTTCTCAATTGTATGTGTATACCAATTTTTGTCAGTGATTTATGTCTGTTGATTTAGGCAAGGAGCTGTTAATGGAGGAGTCGGAGTTGGAAAAACTGATGGCACCTCACAGCAGACTGCATTGGGGATGCGTTCTTCCATTCCAAGACTGGAGCAGGACAATGGTTCCCTTCCCCATGACAGAAGAGAACGATCTTCCGGCTCAGAAAAAGAACGGACAAATCTCAGAGCTGTTTACAAGTATGGGGAGCATCCATGTTTAATCTGTTCTTTGTTCTTCCATAAGCACTACTATATTTAAGACTTTATATGTTTTCATTTCCATGTATGTTTTACTATTTTCTTTCAAAGTGATACCGACAAAGGCAAGGTTCCTCTACTTTGACACATGGTCATAACTTCAACTGGGGAATATCATCTCTAGTTTTAGTTTCAGCCCATGTCCGAGACTTGGTAATAGCAGGAGACTCATGCACTGGCCTGTCTTGAATCATGGATATCTTTGTTTTAAATTGTTTTTTAATTTTGTACTCATGACCTAGACGTTTGAGTTAGTGTTTCATCTGTTGATCCTGTTTAAACAGGGTGAATGCTCAAGAAGAGTTAAGTTCGTCTAGTCCTACTTCTAGTGGAAAACTTCATACGGCTGCTCGGGCTCCACGATCAGGTTCTGGTGTTGTACCCAAGTTATCCCCTGTGATTCAACGGGCCACCGCTGCTAATGATTGGGAGCTGTCTCCATGTACAAGTAAGAATCCTGTTAATGTTGGGTCCACCAATCGCAGAAGCAAACCCCCAAATCGGTCTTCATCACCGCCGGTTACCCAGTGGGCTGACCGGAGGCCCCAGAAAATGCCCCGCACAGCTAGAAGAACAAACCTTGTTCCTATTGTATCAAGTATTGATGAAACTCCTACTTCAGATACCACTTCTGATGTGGGTGGTAGTGAAAATGGGTCAAGCTTTACAAGGCGCATGCCTGGAAGTTCTCCTCAGCATGTTAAATTAAAAGGGGATCACCTACCATCAGCTACATTATCAGAAAGTGAGGACTCTGGGGCTGCTGACATTAAATCTAGAGACAAGGGAAAGAAGACTGATGAAGTGGAAGAAAAAATTGGACAGAACATTCAGAAAGTGTCAGCTCTGGTATTGCCACCAAGAAAGAACAAGTTGGTGAATGGAGAAGGCCTTGTTGATGGCATTCGAAGGCAAGGGAGAACTGGAAGGGGTTTTGCTTCCTCAAGATCGTCCCCGATGACGGTTGAAAAGCTTGGCAATGTGGGAACTGCGAAACAGCTTAGAAGTGCCAAACTTGGTTTTGAGAAGAATGAAAGGTTACCTTGTTGTCATCAAATCTATTGATGGTCTTTCCTTTTGCTATAAACCCCTTTTTGCTATTCTGATTGAGGTTAGCATTTTACAAAATATTGACAGCAAATCAGGTCGACCACCTACAAGGAAACTCTCAGATCGTAAGGCTTACACGCGTCAAAAGCTCACCACAATCAATTCAGCTGCTGATTTTCTCGGTATTGGCAATCAGATCTATTTGAGTATAGATTTCCTTTATCAGCATGAAATATTTTGATGAAAAGTAAACTTGTTTTAGTCAGAATGTTATGCACAGTAGTGACAAAAAGTCCCCAGTAGATCAAGTGGAGAAAGAACTAAAGTAAAGAATGGACAATCCAGGACACACATCTGACCAAAGAGTTTCCTTTTTCTTATTTTTGGTACTTAAAGCATATTTCAAACTCTTACATAGATCCTAAATAGAAACAACTCAAAAACCTTGCATGTTGGAGATTGTAGAGAAGGCAGATAGCATCTGCATCTCACCTGATGAATAGGCATTAGGCATTACCGTTCTTAAAATTTTGGAATTAGCACTTCCAAATGTTCCTTGGTACCACAAAAGTTACTGTATATCTACTTGCATCAGCATGAAAATTGTGATTAGTTCCTTTTTTATCTTTGATTCGTTTCTTACTTGGTTGGTTCAGATGATGGCCATGAAGAACTGTTGGCTGCGGCTAATGCGGTTATCAATCCTAGTATGGCTCTCACCAGCTCTTGGAGCTTCCTGTTTCATGTATTTCTTCATTTTGCAACTCTAATTATGCTAGTTGTTTTTACAGGTTGTGCTTTATCCAGCTCGTTCTGGAGGAAGATGGAGCCATTTTTTGGTTTTCTATCTGACCTTGACATTGCCTTTTTAAAGAAGCAGGTAATGGTTAGTCTCTTGATTTGCGCAAGACTCATACACAATTTTGCTGGGTACATATTGATTTTGAGGGCTTTCCTGTCTCATTTTTCGTTTTTGGTTCTTGCTCTCTCTCTATATGTGTGTGTGTGTTTCTCTTGATTTTCTTCATACTTATTTATTAGTTTATATATCTTCTAAGCTTTCACATTTTTTATTTTCTTTTACCATCTCCTCATTTTATTCATTGTTTTCTAATTTCTTCATTGACAAATCCATACAACAATCCATGTTAGCCGACCTCAAATCATTTTTGGGACTAACCCATAAACATTTTTGCGGGGTCACATTGATTTTGAGGTCATTTCTTTCTCATTTTCCGTCAAGTTACTAGTACCAGAAGATCTGACATATTAGGAAAACTAAGTAGGGATGTTCATTGAACCATGAAGCTAACGACACCATGCAATTTCGTTAGCATGAACACTGTTTAAAATTCCTGATTTGATTGATCTACAGGGAAGTGTCAGACCCGCTGTGACTCAAAACTCAGTGGCTTTGGATGTGGATAGGTCGGATGCAGTTCCCAACGAAATTGGACTGATTAAGTTTGGGAGAAATGCTACTCGAGCCAGAGGTGTTGAATTTAACCCGGAGCAATCAGCCCTGGTAACAAGTTCTGTTGAAATTCCCCTTTGTCAAAGGCTCCTTGCTGCTTTAATTTCGGAAGAAGGAAATGAGGAACCTTCTTTCAGTGGAAATGATGACCACAATTTTAATGACTATGGATCTAGATTTGATCTTGGCACAGATGTGGAATCTGGTTATTTCAGTCACCAAGCATTGCAAAACTTTGATATTTCTGGGGAAGCTGCCTTCGACAGTTATGGAATAACTTCTACGGGAAGATCCTGTAATGAACTGGAGCAGAGTTTACCAGATAATATAATAATGTCTATGACTGACACAGGTCTTACGTCTAGCTGTGATCACTCCCAAAATGGTTTACTACTTGATCGAGCTATGCTACCTGGCATTACATGTTCTGAATACCAGTATAGTAGTATGTCCATAAATGAAAAACTTCTCTTGGAGATTCAGAGTATTGGACTGTATCCAGAGCCAGTGGTAAATTCATTTTTTCTTTCAGCTAGTTTTGGAGATCTAACTAATTTCTTTACACTGTTTGAGGTGGGCTGTTGTGTATTTGATTTTAATATTGGGAATTAAGTCTGAACTAATTTGATGCTGTTTCTGTTTTTTCTTTTTGGATGAAAGATTCTGTTCCTGTCTTGAACTTCGTTTTTTCTCCTCCATGTTCTAATAGTCATCTCTTTTATTCAGCCTGATTTGGCACAGACAGGGGAAGATGATATTGATGGAGATATCTGTAGACAGGAAGACAATTACCATGAACAGGTATAAATTTCTGTGCCAAGTGAAAGCCTTTGTGTTGAATTGAAGCCATAACCATTTGAAACTATTCATCCTGTTTGAATGAAACCAATGACATTCTCTTCATAGTAGCTTTCTTCTTATTTTATCTGAAAAATGGATTCAGTTGGAATCACTGAACCAGTTTCATTTGAGTCTTAATGCTACAGTAAGCTGGTTTCATTATGACATTTGAAACTATTCATCACTGCTGCATCAGTGCCATCTCTTATTTAAGGCCGAGCCTTAATGCTATAGTAAGCTGGTTTCATTATGACATGAGGTAACGGTTATGGACTATGTAAACAACCTCTTCTCTGTCAGGGCTGAGGATACACGCGGTACACCCTTCCATACCCCCAATAGTAGGAGTCATCTGCACCTACTCTTTACCTTAAATGAAGCCTCAAAGTGTAGTTTTTGCTGGTCCCTAGTCAATACCCATTACAAGAATTATGAGTTAAAGCTTAGGAACCTGCTTCTGTTGGCTTGAAGGCGTTCAGAGATTAATAAACTACATGCATGTATTATAAATTTAAAAATGTAAATCTTGATCATCGTTGGATATGTAAGATAAGAATCCTCACTTTAACAAATATGAGAGTAAGTTTGATTTATGTGCTGCTTTTAATGTATTAAGAAGCACCAAAATCTTTTCTGTTTGGGTTCCCTCTTTTTGGTGGGAGTTTCTCATGTTCTTCTATTTGAAGGGAAAGAATAGATACTCTCTCATTTTTGGATGAAATGATAAGAGATACCTCACCCAGTTGACAATTCGGTTTAGCAGTGACGATGATGGATGGAAATGATAAAGAGATACCTTAGCCAGTTTTCTTCTTTATGTTGTAAAAATGAAATATGCATCTTGAGACTGTTTACAAACAGTTCAAGGCTGCAGACTGGCTCACTTCCTAAGACATGCATGACCATAGTTATCAAAAGCCCGCCTAGGCGCGCGCCTAGGCTCCGGGCCCAGAGAGGCTCAGCTTTGGAGCCTGGATTGTGCTAGGCGAGGCTCTGTTTCATAGGCGAGGGATTAGGCGCGCCTAGGGCGGAAACGCGAGCCTTGATGGTGTGCGCCTAGGCTCCGGGCACAATAATTGACCAACAATTAAATCGTAATTAAACCTAATACGCGACTATCACTCTTCTCTGCCCCGACTCTCTCACGTACACGTGTCATAACTCTGTATAAGAGTAGCGATCACTAGGAACTCCTTCAAACTAACAACGACGACCTGGGAAGAACTCCGGCGATCTCCCTGATCACTTGATGTTGTATGTATACTATATTTTTAGTATAGTATACATACATTTATGACATATAACATATGTTTGTGCTTATTTCTTTTATGACTTATAACGTATGTTTAATTTACTACTTGCATTTGATTTATTGCTCATCTTGATGTTGTATGTATACTATATTTTTAGTATTTTAAGGCATTTTTGCGTCGTCACTCGGGCGCGCGCCCGCCTTGCGCCTAGGCTCCGGGCACACCTTTTGCGCCTTGGTGCGCCTTGAGCCTTTAATAACTATGTGCATGACCCCCCTCCCTCTCTATATCTATCTATTTCTTACTGACTGGCTCTCTATTTGGTAATTGGGAAGTTCATCTGTCACTGAACTTCTTCTATGACTACGTAAAAAGTCTTCATATCATCATGCAGGACTGTTTTTTTTTAAGGTGTACATGTTCACGTTTAACTGAATTAGTTTCTTTAGATTCCAAGTTTATATGTATGTATATTTGCAATAACATTGGTTTCTAGTAAACTCTCTGCAGCACCAGTTTTAAGATATCAGTTTTCCTTTAGTTTTCATATTGTTTTACTGCTTGATTGGATTAGGTTTCCAGGAAGAAGAGTCTACTTGACAGACTGCTCAAGTCTGCTTGCGAAGCAAGGGAGATCCAAGAGAAGTAATGGATTTTCTCTTTCCCTTGGAATACAGCTCTACTCTCTATTTATCTTGTTCTAAGTCTATAATTTGTATTTTGTGTAGGGAGTTCGAACATCATTCTCTTGACAAGCTCATAGGAATGGCCTATCAGAAGTATATGGTAAATATATGATCTATCCCTTCTTTAGTAACATATTTCTTATCCTGAAAATCTTCATGTGTTACAATTTTCCTGAAATGTGTTTTACGGAGTATATGATATTTTTCCTAGCATCATTGACCATTGAGATTGGGTCATGGATGTCAATTCTTCTTTGATGTACTTGTAAGGAAACTAGCCAAATTTGGCATGATATATTTCCTTTAGTCGTAGTCACATCTTCACTGAAGAGCACTGACTTAAAACCTGTCCAAGATGTGATCATTTGATTATGGGTTTAGTGTATCAGCTGCATGATTTTACGTCTTTTATTTGGCATTTCTCTCTGGTCTTTTCCCAAATACGGTAGTAAACTTTATTTTTGGAAATTTTGGGGATGTGTACTTGACTCTTAGTTACCCTTTGTAATAATATGCAGCTCTTTAGTGCTTACAACCTCCATATTTTTCCTCTGGCCAAATTACATTTATCCCCCCCCCAAAGTATCCACCCAATCCCACTTTGCACCCCAGTTTGAAAAGTCAGTTTGTTTGGTATCTTAATTTCCAAATTGTCTCACTTTGCACCCTGACGCTAACGGACGTTAGAAATCTAACATTAAATAGCACGTGGCTCATCACGTGATGGGTATTTTCGTCCTTTTATTACAGGGTTCTTTTATTTCTTTGAAATATTATTTGTGGGGTTCTAAACGGTGGCGTTTTGGGAAATGAGAATAAAGAAAAAAAAGGAAAAGCAAAAAACAAAACAGATTAAAAAAAAAGGTAATGCCCTGTTCTTCATTCCCATCGCCTTACCCATTCTTCTTCAAAATAACCACCAGTACCACCATCTTCATCTCCTACACCCAGATTCTACTATGGAGGTGACAAACCCCAGATTAAAGAAGCTGAAACCCTTGATATCAATCACTGTACTCCCTTAAATTCTAAACCCTAGACATGTCTTACTTTACCGCTCAAGATCTAACTTCAAGGAGCAAGGGGAAATGGGAGGGAATGCCAAAGAAGATGGGGGAAGGAGAGATTTTCAGTGCTGATGAAGAAGGCAAAAGCCGGAAATCTTTGACTTGAAATATGGGTTTTGAGCATTGAATGGAGGAACCGAAACCTCAAATTTTGAAAACCAGATTTGGGTTTTGATTTTTTTCTTAATCTTTGATATTATAATTGTTGTTGTTGGGATTGATTGCAGATCTTAGTTTATGTTGGGATTGATTTTTTTCTTAATCTTTGAAACCCAAATTTGGATTGATTTTTTTCCGGTGCTGATGCAGTGACATGCTTGTAGCATTTGAATTTGGTATTTGATTTTTTTATTTATTTGGATCTTTCCAAGAAGCCAAAATCTGAGAATATTTGATATGGTAGACTAAAATTACTGTTTGCTTTTGTTTATTTTGGGTGGTGGTGTGGCGGCGTTGGCGGTGGCATGATGGTGGTTATAGACAAGGGTTGAATTTGATGGCTAAATGGCATTTAAGTCCTCCGAAATTTGAGATGAAAGACATAAATACCCCTTACATGACCTGCACATGACTGCTTCTGTTAATTTTTTTAACAACCATTTAACGGAGGGTGCAAAGTGTGACAATTTGAAAATTAAAGTACCAAACAGACACTTTTCAAACTGGGGGCAAAGTGGGATTTGGTGTATACTTTGGAGGGATAAACGTAGTTTGGCATATTCCTCTTCTATTATATATGATGTGTTAGCTTTTGGTTTGCCGCGAGTCTTTCTTCACGACTGACTTGACCATTGTCCGTCTTGGATAATTTTTTTACCGTGATGCTCAGACTCGGGTACGGATCCGAGCGTCGGATCCTCCAAAATTTTAAGATTTTACACCAAATGTAGTGTAAAATAGCCACACCCACATCCATGTCCAGTGGACACGGGTACTTTGGCAAAATTGAAGAGTCTGAGCGCCACCGGTTTTATATGTGAAATTCTTTCCGATTTTCTTACTTTTACCTAATACATTCAAAGTAGTCCTTGCGATGAATATGTTTGCTTACACCAATCTTCACATTTAAGTTTTCTTCATACGTTTGAAACTGTTCATTACTGAACGTGTCATCTTAATTGAAAACCTACTCAAGCAGATTAGCCATATGTGCTTAGAATATTAGAAGGGTGTAGTCTCAGTTTAACAATTTTGTTGGATTTTGATCTATCAACTGGCTCTTAAATTAGACCTTTTCTGAGATGTGCACAAATCTTTATCCTCCCTCATTCCCAAACCAGCTCTCTTTTCTTCCATAAACATGCTCTTTGGACATTGCCGTTTCTTAAATTATTGAGTACTGATTTAATGGTTCCAAAAGAAGGGGGCCACAATCAATTTACATACGGAGTGTTCATGGCACCCTTTAAGAACTCAATTTTCCAAGTACGTTGGAGCTTGCTCATTCCTTGTATATCTCAAGTGTCATATTTATTATTAGATTCATCTCATTTCTTGTCAGTTAAGTTCTTAGTAACTGTTTGTTCTTTGTTCTTCTGTAACCTTTGAGAAATATAACACGTTTGCCTCTTCCACCCATCATCGCAATCATATCTTTAAAATGTATCTGATGCCAGTACCTACCCTATCAAAGATGTTTATATATAGAGAGAGAGTTGATAATCTTTTTTGTCAGAGTTGTTGGGGACCTAATGCCTCAGGAGGAAAGAGTGCCAGTGGCAAAATGGTGAAGCAAGCTGCGTTAGCTTTTGTTAAACGGACATTGGATCGGTGCCGGGAATATGAAGTAACTGGCAAGAGCTGCTTCACTGCGCCTCTATTTCGGGAGATGTTCCTCTCTGGATCTTCACACCAGAATGATGCACAGCCAGGAGATGCTATCACTAGTGATTCTGGCAGATTATATGGTGTTTCAACTGAAGTCAGAGTATCAGGTACCATAACAATTATATTCATTGTATTTCATATATAATGAATTCTTATATGCTGTTTCTTGTTTGGAAATGAGTATAATTGTTTGTCAGATTCTTAAGGACTTACATTTCATGTTTCTTGGCCATATGAAATGCAAATTGTTTTGGATTGTGATCTACTATCATCTGCACCGTCCAGGTTCACAGCTAAGCCCTTCTTTGAACAACTATGATATGTATTCCTCTCATGCTCTCCTCTCTGCAAACCATTCGTCCGAAAGAATTATTAGCAAAGAAGATACTTGGTCAAACCGGGTGAAAAAGAGGGAGTTGTTACTTGATGATGTTTTTGGCTCGGCTACTATGTCTTCAGGGGCCCCATCAGGCATTGCGCCAACCCTTTTAAGCAATGCAAAAGGAAAAAGGAGTGATAGAGAGAGGGAAGGAAAAGGGAACAGCAGAGAGGCCTTATCCAGAAATGGGACCACAAAAATTGGTCGCCCAGCATCTGCTAATGTTAAGGGGGAAAGGAAGACTAAGACCAAACCCAAGCAGAAAACAACTCACTTATCTGTTTCTGTCAATGGGCTCCTTGGCAAGATGTCAGAACAGCCTAAAATAACAGTGTCTTCAGTTGCAAAGTCAGGTGAGATGAGAACAAATAGTAGTGCCAAGGAAAAAGATGATTACGGCTTGGATATATTGGAAAACTCTGAGGCTGTTGATTTTTCAAATCTTCAACTCCCTGAAATGGATGCTCTTGGTGTCGGTGATGATCTTGGTGAGCAAGAGGACCTTAGTTCATGGTTGAACATTGAGGATGATGGATTACACGATGATGACTTCATGGGCCTTGAAATCCCAATGGATGATCTCTCAGACTTAAATATGATGGTTTGAAGTTGGCGTTGTTGTATAGACCTGTTTATTATATTACTTCCACAACAAACAGAATTGCTGGTTTCAGAAAAAACCAGTTACTTGGATGTTCATGTGACTATTCAGTCCATAATTAGGCTATAGATTCTTTTGGAACCTTGAACAAGCTTACTTCGGAATGAACCCTTCTGATATTTTAGATTTTTCTGTTGTTTAAGTTGGTGAATTTGACTGTACAGATCTTTTTGTGCGACGTATAAGCTAGTCTTCCCTACTCATTATATCTTAGGAACACTGTATTCTAGTTGGTAGCATTTACAGATCCGGGCACAATGCCCTTTGTACATACAAATTATGCTTTTAATAAAATCTTCTTTATTCACGAAATATGTGGATGCTTTTTGATGTCCATATATCAATGTAGATTTGTAAAGCGTTTATTTTATCTTTCCCGTCAGGCATATTTCATTTTGTGCTGCTTCAACTTTTTCTGTCTATCATTATACGGCAGGGGCATGTCTTGGTCAGAACTGGCTTTTATATGGTGCAGAAAACTCTCATTGTACCTCCACACACACATGCATATTTATATTTCGTGCGTAAATGTTTGTGCAAGTGTGTTTGTGTATATACACACGGATTGGTAAAGAATGGCGACTTTAAAGTTGTGGTAAGACAAATTTTTGCTCCTTTTTTTCTTCTTCTGTTTGGTCGGTTGGATGGGTGGCAAGATGGAAAGTCGTATCAGGGTAGTGAATTTGTGCTTGGAATCTTTCTTGCTTATCTAACTTTGATTGTATTGTGCAGGCTGCGGTTTTTTATCTCACAGAAATGGTTGAAAGAAGTTTCTGTCCACTTACACCGTCGTTGCTTAATCACATACATCAAAGTTAATGCTTTAGGGTGAAGGTTTCCGAGTTCCTACAATGAAATTGACTATTACTTGTTTGAAACAATAACGCCCGTTTTTTCATTTTTCATTTTGTGATTATTGCAGGCTAACAGTCACCAAAGTGAATATCTTTATATTCATTGGCTGGATTTACTCATACTAGCTTGTGACTGGGGTATGATCGTTTGCTTTGTATCTCTTGTGTAAGTTTCTTGCTTACTGATATTGTACCCCTCTGAAAGTGATTTGCACATGTTCCATTGCAGGTCTGGTGGGTAGGTAGTGGTATCTTCGTCGAGTCCGGATGATACGCAAGTTTTGTTTTCTTAAAAGTTAGTGCTCAATTGTGGTACTCTCGACTGATAATGAAGCGGCCCTAACACAGACTATTTGGGTAAGACATGAACCTCTAAAATTAGCTCGTCGCAGTGTGAAATCTACCTTTGACATTAACTGATCTGTCTTCTTTCACTTAGACTTAAGTTGTTTCTTGGGGCCACAAAAGAAAAAATGATTTGGCCCGCTTCACTTCATGCCTTGCTCAACCTTACTTCAATACAGTGTAACCTTTATTTTGTGCATTTGGCGCCGGAACATAGATTACTCCCCATATAGTTTTTTCATGAATTGCACATGGACAAACAGTCTTGAACCAGCTTCTGCTTGTTCAACTTTTAATGGAAGCCTCTTCCTCTATGAACTTCTACTTCCCTCTCCCCTCCCCCCAACTTTCACTTTCGGGTTAAATTACTTGTTTTTATGATTTCTAGTAATTATCTACTGCTGGTTCATAATTCGTGAAAAGCTTTCGTGGACTCTACAAGAGGTTGACGACATCATTTATGGAACTGGTTAGAGCCTTAGGCTAATGGCTGTCAACTTCTACTTCATACTAGAGAAACAACCCAATGACTCTTCATACATATGTCTGCCTATGAAGTTCCATGAAGCTATTAGTTTTACATGAGGCACAGATATCGTACTTATTAGTGTTTAGTTCCTTGCACTTTATTGGATCTCCATAGTTTTCTCTTTCACCTTTACTCTGCAGTTTTTTCTTCCTAGGATACAGAGGTCTATAAGATGTGGTTTGGTCGTTATTTTCTCACCAGTTTTTCTGCCCTATTTCGTCGGCTAAAGGTGCTTCTCAGTGATGACTACTCACTGCTGTAAGATTTTTACAGAGTGACCAGTCTTTTTCTTTATGTACATTTGGATGTCTTATCAGGAGAAGCCACTTGGAGTATTGTCAGTGTCAATTTACATATAGTGAGCAGCCTATTGATATTGATGTTCCACAAGGGAAACACCTTGATTTGAGGCAGTTGCTCGATTCCTTGTGATTGCAACTGGCAAGTTCTTGGCAGTGGTAAAAGGAATCCTTGGGTGTCGGGAATGATTATAGCCGAGGGTTGTTAACAGTCACTTTCAAACTGTTGTTCCGTTCCTGGCCTTTTTTTAGTTTGTACTTTCTCTGTTCGTTCCACCAGCTTCTTGTCGGGCTTCTCTTTCTCTCTCCCTCTCACTCTCCCTCTCCCTCTCTCTGATGAATAAAACTCCTTTTATCAATTCTGCATACCTGTGATGTCATGGTGAGTTTTGACGACTCCACCAAAAGGGAGCATGAATTTGTTTTGGGTCTTGTTAACTCTTGATATACATAGTTGAGTCCCTATCTAACAATTTAAGCTTTAGATCAGATGGTAACTTGACATGGTATCGTAGCTCTAGTTTGACAAGGTCATGAGTCAAATCATCCGGCTGGATTTGGATAGCTGATTGGAGCCTAGCCATGAAGGGTAGTCCAAATTACTGGTTAGTTCGTACAGCTGGTGTTGTTTAATGTTCAATATAGTGAAGTAACTCAATAGTCAATAGCTCGTGCACATGATGCCACCATCTAGAAGAACTTGTGTACTCTGTTATACAAACATATAGGAGTGCTTATACAGTTTGTTTGGATTGATGACAGCTTGTCAAACCAGGCCGAAGATGAACTCATTCGTTGGCGAATGTGGAGATGTGGAAGAGCTACATGTCGGATTTGGGAAGTCAAAGGACAATTTTATCATTGTATATGAAATAGTGTTCTGAAGCATCTAGCAAGTACTAAAATGTTTGAGCAGGTAATAAAATCTTTAGCTTTATGAATTTGGTTGAAGTATATTTAGCAAAATGTACTAGGAGTACCCTTGGATCTGGCTGATCAAGAGCTCCCGTCTGCTTGTTCAAGTATGTTCTAATTATGAATTCTGAAGGTATCTTGGCAGAAGTTTCATATTCAGGACCCCTTATTTACGCAGTTAGCTTGTTCCGACTCTCTTTTAGTATATTGTGTCTTAAAGGAAGTCTCTTTTCCCTTTTTGGTTTGTCCCAAAAAAAAAAACAGTCCCATTTCTGAAAATAATATGAGGGACAATTTTAGTGCAATTTCAAGAAGGTACAAGCTTGTAAAGCTACATCGTTAAGAGGTTTGACTTGTCAAATGTGACTACAACGGAGGTAGTACAATCTTTCACTATACACAACAACCCTTTATTCTTAGTGGATTATTTTAGCTGTTAAATTTGATCTTGTGGTTAACCAGCTACTTATGGTGAATTCACTAGTTTGCATCATTGTGGGGGGACTACTGTTCTTGAAAATCATCAGTAGCTTGAATGATGTACACTTGATCAGCTGATTTGAACAAAAGGATGTAAGCTCTCTCTCTCTCTCTCTCTCTCTCTCTCTCTCTCTCTATATATATATATATATATGAATATATATATATATATAGTATGTTACATCCCTTCCATTCACTCACAAAAAAACAGCTGCACCTAACACTATATAGGAAGCAGAATGGTGGTTATCTTGTGCATTGTCATATGAAGAAATCAAATATTGAGAGAACAATTTGGGTTCGTTTTAGTGGTTCAATTAATTGTGAATAAAGGAATTCCCTCTCCTTGCAATGACAATAACTTTAGATTAATTTAATTATCCTAATGAAAAATAGAACTTGTTATTGATACACCATCATAACTACTATCAATAACATTTTTTAGATATTCATTAGGATAATTAAATTAGTATAAACATATTGCTCAAAAAACCTTGTTATTAACAACAAAAAAGTAGGAAGATCATTTATTTCGGGAAGGAGGGAGTATAAGAAAGAAAAGCAAGTGCAATAGTAATTGGGGAAAAGAAGTTGGAGTACTCTATAAATCACTCTCAAATTATAGGAGTATCAAATAATTACACAGTGCAATACTTGTTCATTAACAGTTAGGTTCAAGCTCTCTCCTCCTAGGTCTTCTTGGTGTCTTTAGTAAGCCCAAGTAATGTCATCCAGACCTCCTTAGTAGTGGGAGTATTATCAGTTAGCCAATTACACACAAAAACTGCAGCATATAGCAAACCATAGTTACAAGTTAGAGGTCAAATATACGACAATGAAGATATACATTGAAGACATAACCAAGCAATAATGGTGGTCAGTCGAACACAATATAGTTTACGGGTGCAAGTTATTAGGGTACTAAGTGCAAAAGCTAGCACTAAAATCATATGATGATGGAAGCTAAATGTTTTACAGGATAGAAAATAAATCTTCGAAGAGTAATAAAGTCTAAATTTGCAATTTACGGGAAGAATATGCTCCTAAGCCCTAAAGGGTTTGCCTTTGCCCTGTGTTGTTATGTGTATATACATGGAATGCAATAGGTTCCTTTTGCTCTTGTATGCAAGAATGAAATAGAAGAATTTACAAAATCAAAGTCAGATATTTTTTTGATGGAAATGCCTAGGCCAACCTATGTTTCAAGCATCAACAAGCGGGCAGAACACCTTAAAGATGTATGAAGCAAGTCAGGGTCTTTGAAACTGTTTGTAGTCTAAAAGACTCGATTATCAGTACTACTTCAAAATCATAGCAAAGAAGAATGGGAAATTAGAGTTTTCATACGGCGGTCAATTTGAGCTTTCGACATACCAGCTGATATTCTACAATGTAGCAAGTGGAGATCCTGCTTCGGTAAAGTAGGAGGCGAGATCGATGGCCAGGTCGTCAAACATAGTGAGGAAAGGATGTCTCTGCATTACATAAGCTTAATTAATTCTAAAGAATTCATGAATATTTAGAAAATCACTAAGCAGATAATTATATATGTACCATCAGTTCATTTGCTGACAATCTATCCTTTGGGTCTTTCTGCACACTGGAACAAAAAACGAAATCATACTCGATTAGATTGAAGAATGGTAATCTAAAAGCACTAATGGTATTCACATGTTATAACTTACACTTGGAATATCAACAAATATTGGAGGAAATCCAAAGAAATATAATGACTAATACTACCAATTTAACTGATTTTTAGGAACAATTGCTCTTGAAAAAACAACAAAAAAAAAAAAAAAAAAATTAAACAAACATGGTTGATATGAAAAAGGTTTGATCAACATTTGTTTGAAATAGAACTACTAAGAACCAAAAATGGTTTTACGTGTATTCATGTTATTAAATCCATGATACTTGACCAGAGAAGGCTGAATGCTAACAAGCCAAGCTACTAACCATGCGGATATAAATGAGCAAAACTCGGGAGAAAACTGATCGGAAGGTGCACAGGGTTGTGGTTGGTCAACAATAGTTTCCATAAGCTCATAAACATTAACCCATCCTTCACCTGGTTGTGGTGGGGAGTATGGAAACTGCCCAGTTGCACACTCGAGCATAACTAATCCCAAGCTCCAAATATCACTTCTGTATCCATAATTGTTTCCTATAATTCTCTCTGGCTGCAGTGCAAAATTCAAAGTAATTTGGGTTACACTCATAGCATCCATTGGGTGCACAGTGCACCCTAAATTAGTTGCCAGTTGTTTAACGGAGCCCAAAGAATGAAAGATCACTATTATTCGCAAGAGAAATGAGGAATGAGTTACTCACAGACATATAATTGTACGTGCCAACAAAGGTATTAGCCAATCCAGAAGTGCTTGCCAGTACTGCACTCACGCCAAAATCAGTGATCTTGACTTCCCCCCTATGATTTATTAGTAAATTTGAAGGTTTTAAATCCCTGTGAATAATATGTTTTTCATGATGAAGATACCACAAACCCTTGAGCACCTGTTTTGGAAATTTTAAATCTCAGGATTTATCTTAATAATATACCCTTGCTGAAAACACAAGATAACATCACTAACCTGTTTACAGATAGCAGCAAGATAAGGTTCTGGAATTAATCTGACATGTTTCAGAAAATCAGCAAGGGATCCCCCATCCATGTACTCCAAGATCATGGATATGGCACCATTATCATAAAAAGATTGGTAGCAAACGACAACATATGGATTGTGTGAAGACTGGTTAATTTTAAGTTCTTGTGCAATTAGTCTTCGAGCAGACTCCTCTATATTCATTTGAATAACCTGGATAATGTTATATCAGAAACAATATATTCTATTGCGGTGCAATAAATACAATGGAAGCATACTCACTGCAGAAAAAAATAATTAATCTTGCTTTTTATTTCAGTTTTTCCCCAAAATACAGTCCCATTTCTAAAAGAGAATACAATCTGAGGCTCCATTTGTTTTGGGGAAAATGTTTTTCAGAAAACGCTTTCCCCATTTTCCGGTGTTTGGTAACTATCGAAAAATAAAGTCAACGGAAAAGTTTTTCCGGTCAATGGAAAATAGGCTTGTTTCCTAAGGAAAATGACTTCCGGATTTCTCCTCCTCAAAACATTTTTCGAAAAATGCTTCTTAACACCATCACCCCCAACCCCCCCCTCACCCCACATTTTTCGAAAATGCTTCTTAACACCAACACCCCCACCACCCACCCCACTTCTCAACCCCCACCACCACCACTACACCCCCACCCACCCACCTCCCCGTCAATAGTCAATTTTACATTCTTAATTTTTTAATTTGCTTTTTCCTTATCTAACAATTAATTTTCCAATCTCACCCCTCCAACTTTCGCCGCCTCCACTAGCCCCACCACCACCCCATTAAATGAACTATTTGTTTTTTATCCCAAAATACTTGTTAATTTATCATATTACTTTGTCTTTATCAACTCTCCCGCCGGCCTTTCAAAGCTCAACCCCACCCAACCCACTTGTCAAATTTTTTTTTCTCATACTAAAACTATTTTTTAAAAACTTTCCTGCCCCTCTCCACTAGTCCCCCCCCCACCACCACACCCCTCCACCCCACCCCACACACACACACACACCCCACCCCCACCACCCTCCACCCCAGTCTTACTAAACCACGGTTATTTTTATCAACTTTCGATTAGCCCCTTCAATCAACTCTCTGATACGCTAACTCCACCCACCCACCCCACGTCAAAAAAATTTTTTGCTCATATTAATTTTTTTATCAACTCTCCCACCGGCCTTTCAAAGTTCAACCCCACTAACAATTTAAAAAAAAAGTGAAAAATATTTCGGGACGAATGGAGTATTTGTCATATATTATAAAGTGTAATTGAACGGAATAAAAGTGACATTTCTTGTGGCATCGTAATTAATACACCTAAAAAAGTGTAATAATTGCTAATAGATTATATTATCCTCAAAATATTTTAACTACCTAGATAATTAAATATTTTTACAATAACAACTTAATAATTATAAATAAGAGTAAATTTGGTAAACAATACTAAAGATTTTACTCATATAATAACATAAAAATTCTTGTCCCTAATATTAAAATTATTTACCCATGACCACACTTCACCTTTTCTTTGTCTCCCCAGCCCAGCCCAGCCCACAACTCCACTTGGCAAAAATCATTACTAAAGTCCAATTTCCACCTACCTTACCTACCCCATTTTGTATTTTCATCAGAAAATGTTATTCTTAGATTTATCTCACACATGAAAATCCTTAGATTTACCAAACAACCAAATGTCATTTTTCGGAAAACATTTTATTTTCCATAAAATGTTTCCCAGAAACCATTTTTCGAAAAATGTTATCCCCCAAACAAACGGAGCCCAAGTGTAATTTCAAGGATGCACATGCATATAAAGCTACAATATTAGAAGCTCAAATTGTCAAATGGAACCTTTTTTTTGGTTGGTGTGGAGTAATAGATGCAAATGGAAGACTTCTCACCATCTGAATAACATCCAGAAAAAAACTTATGTAACTAATCACTTTCTTGTTATGAGCTTACAAATTACAATCTATGGAAACATGTAGTTGGGGAATAGATAAGCTTGGCATCAAGTGTCTGGATATGAAAAATTTGCTCTGTAGGCTAAACCTTGAGGCATGTCTCAATTCTCCTGTCCCTTGGGGTTACTGAAATATGGGTGCATATTGTATAATTGTTGTAACATAATAATACTCCCTTTGTCCCAAAAATAAATGTCGCATTCACTTGTCAACGTTTTAAGGTATGTGCTTTACTTGTGTGTGCATTGCTTATATAATGGTAAAATTGCACCTAGACTATTTCCATATTTAGACATGTAACATTTATTTTGGAACGGACTAAACAGGAAATTGTGACATTTAGTATGGGACGGAGGGAGTAAAGCGTAAGTCACATCCATGGGAGAAAGTTGAACTTTTAGCTACTCAGACTGAAAGTTGGCCATCATGCCTCACTCTTGACCATCTGAGGTTCCCTGGAAACAAAATTCACTGACCAGCAGCAACGTTCAAAAAAAAATCTCTATAAGTCACAAGACCAGGGTGTAATTGGTCTCCGTTTCTGATGTATAATGGTCCGGAAAGGTTAATCTTTTACCTAGCCCCAAAGTTTTAGGATACAAAAACTTCAGAAGTAGATGAATAGAAGTCAAAATGTTGTGCAAATTATGTAACAAAGTTAATATAAATCAGACAGGTTAGTTTAGATGAAGTACTATACCTTCAAAGCAAAAAACTGACCCGTCCATTTGTGCTGCACCAATCGTACTATTCCACCATTGCCCTTTCCAATGACTTTAACGGCATCAAAATCGGCTAAGCTTAATTGGTTGTCTGATGGTTGTATAAGGGGTGGCTTAACGCAATTTGCATACATGTAAAACAAATGAGAGGTATTCCATATTGACCTTACAGTGAATTATAATAGTATTCAATCACTAATTGCATGATTTCTACTATAATAAGTAACCCTACTTAGTCCTCACATCACTAGACTTGAATGTTTGAAGGCTTAAACCAAAATTCCACTGATGATTCAGCATATTACTCAAGGTTTTCATTAGAGGTCCTCACCATCCCATATGAAAAAAAAAAAAAAAACTATGGAGACAGAAAAATCGATTTGCAGAAATAGCAACTTTCAGTTTACATGCCAGACTTAAAATTCATTAGCACCAAGTCCCCATAGCTTGCGACTGAACTTTTCTTATATAAGGCACAATGCAGGTCTTATCTGATGCCAATCAACAATAACAAAAGTACAAATTAGACAAGTAAAGTAAATGAAGCGTCAAAAATAAATAAATATAACAGTTTTACAAATCTGATTTTAGCATATTTCATATCAAACACCAGAAACATTTTACAATAAGAGCTCCTCGCGTGCAGCTGTTTTAAATGGAAGCTATTTATTAAAAGAAACTTTTTCTAAAAAGCATCCTGAAAAGCACGGTAAATTCCTTATAAATGCGTTCAATAAATTAATTCAAAATGTGGATTTTTGTATGTTTTGAACTATAATGCAGCTTTTGAAGAAATAAAGTCCAAAATGTGGCTTTAAAAAAAAAAAAAAAAAAAACCCTTTATTGGGGAAAAATTTAGACAATTGTGTTTAAAAGCTGCATTGATGCATATTTAAGTTTATTCACAAAAGGGGATCCAAATCTTTAATTAAAACTTGTGACTGAGATTATTATTATAACACACACGTTTTAGGTCCTTACCTAACACAAAACCAACATAATAATAAGTCAAAAAGTCAGAAATTGAAACATTAAAACGATTAAATGAATAGTTAGGTACAAATACATTCGACATTTTCCCTTTTTATTCGAGAAAGATACAACTATGATTTAGACGTTATCAAATCAATCCCTATTGATTTGAAACATAATTAGGTCTTATTGATAACATGAAAATTAATGTTAGTAGTATGAGCTAATAGGAAAGAATTATACATACATTTAAGAAGATGCAATTGAAGTGAAAATTTAGATTAGGTTATCGGCTTACAGTATGAGGATCAGTTTGGGAGACAAGTCGAAGACCGTCGCGATTGACGAGAAGATCACCATCGATAAACGTCCCTGATGCAGTTCTACAGCACAATTAACACGGTCAATAAATATATAGTATATATATTTATAGAGAGAGAGAGAGAGGAGAGAAGAAAAATACAGGAATTTGGAGATTAAAACTTCATCGGTGGGAGGGAGGGAAAGCTTGAGAATAGGTTCTAAGTTGCCTTTCTTCATTAATTTTCCTTACCTTTCCTTTCCTTTTCCAGCGCCCTCTGCCTGCCTGCCTGCCTGTATCTGTAGGGGAATGACAGGAAGTCGTTGCAAAGTCTTCTTAAAACTTTGCGCTTTATAGACTTGACTCTCTAGTCGCAGTAGTAGGGTGTGGAGGTTTATATTAGGGATTAACATTAATCCTAATTACTTTAAATATTATTATAATAATGTTAAGAGAACTGTTATTCATCTCAAACATTACTAAATATCCCCGCACTATTATTAAGCTTACTCAAAATATTAAACATTCAACTAGATACACCACCTTTATTCTTATTTTACTATTTAAAATCTCTAAATAATCATTCACATTAATTAACAAAACATACTCTCACACCCAATTTTCATCTTCTCGGATTAGCTCTTCATCGTATTCGGCCAATCTTCGTCTTCTCACATCAAATCTTCATATTCTCTGGCTAACCCTTCTTTCATCTTTTGCAAGTCTAGAAAATAAATATTCACTCCAAATCACGGTCATATCCCCTCGTCATATTCTATCTTCCCTTTCCTCATTTTTGAACATATCCACGCTTTTTTATTTGTTCAGTCAGCATGAAACTACAATATTAATCAAGTTCGTTACATTTGTTCGGTCAAAGCCGATTACTTTTTCGAACAACCGATCGGTGGTGAAACATTACTTCTTTTTAGATCGGCTTTTGGGTAAATAATTTGTTTCGGGTTGGCGATTACCAAATAGGTTGACACGGTTTGGCCAATAACAATCGTTGGCGAGGCTTTACTCATCGTGGCCCTTTAACAATCGTACGGGCGAATGTCGAGCGGCAAGGCGGGAGCATTTTGGAGCTCAAATGGTGCATTCACGGCAATCATGGAGAAGTTTAAAGCATCATAATATTCCCGTATTACGGCCAAGAGTCATAAGAAAACTCATACTCCAATTAGTCGAAAAATAATAACAAGAGGGCGAAGAAGTGGAGAAGTTTCCAACATCATATTCTCACCGGCAGTATTAGGAAGAAGGAAGAGAGTCGGCGGAGAAGTAGGGGTCCAACTAAGAGTTAATATGGTCATTTCAATCGATAACATTTTTGTAATTATTATGTCTTATTCGCCTTCCTAAAATTAAAGAATTTTCAATATTACAAATAAATCATTCTTTTATTATGTCTTATTTATAAGACTAAATCTTATATATAAGGTATACTATTCTTTTTTTTATCTCTCGGTGTTTCTTTAATAAAAACATATGATATTGTATAAAATTGACTATTATACTTTAAGTATAAGATAAAATAAAATCTTATATCAAAAGTATAAGAGTCATTTTTTTACTTTAAAAAAAAAATTAATATTTTATTAAAACTAACTCTTATACTTTAGTTATACGTTCATCGTACCAAAATATTAACAATGTGGTCGTGACATTCTAAACAATTTGGTGAATGTGTATATCCCCACCTGTCATAATAATAATAGTTTATATTTGTTTGGTAATAACAAGTCACATATATCTGAATTTAATCAAAATTTCAACTAACACTCCAATTTTTGTTTAAAACATTTTCTTCTCACTTATATTTTCCTTCATATATTTCCAAATAAATAATCTTATTTTTTAAAATAACAAAAAATATATTTCAATAGTTTAAAAAATACAAAATAAATAAATTATCATTTATAAAATAAATATTATGAGTATAATTATCAAACTTTTTATTTAGGACAGGTAAAATAGTATTTAAATATTTTTTAATGATTATTCATTAGTCCCATAATAAATGTTAGTTTGATGTTTTTTACTCAACTTGAGTAAAGTTTATGAGAATTTTTTTTAAAAAAAAATTAAGTATTTTAAACATGACCTACAAATAGAAATAAAATATATCTGAAAAAATCTATGAATATAGTTTATATGAGGGAATAAAATATCACAACAAAAGAAAGTTTTAGGTATAAAATATGTTGATAGATGGATTTGAAGGGTCTGTTTGGTAACCAAATTAAGATCTTAATTTGAAACACTTTAAGAGATTAAAAATTAAGCTTGTTTGGTAAGGTAAATTTGAATAAATTAAATAATTAAGATTGTCTTAAAAAAGGCTATTAATTTTAAGTGGGCAAGGAGTAGCTTAACAAGGTAAGAGGTGAAAAGAATGAGAAAAAAAGGGAATGAGTTCAAATTCACACATCAACATATTTTATTTATTTATTTATTGTTACTTTCTTTTGTTGAAATATTTTTTCTTTTCATACAATTATATTTGACCAAGTATGAAAATATATTTTTTTTAATATTAACATTTAATAATATTTTTATTAAAGTATCATTATATAATTTTTTTTTTTTATTATTTGTCAACATTTGTGATCATATTTACCAAAATAATCAAGATAAATATTATTATGGGATAAAGAAAGTACAAATAAAAATATTTAAATATTATAAGATTAAAATTTACTTATAATAATAATAATAATAATGTATATGTCAATAATGAATTTATTTTATTATAAAATCATAAATATTATTCATATAATATTTTAAATGTTGAGTTGAAATTCTGAAAATTCAGATGTAAGTGGTTTGTCATTATCAAACAAACATAAGTCTTCAAAATTCGACAACTTAATGATTTCAGCTCTTAATTTTCAGCTCTACATTTTCAGAGCTTAATTTTCAGTTTTACCAAACAGGCCCGAACTCATTCCCTTTTTTTCTCTTTTTCCCTCTTACCTTGTTAAGACACCCATTCCTAACTTAAAATTAATAGTTATTTTTAAGACATTCTTAATTGTTTAAGTGATTTGATATTTCCTTATCAAACAAGCTTAATTTTATAATCTCTTAAAATGTTCCAAATTAAGAGCTTAATTTGGTTGCCAAACACCCCCTAAAATGAACTATACTGTTTCTTGTCCCAAAATACTTGTTATTTTATATTCACTTTGTCTTTAAAAAAAATATTTTTTTTAGCGTTAAAACAAAGATACTTTGAAAAATAATTTTGGATTGATTTAATTATTCAAAAGTATATCTAAAAATTGTTATTGATAGTATTTATAATGGTATATCGATGATAAGTTTTAAATTTTCATTAGAATAATTAAATCAACCTAAAATTATTGCTCGAATTATATTCGTGTTAACGTGTTTAACAATTTAAAAAAAAAAGTGAAAAATATTTCGGGACGAATGGAGTATTTGTCATATATTATAAAGTGTAATTGAACGGAATAAAAGTGACATTTCTTGCGGCATCAGTAATTAATACACCTAAAAAAGTGTAATTAATATATAAAATAGATTATATTATCCTCAAAATATTTTAACTACCTAGATAATTAAATATTTTTACAATAACAACTTAATAATTATAAATAAGAGTAAATTTGGTAAACAATACCAAAGATTTCTAGGTCCACAAACCACAAGTATTTTATAACTAATGAAATGAAAAGATTCAAATTTAAAGGGTTAATAACATAAAAATTCTTGTCCCTAATTTCAACAACCCACCAACCTAAACACTCATGGACCACTACCCATGACCACACTTCACCTTTTCTTTGTCTCCCCAGCCCAGCCCAGCCCACAATTCCCACTGTCGTAAATTCCACTTGGCAAAAATCATTACTAAAGTCCAATTTCCAGTATTCCCACTGTTCTTTCTGTTTTAGTATTTGACCATTGAACTTTTTCGCTTTTTTCAATATCACTATTCAGTCCATTAAATTGACAAAAAACTAATAAAAGTTAATTACGTGACCTCATGTGACTAACTTAGGTTATGTTTTTGACTACTTTGTTAAACTTATGCTTATTATCTTTTGGCTAGGGTTAGACGAGACATATAAACCTCAGGTGCATGTAATGGGCCGATCAACCAAGTGGTGCAACGTACTTTCGCTTTTTTTTTTCAAATAAGGTAATGTATTAACTAGTTACTAACTTAGGTATCGTACTTTCAAAATTAATTTCAAATAAGGTAACGTACCAAATTTTTAACTAACGTCGTTAAAAAATCTAACGGGGGAAGGGGGAGGGGGGTGGGGGGGGGGGGTAGGGGGGGGGGGGTAAGGGGGTGGGTAGGGCGGGGTGGGGGGTAGGGGTAGGTAGGGCAGGGGGTAGGTGGGTAGGGTCGGGGGGTGGGGGGTAGGGCGGGGGTGGGGGTAGGGGGCGGGGGGTGGGAAGGGTGGGGGGTAGGGCGGGGGTGGGGGTAGGGTGGGAGGGTAGGGGGTGGGTAGGGGGTAGGGCGGGGGGTAGGGGGTAGCCCGTTAGATTTTTTAACGACATTAGTTAAAAATTTGGCACGTTACCTTATTTGAAATTACTTTTGAAAGTATGTTACCTAAGTTAGTAACTAATTATTACGTTATCTTATTTGAAAATGAACCTTAAGTACATTACCCTCCTTAGTAATTATCCCGCATGTAAAGTGGCGGGGGTTTTCACCCTTAAGTTAACAAAATCGTTGATAACTTAACCTAAGTTAGTCATATGTGGCACCTTGATTAAATTTTTGATGATTTAATGGATGGAGTGATGATATTGAAAAAATTGAAAAATTCAATGGTGACTTAAAAAAAGAGAGAGAGAAAAGAACAGTGGAGAAACTTGAAATTGGCCTAAGTGGCCAATTCCACTTCTCCATTATGCTGAGCATGTTCTTATCTTTGTTGAGTTGAGAACATATTTGTCCGAAACACTATTGATTGTTTGTAACACTATTAATAAAATACGTGGATGTGAGGTGTGAAACGTAGTTATGTAAGTATAACGATTTACTTTTTGCAATTTTATGAACTTCACGAGAACAAGTTGTACAAAAACAATGTTCATACTTGAGTGTTCATAGTTAGTCATTTATGGAATACTCCCTCCGTCCCAATAAAAGCTTCACCAATTACTCAAAAGGATGTCCCGTTAGAAGCTTCACCTTTCCTAAAATGGCAAAGAATCTTTACTATTTCCTCCACTCATTCTCTCTCCTATTTCACTTTTATACTCGCAACTCTTTTCAAGTTTACTATTCTCTCCGCTCATTCTCTCTCCTATTTTACTTTTACACTCACAACATTTTCTCCACTTACCTTTTTTCCTTAATTTGCGTGCCGGACCAAAATGGTGAAGCTCTTATTGGGACGGAGGGAGTATATTATACTAAATTAAACTAAGAACCTTAAAAACTGGTGCGGATGGAGTATGTATTTTCAGAAACCAAACAAACTTTGTACAGCATAAACTGATCAAGCGCCTAACCCTCTCCCCAAAACTATGAAAGCCAATGATACAAAAGGCCTAAAAGTGATGGTAGCACCATTTCAGAACTATGCCCAAATGGCTGCAATCAACTAGACGCCTCGAATGATACAATGCCGTTACCGAAAAGAATTGATGGAATGGAAGCCGTGAGCAATGTAACGAAAGTCAAAGACCAAATAATCGGGTCAAAGCAGTTCCTCCTGATTTGACCCGGATTATTTGGAAAAAGAAGAGTGTACAAGAGTATCCACTAGTCATTGATTAGTTGACAAAGATAGAAACCTAGATGCATTGAAGAAGATGAATTTAGTAGAAAAATCATAGAATCAAATAAAACAAGCTACTACCTCCTGCCTCTTGGCCAAATGGTATGTGAGTTAGAGACCTCCACCTATTGGAAATCCCATAGGAAGCACAATGGAGAACTTGTGTAAATTTGAGTCTTCCATGGGTGAAACTCCCAGAGGGAGGGAGCGTACCTTGTTTCTGATCTGCAATAGGCTCCTAAGGGATTCTGTAATTGATTAGGAATCTATGTAATAAACTAGGCAATTGATCAATATGATGGAAATTTTTTGTTTGGTACCATATTCAAAAAAAAAAAAAAAAAAAGCCACTTGAACTTTGTCACAGGTTTAATATGATTACAAGATGTTCAATAACTATCTTACAAAATAGAATGCACAGAACTTCCTCCTTATGCTCCACATATTTAATCTCCTTAATCGCAGTCTTTTGACATTGCGTGTTTCCAACTTGATGGTATCTTCTGCTGCTCTGTACTCTGAACAATGGGTGGAAAAAGGTTGCTCTTATAGAAACTAATTCAAAGGCCTTCTAAGAAGCTTGCTTCCTAACTGTGTTGTGCGATCTGTATATAGATTTTCTGCATCTTCAGATGGGATAGAAGGTCCTTATATGGTGGAGGTTATTACTGCCTCCTAATGTTCATCGAAAAACTGCAAAGTTTATTGCAGAAAAAAATGGGTTAGATGCTAGAGATACTCCCTCCGTCCCGGAAAGTGGAGTATATTAACAACAATCATTGCAACTGAACAACAATTAGTTCGCGGAGTTGTTCAACCCAAGTTCCTGGACAGGGCAAATTGATGAGTTTTTTTGTGAGAATTTGGTTAAGCAACTCACGCGTGATGACTGAATTGGCAAAGCTAAGATGCTCCAGTGTGGTACCTAAAATTTTTTGAACATTGAGAATGGGGTACTCTTGACTTTGTTCAAAAGCTAAACTCACAATTGTATGATGATACAAGATACTCCCTCCGTCTCAAAATGAATGACCAATTTTATTTTATTTTCAAATTTGCCCTTGATCATAAGCAAATTTGAAAAAAATTTGGTCATTTATTTTGGGACAAATGTAGTAAATTGATACACTTTTCACTGATAAAATGTTCTTCAACACCACAATGGGATATCTATTACAAATAACACCTGCCATGAGTTTTCTATTACAGTTGTGCTTCATCCAAAAATGAGTGTCAACTTTGCTCAGATCTGAGCAAAAAGGTGAACTCTCGGTGGGGTACTCTCGACTTTTAACTCTTTCAACACGACTTTCATTTCTCACCAAAATAATTTGTACAAAAATGAGTAGTGATCAAGTTAGTTATTGCTAAAATAGTTCTTTTCTTAAGGTTTCATATAACCGTAGGCTTGTAATCCTCGATATATCTAATTGAAAAAAAAATGCAGATTTCAAAGGATGTGAGGTTGACTGCTATGGAAGTGAGTATAGGAACTTTGTTTCTGAACCACTTACACATGAGTGTCATTCATTTGTCTTGATTCAAGAGTTTGATACTTGTTAGTCTAACTTTCTTTTTCGCATCTTATGAAATACTCCCTGCATCCCGTTTGAAGTTGCAAAATTTGTCATTTTGGGTGTCCCACTTAAAATTGCAAAATACCAAAATGGAAAGTTTTTAATATTTTTTAAATAATGAGACCCACTTGTCATAATCACAACAACTACCCACTCTCTCCCCTATTTCATTATCCACACTCACACCACCTTAATATTATATACTCCCTATTTATTCCCATCCCGACATTTTTCTTTTTTGCAATTTGAAATGGGACGGAGGGAGTATAATTTACATAAGTCGTTCATTTAGTTCAATATAGAGATGTCTTAGTAATCCACATATCAACCCTTCTAAACAGGCCTATCTTTGGGAATGCAAAGGGAAAAAACCCTTGTGAAAAATATATATTTACACCACTCCATGATAAGTTTCACTTACTGATTTAACACAGGTTTTAACAAAGTTTTTTTTTCATGAGGTTTTCCAATAATGGCCTGAAATTATCTGTAGTCAAAGTCGTGTCCACAGACTCGTTAATTGTTTTCTCACGATGAATAATACTCCCTCCGTCCCAAAATGTTTGTCCCATTTGACTTTTTTGTTGAACTTTGACCACAAATATATGACAATTTAATTATGTTCATGAAATTCTAAAAATTCCTATTGATTCACCATTAATAATATTATCAACAATAACTTTTAGAATTTCATGAACATAATTAATCTCTCATAAATTTGTGGTCAAAGTTCAACAAAAAAGTCAAATGGGACAAACATTATGGGACGGAGGGAGTATATTATTATAGGCACTAGGTTTAACAAAACCTTCCTAAACAAGAAAGATGAAATTTTAAATGGGACACCCGAAATGGAATATGAGACTTTATGAGAATATGCGGGAGCATGATCTTGTGATTCTGAAATTTGTAAAATTTGAAAAACAATAAAGGAAAAAGCAGGATTCTTGTTTTCCCAAGAGTTTTGTCAAATATAAAGAGGATACTAGCAAAAAGACGAGTTTACAAATTCAGTTAATGATGTGTGACGTGGAAAGAATTCATAGAAACATGTACTCCCTCCGTCCCGAAATGATCTTCCTACTTTTTTTGTTGCTAGTATGAATGTATTTTGAGTATGATTTTAGCTTAATTTAATTATCCTAATGAACATCTAAAAAGTGTTATTGATAGTTTTTATTAAGATGTATCAATAACAAGTTTTAAATTTCATTAGAATAATTAAATTAACCTAAAATTATTGCTCAAAATGTCTTCGTACTTTTCATTAGAATAATTAAATTAACCTAAAATTATTGCTCAAAATGTCTTCGTACTAACAATAAAAAAAGTAGGAAGATCATTTCGAGACGGAGGTAGTAGTAAGAAAACATGGGGAGGAAACCAAATATGTAGGGAGAGTCAAAGAGATCCAAAGGCTCCTCTTCCTAGGGTATGTATAATAAGATTTAAAGTAGGAGGAGCATGCAAAGAGAAAGATACCTATGCATTAGCATATTCAGTGGCGAAGCCAGAAAATTTTGGGAATGGGGTCAAGTTTGCTTTTAAAAATAAATACTATAATTATGGCATTCAAATTTATCATAGAAGGGGGTCAATAAATTATTTAGTGCAAATTTTACTGGAAATTAAGGGGGTCAAAATTTATAAAATTGCTAATTTTAGTAGTAAAATGTCAGTTTCTTAAAATTTAAAGGTGCAAAAGTTGACAATTTTCAAACTTGAAGGGGTTAACCCCCTTGCCTATAACCTGCCTTCGCCAGTGAGTATATTGTGTGTCCTTGAGTAAAATGTGTGTATATACGTGCATAATTTTTCAGCTCAAAGATTGGCTCTTTCTTCTTTCAAATGGAAGAAGTAAAGAGAAGAAATGAAATCTGAAATCCATTCTCTTGGCGCATAAATGAGGTGAGATAAAATGAACGCCAAACAATGGTACATGCAGCAACGCATGCGATCAACACCTTTTAAAGTAATACTCTCTCCATCCCAAGAATATTGTCCCATTTGACACGTCAATGACGTTATGGACCTTGTCGAATTACACTATAATTATTCATATATTTAGACATGGGACAGTTTTTTGGGAACAGACCAAAAGAAAAGTAGGACAGTTTTTCAGGGATGGAGGGAGTAAGTTTAGCAAAGACTCAATGATCATTTACTTTAGAATACCACAAGGGCATAGAAATTCAAGCTTCGGACGTACCAGAGGTTATCTACAGCGTGGCAAGTGGAGATCCTGCTTCGGTGAAGTAGGAAGCAAGATCAAAGGACAGATCGTCAAATTTAGTGAGGAAAGGATGCCTCTGCAATTTGTTACAACCATAAATATATTCAGTTAATTCATGAAAACTGAAAATGTAGAAAATCAAAATGAAAGTATTGTATATGTACCATCAGTTCATCAGCTGACAGCCTATCCTTTGGGTCTTTCTGCAAACTGGAATGAAAACAAAATTTACTCAGAGAGATGAAGCAGTTGTAAACGAAAAGCGCAAATTGTATAAATTTAGCTACATAAACTAGAGAACCCACATCATGGAAATCTAAAGAAATATAATGACCCACATGCTATGCAACCAATTTCATTGTATTTTGATGAACATATCAACTTAAAAAGATAGATTTTACAGGAATAAAGTTTGATCAACATTTGTCCACTCATGTGTTGTCCGTAATAATGGACTAAACCGTTGGAACAGATGAATGGAGATAAAGTAAGACTCATGAAACCGTCATTTGAAGTAAAACAATAAACGACCGAAACGGAATAAGATAACTGGCAGTAAAAATAAGCAAATAGCTTACATGTATTCATATCATGAGGAGCCACTGATACAAACAACAAAGCTGAACTGTAACAAACTAAGATACTTACCACGCAGAAATAAATGAGCAAAATTCTGGAGAAAACTGATCAGAAGGTGCAGTAGGTGGTGGTTGGTCAACTATTGTTTCCATAAGCTCATAAACATTAACCCATCCTTCACCTTCTGGTGGTGAATATGGGAACCGGCCAGTTGCGCACTCGAGTAAAACTAAACCCCAGCTCCAAATATCACTCCTGTAGCTGTAGTTGTCCCCAATGATTCGCTCTGGCTGAAGCAATTGAAATTAATGAATGAAAATCATAGCTACCGGAAAAAGTAGCCTAAATTACTGTACAGTTGTTCAAGGGCAATCTAAGCAAATGAGAAAATACTACTCCCTGTCCCAAAATGAATGTCCAAAAAACTTTCAAATTTGCTCTTGATCAAGAGCAATTTTGAATTTTTTTTTTTTTTTGGACATTCATTTTGGGATGGAGGGAGTAGAATTTGCATGTAGACATGAGTTACTCACGGACATATAGTTGTATGTGCCAACAAAGGTATTAGCCAATCCATATGTGTTCGCCAATATTGCACTCACGCCAAAATCAGTGATCTTGACTTCCCCTCTATGATTTATCAGTAAATTTGAAGGTTTCAAGTCCCTATGAATAATATGTTTTTCGTGATGAAGATACCACAAACCCTTGAGCACCTGTATGGAGTATTTTGGAATTCAGTATTTCCCATGATAGTCAATGAAATAGCCTCATAGAAAATACAACTTGCACATCACCAACCTGTTTACAGATGGCAGCTAGAGAAGGCTCTGGAATTGATTTGACGTGTTTCAGAAAATCAGCTAAGGATCCCCCATCCATGTACTCCAAGATTATAGAAACAGCGCCATTATCATAGAAAGATTGGTAGCACACAACAACATATGGATTCTGAGAAGACTGGTTTATTTTAAGTTCCGCCGCAATTTGTTTACGAGCAGATTCCTCTATATTCATTTGAATAACCTGAATCATGTGGTTATATCAGAAAACATACTATTGCGGAGTAATAAACATAATGGACACGTAATAGATGTAAATGGCAGGCTTCACGTCCTCTGGCTTGAAAAAATCTTACAAATAATTTTAGTATACAGATATTATGTTATAAGGAACGGAGTGTAGTCTGGGAATTGGTCACCTTAGCCTCTTGTGTGGGGACTGAAACAAACAACCCCAAGGCCTTTTACAAGTGTGTAGAATTTCGCTAACGAGTATATTAACTCAAAATTAAGACCCCATATGAGAAAATTGAACCTTAATGGTAGTCAGACAGAACTGTTGACTGGTAGACCACTACAGAATGAAACTGCACTCTTACTTGACCATATTGGCTTCATGGAAAGAAAGAATTCACTGAACAGAAACAATAATCAAAGGGGTCTAAAAGAGCTTCACTTTACAGGCTAAACTAGTCATAACTGCACACAGAATGGCCAAATAACCGTGACATGAAACTAATATAACATAGACTGGAGATGGTTTACAATCTTAGCCATCACCAGACAAAATGTAGCTACTTGAGCCAAGCTATGAAGTTTACACACCAAACTAAGTAACACCACAAGCTTGTTGGAATTTGGCTCAAGTTCAAGAAAGAGTCAACATACATTGTCTCATGAGGTTACAAATGTGATGATTGGTTTTCCAATGAGATTTTTGGTATTTGTCTAACGAGATAACGCTTTATCTAGGAGATGTCGTGTGCCTATAAATAGACACATATAGAAAGAGTTCAAGTGTGCCTTGTGGTGCCAAGAGTGGCTCCCCTTCGGGAAGAGTGAGTTAGAGGGATGTGTATATTCATGAAGGAGTTGCACACTATTGTGAGTATTCAAGAATGTTGAGATGTATGTGGATACCTCCATTCTTATAATATTGTTGTGATAAGTGATGTGTCTTTATGGGTTTCTTGATTAAAACTCAAGGTGTTGTAATTCCATAATATTGTGGTAAAGTTGTCGATCGGTCCTTGGACGTAGCCCAGTGATGTTGGGGTGAACCACATTAAATCTTGTCTTATTTATTCTTTCACTCATATTGTTTGTGTCCAAATTGATGGTGAAGCATAACTAATAGTTGGTGTGCATGAAAACCGCTTCCGTCTCGCACAACAATTGGTATCAGAGTTGATGGTTCAGCTCTCGGTGATTCAGGATGATATTGAAGATTTTGGGTTATACTTAATTTGTGACATTTGTGAAGGACGAGAAAGCTTTATGGAGAGTACAAGATTGGATGATGAATTGTGTCGATGTGGAACCTCGCAAATGGAGCCTTGTGTCGAAAGTCTTTCTGATATTGGTGATCAGGCTGCGTGCCCCGTTAGAAGATAGCGGCGGAACAAGTTTTGCGGGAGGAGAAGAGCATTTGCATCATCCAATGAGATCCAAAATCGAAGAAAAAGGAAGCAGAATGTTTGGTTCAGATATTCAGCGCATCAATGGGAAAATTAGCGTTGTATATAATAACCGTTGGATCATGCTGATTTTTTATGTGTATATTGGGGACTCATATATCTACGATCTGAACGGTGGAGATCAGATTTTATGTTTTTTTTTTTTTTTGCATTGGGAGTCATGTCCAAACAGCAATAGCAGAATTTCGAAGAAATTCAGATTTTGAAGAAGAAATTTCAAGTTTGAAGACGACAATGATTCGGTGGAGCCAGTTGTCATGGTGGAAGCCAAAATCAGTTATGTGATCAAGAACTTTTGCCAATGCGGAGATTGTTGGAAATTTTGCTCAAGTTCAAGGAGTCAACATACATTCTCTCATGTGATTCATGAATGTGGTTCATAAATGTGACAATTGATTTTTCAATGAAAATTTTGATATTTGTCTAACGAGATAAGACTTTATCTAGGAGATGTCGTGTGCCTATAAATAGACACATAAAGAGTTCAAGTGTGCCTTGTAGTGCCAAGAGTGGCTCTCACTCGGGGAGAGTGAGTTAGAGAGATGTGTACATTCATGAACAACGAGTTGTTCACTGCTGTGAGAGTATTCAAAAATGTTGAGATGGATGTGGATACCACCATTCTTGTAATACTGTTGTGATAAGTGGTGTGATTACGAGTTTCTAGATTAAAACTCGTGGTGTTGTAATTCCATAATATTGTGGTAAAGTTGTTGATCGTTTCATGGATGTAGCCCATTGATGTTGGGGTGAACCACATTAAATCTTGTATTATTTACTCTTTTCGTAATATTGTTTGTCTCCAAATTGATGGTGTAGAATAACTTAATTGCCTGTCCCAAGTCGGGATAAAGGGTGAGGGTTGCGATAGGCATGTGAGAACCAGCGTAAAAATTTTGTCACATTATCATGACATGAATCCGAATATGAATATCGTTGGGGCGTTTCCTCAGCAGCGACGCGGTACACTTCAAAGACCTGGGTGTAGTGATAAGTATACAAAGGTTGCTAGGTCGTCGCCCGGAAGCGACGCGCCATCTCTTCGCCCGAGGGTGGTGTCAAATGTGCAAGGGTTCCCGCATTGCGGACGAGTGCGGGTAAAGAAGCTAGTCCATGGTAAGTGTAAGGGTAGTGGGATGCGCTTGGGAACTTGGAACATTGAATCCTTGACAGGGAGCAGAGGTGGTGGAAGTTATGAGGAGGAAGATTCACATGATGTGTCTACAGGAAACTAAGTGGGTTGGAGAGAAAGCAAAAGAAATATCGCCTTGAAATTTTAAGCTTTGGTACTCAGGAAAGAATAAGGGTAGAAATGGAGTGGGTATCATTATTGATAAGGAGTATATTAATAATGTGGTGGAAGTGTACAGGAAGAGTGATTGAATTATGGGCATTAAACTAGTGATACATGATGAGATTATAAATATTATTTCCGCCTCTGCACCACAAGTAGGATTGGATGTATCTACTCCCTCCGTCCCAAAATGTTTGTCCTATTTGACTTTTTTGTTGAACTTTGACCACACATATATGACAATTTAATTATGTTCATGAAATTCTAAAAATTTCTATTGATTCACCATTAATAATATTATCAACAACAACTTTTAGAATTTCATGAATATGATTAATCTCTCATAAATTTGTGGTCAAAGTTCAACAAAAAAGTCAAATGTGACAAACATTTTGGAACGGAGGGAGTATTAAACAAGTGTTTTGGGAAGATTTGGAGGAGGTAGTGCAACGAGTACCTAGTGATGAGAAATTAGTCATTGGTGGTGATCTGAACGGGCATGTGGGGTCTAGTCGACATGGTTTTGAGAGCATACATGGAGGTTTTTGTTTTGGGGAGAGGAATGAAGCAGGAAATAGTATCCTGGATTTTGTGATGGCATATGACTCGAGTATAATGAACACTTGGTTCAAGAAGAGAGAATCTCACTTGGTGTCCTATAGGAGTGGAGGTAATGCGAGTCAGATTGACTTCTTCTTAATAAGAAATGCTTGTAGAAAGAGTTATACAGATTGCAAGGTTATTCCGGGTGAGAGCACAACAACTCAACATAGACTTGTGGTACTTGATTTTCGAAGTAAGAGAATTTCGAGAAAGAGAAAACCACATGTAGACCCTAGAATCAAGTGGTGGAGACTTCAAGGGGAGAATCAACATAAATTTGTAGCTAAGATGGTCGATACCGGTGTTTAGTCGAATAATATGGAGGATATGGATATAGATTCGACTTGGACTAAGATGGGACATACCATAAAGGAGGTGGCGAAAGAAGTCCTTGGAGAATCTAGAGGAAACGTGCCACCAAGTAAGGACACATCATGGTGGAACCAGGAAGTAAAACAAGCAATAAAGGGCAAGCGAGAATGCTACAAATTATTGGGAAAATGTAGGAGCGACGAGAACTATGAGAAGTATAAGAAAGCTAGAAGAGAGTTAGGAAAGCACTAAGAGACGCAAGAGCAAAGGTGAATCAGGAACTTTATGATAAGTTGGATACAAAAGAAGGGGAAAAGGACATCTACAGACTCGCTCGTACGAGGGATAAGAGGACACGAGATATTGGGACGGTTAGATGTGTGAAGGATGTAGACCAAAGAGTTATAGTTAGAGATAAAGAGATAAAAGATAGATGGAGTTCGTACTTTGATATCTTGTTCAATGGCGGTCAAGAGCAGGACATTGGAGATTGAAATATCTCTTTAAAAATGAGTATGGTTAATCGAGATTTTATGCGGAGAATTCAAAAGGGTGAAGTGAAAATGGCAATGAAAAAGATGGGATTGAAGTAAGCTGTAGGACCGGATGGAATACCAATTGAGGTTTGGAGATGTTTCGGGGAGAGGGGAATAAATTGGTTAACAACGCTATTTAACAAGATATGGAGGAGTAACAAAATGTCATTGAAGCGGCGGAAGAGTACTCTGATCCCTTTGAATAAGAACAAAGGTGATGTCCAAGATTGTACCAACTATCGGGGGATCAAACTAATGAGTCATACTATGAAACTGTGGGAAAGAGTGATTGCACAAAGGCTGAGAAAAATTGTGGATATTTCGGATAACCAATTTGGGTTTATGCCGAGAAGATCGACTATGGAGGCAATATATCTTATGAGACAAACCATGGAGAAATATCGGGATCAAAAGAAAGATTTGCATATGATTTTCATTGATTTGGAGAAGGCGTATGATAAAGTGCCAAGAAAGGTACTTTGGTGGGCATTAGCAAAGAAGGGTGTTTCAAATAAATATATTGATATTATCAAGGACATGTATAATGGAGTTAGTACTTGTGCACAGACTAGTGTTGGGAAGACTGAAGAGTTCCCTATAAAGATTGGAGTGCATCAAGGTTCTGCACTTAGCCCCTTTCTCTTTGCTTTGATAATGGACGAACTGACGAGGTCAATCCAAGATGATATACCAAGGTGTATGTTGTTCGCAGATGATATTGTGCTGATTGATGGGACAAGAGAGGGTGTTGAAAGTAAATTGGAGTTGTGGAGACACACTTTGGAAACTCGAGGTTTTAGACTGAGCAGAAGCAAGACGGAATATTTGGAGTGTAAGTTTAGCAGAGTTGAAAGTAGGGGCAAGGGCGGTCACATTTGATGGAAATATTGTCCAAGCTTCTGAGTTTTTTCGCTATCTTGGATCCATTATCCAAAAGGATGAAGAATTAGATGGAGATGTGGCTCATAGGATTAAAGCAGGTTGGTTGAAGTGGAAGAGTGGCACAGGGTTCCTATGTGATCGCGGCATGCCCCTTAGATTAAAGGAAAATTTTACCGCACGGCAATTAGGCCGGCACTGCTTTACGGCACCGAATGTTGGGCTGTGAAACGGTGTCACGTGAATAAGATGAGTGTGGCAGAGATGCGTATGCTTCGATGGATGTGCGGTCATACAAGAAATGATCGATTGGGGAATGAGGTGATCAGAGTAAAGTAGGAGTTGTGCCCATTGAGGATAAAATGAGGGAAAAGTGTCTAAGGTGGTTTGGACAGGTGAGAAAGAGACCGAGTGATGCACCGGTTAGGAGACCGAAACAGTGGAGAAATGATAAAATGGCGAGGGGTAAGGGAAGGCACAAACAAACTTGGATTAGAGTGATTGAAAATGATATGAGTTTACTTGGAGTGGATGAAAGTATGGTGTTGAAGAGGCAGGAGTGGAGGGCAAAAACCCATGTGGGGGTTTTATTTTTTTTTACTTTTTTTTTCAACAACCTTTTTACACGATGACATATGAGGATTCATGTTAGCCGACCCCAAATTATTTTGGGACTAAGGCTTTGTTGTTGTTGGTGGTGGTGGTGGTGTGCATGAGAACCACTTCCGCCGCGCACAACAAAGCTGGCAGCGGCAGTACTCACCATATGCCTGCCAATCCCAACGTAAGTAGACATTAGTCCTATGAAAATGAGAGAGGTGTTAACCGGAATGTGTGTCCATTTTTTAATAAATACTGCTCCTATCTAAATCCTTTATCTGACTTCAGGTATTATAGATTGCAAATATTCTAAAAGTATTTTCACAAAAATCCTTAAGTGGAACTCAGGGATCAAGGTAACTATGTGGAATTAAGTCCAACGAAACCAGAAAAAAAAATTACATTTCCTTGAGTATTACTACGTTTTCAGTGAATAAGTTAAAGATAATGCAGATTAATACAAGAAAGTACTCTACCTTCAAAGCGAAAAATTGACCAGTCCATTTGTGCTGCACCAGTCGCACAATTCCCCCATTCCCCTTTCCAATGACTTTCACGGCATCAAAATCAGCTAAACTTAACTGGTTGTCCGATGGTTGTATAAGGGGTGGCTGAACACATTTGCACGGCAACAACAACATATCAGATGCTTTCCTTTGATGCAACATGACTTCTTGTACTTGTACCAGAGTAATTTATTAATAGTATTGTCTAATAGAAAAGATTGAGATAATGCTTTGAACCACTAGGACCCATTTTTATTTTCTTTTACTAGCAACTTCAGCAATATTATTTACCGACTGCGTATTTTCTACTTCACATCCTTTGGTCGTCAAATTCAGTTATAATACAATGTCATCATATTTCCTATTGAGTATGTTAAAGACGCCAGTTTCATACTTCCCTAGCAGAAAATCGACCATAAGTAATCAATTAACGATTGCGAATTCCACAAAATAGCTTTTAGACAATGGGATTCCGGCAATTACTAAATATAAATCAATAGGACCAAGTCTCTGAAGCTTGCAATTAAAATAGTTTACATAAGCCAGTAAACCACAATCCAGGTATGTTCCAACACAACTCAACAATAACAGTTTACATGACACTCAAAGAAGCTGAAACATCAAAGACAATTAGTTGAAACAGTACAAAGAAATGAGCTTTTAGCAGGTTCCTGATAAATGCCAGATATATAGCAGTCAATACAACTAAGCCGTCGAAGTTTGCAAATGAATTTCTTATGTAAGCCACAATATGTAGGACTCACCTAAACAATATAGTTTCTCAGAAGGCAAAAATATAAAATTCCTGAGCAATAGCAAGAAATATAGAAAATCATTACAACTACGCTTGTGAAATTTGCTACTGAGTTCATTTATACAAGCTTAATCTAGGTCTTATCGAAATAACACAAGAAATGATAAATCAACCACAACCAGTCAAATTCAACAAAGCTAGAGAAACTTAAACCTCATGAAAAACTACAGGAACTTAGATTCAGCAGATACAATTCAATTCCAGCTAATTTCAAAGTAGATGAGCAGTTAAATGCCGAGGATCAGTAGCTGGAAAGTGTTAAACTGAAGCAGTAGTAAGTATTATTAGCTTACAGTTTCAGCATCAGATTGAGAGACAACACGAACACCGTCGCGATTGACGAGCAGATCACCGTCCATAAACGTACCAGATTGTGTTCTGCAATGCATCAATCACGAATAATGACAGAAACATATGATACTACTGACTGCAGATATATACAATTATAGATAGAGAGAGAGAGAAGAGAAAATACAGGAAATTGGAGAGAGAAAGTTCATCGGCGGGAGGAAGAGAGAGCTTGAGGACGGGAGCTAAGTTGCCTTTCTTCATTACTGGAGCTGTGAGTCAGTCGTCGCAAAGTCTGTCTAGGTTTCTGGTGGGAGAGAGAGAGAGAGAGGGAGAGATTTATTTAGGGTGCGCTCCCGAGTTCATAAAAGGAAAGAAAGGAAAAGAAGTGGAAGGAAAACAAATAAATTTTCCTTCCAAACCATGCTCCTGAGTTTTTGAAAGGAAAGAAGTGGAAGGAAGGGGATGGAAAATTTAATGGATTTTCCTTCCTAAGCTTTCCTTCCAAAAGTGGGAGGAATTGGGAGGAAGTAAAATTTCATTAAGAAATCTTTTTGATACACCTAATTTACCCTTGAAATATAACCTTCTTTTCTATTTCATTAACGGTAGAAATGTAATTTCATTTTATTTCCTTCCTCTTCCTTCCTAACTCGGGAGCATATCTTGAAAATGTTAAATTCCTTCCCCTTCCTTTCTCTCCCCTTCTCTTCCCTCCTCTTCCTTTCTTTTCTCTCCATCAAAATCTCAGGAGCGGACCCTTAAGGAAAAAGGAAGATGGAATAAAAGGATTAAATAAATAAAGGTTAAGTTGGTGGGTGGATGGATGGGGTTAAGTTAAAAATGTGATGATCAGTTGAAGTGAGTCGGTTGTCACCATATACAGACAGACTTTAAGAAACTACACGAGAGGCTCCCTTTTAATTGATTGTGGGATTTTTTATTTTTTTTTCAAAATGAATGAATTGTTTCTGGCAGGGCATTTTTTGAGTTTAATTCCATAAGGCCTCTCAACCCAAATTATTTTTCATAAAAGTTCCGGCGAAATTCAATACCCCACTGACTATTGAATGTCAAGATCAAAATCCCATACCCCAAACTTTTCGTCGTTCCAACGCATCATGGATTCTTGTCAACTCTTATACCTTAAGGTATAAAAGTTATTTTTTCACAATTTGAATAAAACAAATTACTCATATACAGAGACAGACTTAGACTTTAAGTAACTACTCGAGAGGCTCCTTTATAACCGAGATATCAAACTTATAAAATTGGATTTGTAAATTGGGTTTCCAAACTTAATTGATTGTGGGATTATTTTTTTCAAAATGAACGAATTATTCCTGGCAGGGCGAACAAGTGAGTGCGTTTTTGAGCTTAATTTCAAGGTCCTCTCACCCTAAATCATTTTTTATAAAAATTAAGGCGAAATTCAAAATTTCACAGACTATTCAAGGCCAATATCAAAACTATTCAAGGCCAATATCAAAATCTCATACCCCAAACCTTTTGCCGTTCCAGCGCAGCACGGATCCTTGTCAACTCTTATACCTTAAGGTATAAGAGTTGTTTTTTTCACAATTTAAATGGAACAAATTACTCGTATATATAGATATAATGGTAATTCCAATCTTGTAACCTTATATATATGAGTTGATTTTATTATTTTTTAATAAAATATGAAAAATTGTGAAAAAAATACTCGTTCGTATACCTAATTATAAGAGTAATTAGTCTTATGTATAAAAGTTATTTTTTCACAATTTGAATGAAATAAATTACTCTTATATCTAAATATAAAAGTAATTATAGTCTTATAAAGTTATATGAGTGAATTTTATTATTTTTAAAAAATATATGAAAAATTGTGAAAAAAATACTAGTATACCTTGAACGATATAAACCGGTTACGAAAATGGGTAATAACCGGGCAATGTCCTATATATTTGGCCCAAAATATAATCTATACAATTATCAAATAAACACATGGGTAGTGGGCTTTCCTACCTATGCTCGTCATGCCTACTCGTCATTTTCTACTATTTCGAACTAGAAATATCAGAGTGAATAATGAATAAAGCACATAATTCACATATGCCGATCAAGGCACCTAAAAAAGCCGACGAGGGCTTCACCAAAGGACGATTAAGGGCCTCCTTGGTCATCATCAGGGCAAGGAAATTGGCTTTCCTACCCTTGCTCTGCTGTTCCTCGGCATTCATATGTGTCGACCTACATCACATGTCGAGAAGCATGCCTCATAGGCATACGAACAAAATGTAATTATCTAATTCTACTCAAACAAAGATTGTGAAAAGTTATAATCCAACTAGGATTATAACCCTCCTATCATACAACTTCATACTCAATGATGGACTCTACATCATACACATATAAATGCAAGCCATGATCCACATAATTCAGGTGAACGCATCTTTTGACTCTCAACTTTTGTCAATTGATTTGCTCTCTACAATACGAATACTTACTCTCACGTCGTAGGGCCTTCGCCGGTGAAGCCCCAGCTTAGTTTACGTGTTTGTTCATCTTTTTCAGGCTATTCAAACATCCAGGATACAACCTGCCACTGGTTTTGGACTGATACAAACGTTTTTGGCATCATCAGTTTGGTTTCATTGCCGGGAAACGATCGTTTTTATCCTTTTAATAGCCGAAAAAAATTATGCTCCGTTCTCCTAATCCTAATGGAAAAAGGACATACTGATAGCATCACTGATCAGGAGAATCCTCTTGTGGAGGAGACTAATGGAAATACTATGACTGCTTTTCCTCTTTCCAATGGGGAACTGCCACCTCCTCCACCTTTAAACGATGGACTTCCCCCGCTAAGAATGAATTTGCGTTATAGCGGGCAGCCAGTAACCGAGGTAATACTGCCAAACCCTCCTCGTCGTCCCGAAGGAGGTCTGCTGGCAGTCAGACGGGGAGGAATGCCGCCCAAGGGGCACTGGGGCTTCCCTCCCCCCCCCACAGATTAATCGCAAAACTCTCTTGGATCAACAAATAGAAACTTTGAAACGCATTTATAAAACACAAAATGCATTGCTGCAACTGGATCCTGAGCACTCCCTGGTTGAATTTATAAGGCCTACGAGTACTAGAAATTCCATTGGAGGGGAGAGTCATCTTGACAGGAGTGATAGTCAGGGGAACAGAGAAAATCTTCCTACTGGCCAAAATTCCCCTCATCATGACCCTGCTGGTAGACCCAAGCAGAAACCTCTCCAAGATGTTCCTCCTCGTTATAAGGCTACTGGACATGGAAATACACGAAACAAAGAATATCTGAGAAATCATTTGAACAATCAGAGGGATCAGGAGGTTAATTCTCCTGACTTGAGAGCAAGGCTTAGTCATGCAAGGCAAAAAAAAACTCCTTGCCATAACCACTATACTTGGCGTAGGAACCTTGTTCGACCTATGAGCCCTTCTAGGCATATTGGCTCCACTCGTCACAAGACTCTTCCCCGTCCAGAGATGGCTCCCAGGAGGGATAGAACCCCTCCTCGTCATTTCAGTACATTGAATGGCAGAGCACCATCTGGACACGGAGATAATTATCAGGAACATAAGGAATAAAGCCGAGTGAATGGGCACAGAAAAAAAAAAGAAATGACCCATCATAGTTCTCACTTTAGTTCGGGGATCGATGTCAGGGATATTCTCCTCCTGAAAAAGAGATTAGATGAAATGGAAATGGAAATGGGGAGGAAGGAAGCAGACGATGATGATACCAGTGCCACTCGTCCTTTCTCACAGAGGATTAATGATCTACCTCTCAATCATGTTGTTAAAATCCCAAGTTCTGAAAAATATGCGGGAACCACAGATGCACGGGAACATGTGCAAAGTTTTAAATCCACCATGGCCCTCCTCACCAAGGCAGATGACATTCTCTGCAATGCTTTCGCGAGTACCTTTTTCGGAACAGCTCTGTCATGGTTCCGTGAGCTAGAAAATTACGAGGAGGAGTTTCCTGGGCCAATTTTCAATAGTGGGAAAGAGAAAGAAAATAATGGCATACCTTGCTAACATTGAGCAGGGAAAGAACGAAACAACTATGAGTTATTACAATCGGTTTAGAGCTATGGCTGACCTGATAGAGGAAAGCCTAACTGACCGGCAGATGATCGTTTGTTTCAACTCCGGAGTGAGATCCGGACAATTAATCTATGAACTCTCTGCTAGGGAGCCTAACTCGAAATATAATCTATATAATGTGGCTTACGCCATATATATGGCAGAAGAGAAAAGTAAGAAGAGGTATAAGAAAGCAGAAGTAGACGCAACTGGCACCAACCAGGCTTCAAATGGAATTATCTACAAGGGGAAGTATAGAACTCGGGCTACTAAAAAAGCCGAGGTTTTCACCCCCCTCACCAAACCTATAACGGAGATCATGCAGTTGGTGAATCTGCCAAGTCTCCGACCACTTGATGAAAGAACAAAGTACACCCGTGACAGCTCCAAGTATTGTGCCTTTCACAAGTACCATGGACACGACACAGAGAACTGAATCTCCTTCAAAAGAATGATCCAGAGATGGGTAAACAAGGGGAAATTTGATCGCTACGTTATAAGAAATGATAACAAGCGAAGAAGAAAGGATGATGATAACGATGACAAAGATAATGAAAGCGAAGACAGGTATCCTAGGGCCAAGATCCATGTTATAAGGTAGGAGAATGTTTCCAATAAAAAATTGAAAGACCAGATACATGAGATAATTAAGGTCTATCACATCCCCAGCTGGATTTAAGCGTCCTGGCAGACAAGACGTGCTAGTAAGCCCACGTCGGCATGAAGAGTTGGGTCCACCACAGCCCTTATGGCTAGATGGAGATAGTCGTCGAAGTACATGGTGGCCGTCTTTTCGGCCAGAGCTTGCTTAAAGGCTGGGCTGACCTTGTACTGGGAGATAGCCTCAGCAATCTGAGAAGGCAAGCTAGCCGCCAACAGTTTATACCGAGCATCTGCTTCCTCGGCATTTCTCCCCAGCTCAGCTTGGAGCTTCTCAATCTCCACCTGCCTGGCCTTATGGGCCTCCTCGGCCTTTGCTTGAGCCTCCTTGGCCGCCTCCTCTGCCTCTGCCCTGGCAAATTTCTGCTCATCAACCTCTGCTCTCAGCAACTTCAGGAGCTCCACGGCCTTGGCCAGATCGGCCTTATTTTTCTCGATCTGACGATCAAGTTTTAGTTCAAGCTCATCGGTCGCTTTGCTCCTTATAGCCTTATAGGCAGTGACAGTTGCAAGCTACACAGACAAAATAAATTATTAGTACAAAAAAAAAACTACAAGTATAATAAAATCGAGAAGGAAGAAGGTAATAACGAGAAGGCTTACCTCGCTGATAAGAAGGCCTTTCCTGTTGGCCAGATGCTCCTTACTCGGCTTCATATCAATAAGTTGGTCGAGCAAGTCCTCGTCCATAGCACGATGGACAACATGACGGCCTTGCCTGAGCTTGGGGCCCTTCCTGGCCAACACATCAAGCCCCTTGATGGTGGGGTAGACCGTCAATTCCTTAGCCACCTGCTCGGCCTCAGCATACGACTTAACATGCCGATCAGTGACTTCCTCAGTTGAGGAATCTGTAACAACCTTTTTCGAGGAGGGCTACTCTTGGTGGGCTTCAGTCCTTAGCCTTTTCTAGCCAGGAATTCTTTGGACGTCCTCTGGCTCCTCGGTATCATCCATACTGACCTGCCTTAGGGCCTCCTCAACTTCTGGGATCAGGGCTTGAGAGTTGTGTCCTCCCTCGACTTGGGCCTCTTGCTCGTCATTTCCTTCCTCGGTGGAGGTACCAGCACCCCCCCACCGGCTTTAAGGGAAGCTCCCCAACTTCCTTGCTAGATAAGACCGATTGACGAGCGACGGCGTTATCCCGTATTTTGTTTCTGGCTGAGGACCTGGAGGTCCTTCTTTTCAACTTCATTAGAGCTTGGGGATCAAGAATTTCTTCCTCCATCTTTTTTATTTGCTCTTCAGTTAAATCTGCAAAGGACGAGATAGACAAGTTATTGAAATGACAACGGGGAAGAAATGACATGCAAATTTGCACAAGTATAAGAAAGACGAGGAGGTAGAAAAATTACAGCCAACTACACCGTCCTCGGCAAGACACCTATCATAGTAGAGTTTGCAGATATCGCATTTATCGTGAAAAACAAAGCCGGGGTGCACCCTCTAGTCTGGGAACCTATTTCCTCTTACGACGGGGATGAGGGGCACCAAGCCATCCAAAGGCCCAGGCATGATGTCGCCCTGAACATAATACCTCTGGTCGGTCTCCAGAGTTGACAACCACAGAGTGCCCAACTCGGCAAATTGCCTCAACCTCTCAATCAAACAATTGCTCCACTCCGGCCTCCAGACTTGTTCAGGCACACCTGGGAACTTCGAAAGAGCAGCAAATTCCTAGTCTTGTCGGCTCTCCACTAACATGATTGTTCCACCCCACATGGGGTAAATCAACTTGGGCTGGTTGGGGTCACTCCTCACCACTAAAACCCTAGTATCCTCCTTGTAGCTAACGATGAAGAAGTGGTGGAATGATGATTGGCAGGGTTCAAAGCATAGACTACGGCAAAGCACTATAAAACCAGTAAGGAACCTCACGGCGTTGACACCTATCATAGCCAGGACGGCTTGCATATCCTCAAGAAACTCACATATGAATGGATCTAAGGGAAGGCGTAGACCGAGTTAGAACTGCTTGTAGAAGAAGTGGACATAATTGAGGCTATACATGAAGTCCTTCATTGCCTCTTTATCCTTTATGGGAGCATCGGGAAGGTAGCTAAGTCGGTACTCATCCCTTAACACTCCATACTTGGAGTGCAGCTCCTCGATCATAGGCTCCCCCGACTTTAGCGGGCTTAGGCCTAGGGGTATAAGTTCTACCTCGGTTAGACTTACCTCGTCCTCTCCCTCGGCCCCCAACATGAGCTCCCTCGACAAAAGCATCCACGATCCTCCCAGAAGTCGAGGGACCAGTAGGACGAGCAGTGTTACCTCCTCTTCCCGTCATAGCTACCCAAACAAAAGAACAAAGGTCAAAATTTGACCAAGGCAAACTGAAAAACAAGGACGAGGAAGCATCCCTCCCCGTCTTATTAACTAAAACCGAGGAGGGATCCCTACCCAGCAAAGGACGCCCCAAATGGCCAGACTTCAGATAATAAATGTTGATGTGATTAAGGATCTCAGTCCAACCGTGAAACAACACAACGTTTGGGGAAGCTACATCAAGTCGGTCGATCCTAAACCGACTTAGGTAGTGCACGTCGGTTATAGGAGATTGGTACCTCATCAGTATCTCCCCTATCTCATTCAAATTCAACATTATCCACGGCCCATCAATTCTCTGGTAAGTTCTAAGGTTTTGGGTATGATAACAATATAGGGCGTTGGGATTGCTCCTCCACGTTCTTGCCATGTCTATAAACAAGGAAGGCACAAAAAATTGTTCAAGAAACTTACCTAAGAAAAGCTTCAATAAAGGTACAACAATTGCGGTTCACAAACAAACCAAGAACAGGAACCAAAAACCCAGAAATGTGCAGAAAATAAGGAGATTAAAAAGAAATTATACATGACTTGATGATTGTTGTTGAGAAATACGACAGATTCAAGCACAAATCCCAGAAATCAAGCAAGAAATCAAGAACGGATTTGCGGTTTTTCGAAGCTTATATGTCTTTCTCAAGGTTGAACAGTAATAAAATAGTAGAAATGAGGAGGATGTTGGTTTTTATACCCAGATCTAAACGGATACGGGTCAAAAACCGGGTTAAGGCGTCGTCTCCTTCCTCACCATTAATGTTTCTAGCGTGTTCCCAAGGAGAATGTCTCATTAATAGTGGGGCGCATTCCCAACGTGTAATAACCGGCAGATAAATGATTACGCCTCATAAATTGAAATAACCCGTTCGTATCCGTTTAAGCCGAGGTCGAGCACCACTTCCTCATCGGCATAGCCGAGCTATGAAGTCGGGGGCCACTGAATGGTATAAACCGAGGTACGAATATAGGTCATAACCGGGCAAGACCCAATAGATTGAGCTCAAAATATAATCTATACAAGTCTCAAATACGACATGGGGAGTGGGCTTCCCTACCTATGCTCGTCATGCCTCCTCGTCATTTCCTACTATGTCAACCTAGATATATCAGATCGAATAATGACTAAGGCACATAATTCACATATGCCAACCAAGGCACCTACAAAAGCCGACGAGGGCTTCACCAAAGGACGACCAAGGGCCTCCTCGGTCATCATCAGGGCAAGGAAATGGGCTTCCCTACCCTTGCTCTCATCTTACTCGGCATTCATACATGTCGACCAACATCACATGTCGAGGAGCATGCCTCTTAGGCATACGAACAGAAAGCAATTATCTAATCCTACTCAAACAAAGATTGTGGGAAGCTATAATCCAACTAGGATTATAACCCTCCTCTAATACAACTTCCTACTCAAAGATGAACTCTAAATCCTATACTTATAAATGCAAGCCATAATCCACATAATTCAGGTGAACGCATCTTTTGACTCTCAACTTTTGTCAATTGATTTGCTCTTTACAATACGAATACTTTAACTTCGGAGGGCATTCGTCGGTGTTTCCCCGACTTAGTTTACGTGTTTGTTCATATTTTTCAGCCTATTCAAACATACATGATACAATTTGCCGCTGGATTTGGGCTGATCCGAAGGTTTTTTGCATCATCATACCTAATTATAAGAGCAATTCTAATGTTATACATTTAGGTATAGGAGAAAATTGTTTAGTAAAATATGAGTATTTTTTTTTAAGAAAAAATGAAAATTGTGAAAAAAAAAAACTTTTATACTTAGGTATAAGAGTATTTTTAGTCTTATACCTTTGGGTATAAAAGCGACGAGAAAGGGGTATATGTGCGTGAATTTATGTGAGATTTTGCATCTCGATTGTGCTTTTATAACTTTTACTAGGATTAACTTTTCATAATTTTATCATCCTATTATGTTAGCCAAATGTAACAACATTAAGTTTTGGGTATAAAATGAAACCATTTTTTCAAGTACAATGGTAAAAAAAAAAAGTACGATGATAAAGTGAAACACTCTTAAAGTAAGATGGAAAAAAAGGGGAGTTTTCAAAAAACAAAAAAATGTTATACAACACTCTAAAGCCATTTTCTATACAACTCAATGATCTATACCACAAGCTAAAATTCAGTATGAAAATAATCTTCCATACAATACAATAGCAAAGCCAATTTTTGTACACTGAAACTTGAACAACTAGTTCTCCCTGGTGGTGTTCAAAAAACCAATTAATATTACATCCAAAAACCACACAAGATCAATAAGTAAATACAGTATCATCTTGCAAGTCCGTGAGCTTCCGTCTGTCCAACACCTGTAACCAAAACATGCAAATTTCCCCGTCATTTAACCAACATCCAAGTGTGGCAACCCCTCGTCGTTAAAACAGCAAAAGTGGCACAATGAGGTAATAAAAAGTGCGGCACAAGGAAAGACCAGGTAGCAGAGGCTATATCTGGTTTAAAATGAAGTTCCACAGAAAGGAAAGGAACTTTTCGGGATCTTCGGTTCAGAAACACCAAGCAAAGTATCAATTTCGTCAAGTAATATTGACCCAAAAGAGAAATGAAGATAGATTGAGAGTCTGACTCTAGCAAGTAACTTCTGTCAACACAATCCATTCGTTGAGGTTTTAGCTAGCCAAATACTACCTATGTCCCAAAATGAATGAAATTCTTTTTTTCAAAATTTGGAAATTTTTTGGTCATTCATTTTGGGGCGGAGGGAGTAGTTCATAATGGCCAGGTTGTGTAACAGTTACACGGAAAATACGATATTTGATGAGCTAGCTAGCCTCATAGTTTTTCTCCAAGGAATTTTGACTCTGGCGCTAGAAATGAACTCTAGTAAGAACTCCTTATGTTCCTTTAATTTGTTCAGATTCATTATACAGAGTATTTTTATTTATGGCCTTTCTCCCTGACCACATAATTCAAAAGCGGAACTTGGAAAAATATAGGAGAGGGTCTGACCACCAGTATGTGTCATAAAAGGGCCAAACTAAATTGTCAGAGAACAAAAGGCTAAGGGTGGTTACTTGAGCCCCTACACCAGTTCAATTAGCTTCTTTTGAAAGAAATGAAAATGCAGAAACCAAAAATAGATAGAGATAAAAGAAAAACAAATTAAATAAAATCTAGTCAATTTCACCATGTTACCTTACAGTCAATTGCTGCAAATCAAGTCTGCTGTTTCAGGATTCCACCATGTTTATATGGAATTTTGACAGAAGTTGTGGAATCCCAGATACAATTGGTCCATAAGTCTGCAAAATATATGTATTCGGCATCATAAACTCTACTGAGTTTAATTCACCATTGAATAAGGAAACTTCCCACTAAAAAGAAGTATACTAGAATATTTTGCATATACTCCCTCCGTCACAAAATGAATGTCCAAAAAATTCAAACTTGCTCTTCATCAAGAGTGAATTTGAATTTTTTTTTTTTGGACATTCATTGTGGGACAGAGGTAGTAATATATACTCCCTCCGTCCCGCTAATATTAGCACACTTTCCTTTTTGGGCGTCCCGCTAACATCCGCACACTCCCAAAAAGGAAACTTTATATTAATAAAATATTCACCCAACCCCACTCATTCTCTCTCCTACATTATTTTAATACTCACAACACCATTATAATTTATTACACCCTCCACTCATTCTCTCTCCACTCATTCTTTTACACTCACAACATTTTATTAAAATATCATATTTCTTAATTCCCGCGCAAACAGTGTTTGTGCTAATACTAATGGGACAGAGGGAGTATATATATATATATATATATATATATATATATATATATATATATATATATATATATACTCCCTCCGTCCCACTATACTTGACACCCAAGGGGTGGGTTCAAAAACCAAGGAAAAAGAATAAAATAAAAAAAATGTGTGGTGAAAAATGAAGAGAGAGAATGAGTGGGGTAAATAGTAGTGTTGGTTGAATAAATGTGTGGTAGAAAATGAAGAGAGAGAATGAGTGGTGGGGTAGAGTGAATATAAAAATATAAAAATTTGGTTATTTTTGGAAGGTGTCAAGTATAGTGGGACGACCCAAAATGGAAAGAAGTGTCAAGTATAGTGGGACGGAGGGAGTATATATATATATATATGAGAACCATAACAAAATGAGAACCGTGAGAACCACTTGTATACACTTGTTTACAGTAGATACTTAGCTACTGTATACATATACAGTCTAATGTATATGTATACAGTCTATTGTATATGTATACAGTAGCTAAATATCTACTGTATACAAGTGTATACAAGTTGTTCTCACGGTTCTCATTTTAAACGGTTCTCATTGGAGCGTGACCCTATATATATATATATATATATATATACTCCCTCCGTCCCACAATTTTATGGACTTTTGCAAAATGCACGGGGATTAAGGAAAAATTATTATATTGAAAGTGTTGTGAGTGTGAAAATAAAATAGGAGAGAGAATGAGTGGAGAGAATAGTAAATTATAATGGTGATGTGAGTATTAAAATAATGTAGGAGAGAGAATGAGTGGAGAGAATAGTAAATATTCCTTTCCATTTTGGGAAAGTTAGATATTATTGTGGGACGCCCAAAATAGAAAGTTTACATATTATTGTGGGACGGAGGGAGTATATCAAATACGGCATATCTTCTAGAATTTTAACAAGGGTAACATATATAGACACACACAACCACACACTCGTATGGCATACAATTCCAAATAAAAGGATAGGGGATACGTACCTCATGGTTCTCATGAATTTGACGCAATGGAACAGCAAGTAATTTGAAGTTCCTCGGCACAATAAAGTCTCGAGTCTCGGGCAACTTCACAAGATAAAGTTTTGTGCACTCCTATACATTCAAAGCAATTAGGCAAGTAAATTCCAGCTAATACCCCTAGACTTGGGGTAACACAGAGCTTGAAGTTTCATGTTCAAAGTCTTTACTGTTCTCGTCCCCTTAGGACAAAAATGTCATAAAATAGGCAGCTGTAATTGAGGAATCATCCTACCTTTGGACTTCTTACACTAGCTGACAGATATGGATATGACGTCGTCTCAAAGTCAGGTCTCCACCACATTCCCAGACATTCACCTACCTAAGTAATCAAAATTAGTGGATTTACAGAGAGCAGGATGGTTATATATGTACTCCCCCTCTTGGTCCCAAAATGAATGTCTAGTCAAATTTCAAAATTGCTCTTGATTTGATCAAGAGTATATTTGAATTTTTTTGGACATTCATTTTGGGACGGAGAGAGTATATACTTTTTTTTTCATTTACCTCAAATCAAGAGCAAATTTAAAATTTTACTTACACATTAATTTTGGGACGGAGGGAGTATATACTTTTTTTTTTTCATTTACCTCCCATTTAGACCCGCTATCATCTTCATCAATAGATAACTTGCTAGAAAGCTTACGTTTCAAGCCGTCAATATCTACACAATGGAAATAGATCAAATTCCTTCGAACTTGTGAAATAATTTATTCGACTTCACTATCATCTCATCTCTTTATGTGTGGTGATCCTCACCTGATTCACCTGGTCGTAAACGTCCACCTGGAAGCTTATAGATGCAGTTTCGAACTTGTAACAATAACAAATGGGGGTGCTTGAACAATTCAACCTGTTACCAATAAAGCGATTAGAATTCAGGAACCTACGCTAGCATCTCAAACAAAACAAGAACTAGGGCCGGCCAGCTACAAACATGTAGAGGATTTGTGAATCACGGCTTATAAGTTTCATTTATGCAATTGACAAAATGATTAAAAATTCAGGAACCTAAGCTAGCATCACCAGATATTAACTTCCTCCACTTATGCAAAAATCTGATAATGATTAGAACTGTTGCAATGGTGCAGACTACGGTTCAGAGTCGTCTTCGCCCCCTGTTGATGGATCAACGGTTTATTAAGGTTAATACCAAGGATCTCACTGATCCTCCTTCCACGGCTATCTCTTAGCATATGTTAGTTATTTAATTTCCCTGTTTATGTCAATCTCTTCCTAGCTAGAATGACTATCTATATCTTTACTTTTTGTAAATATGATTGTGTATATCTTTAGGTAGGGTTAGTACAACTCTTGTAATATAAATATAATACATGTGTGAATAAGAAAATTATCTTTTGCTCAATTCTATATGGTATCCAGAGCATTCTCGATCCAACCCTCTACACCCTAATTTTTTTCCTGCCGCCGTCTCCCACCTTGGCCGCCACCACCTCTCTTTCCAACCCAACCGATCCCAACAATCCCATCATACTTGTTAATTTATCTCAATGCAAACCCCTCACCCCCTTCACCTATCTCACATGTGCATCCCAAATCACCTCTCTCTTGGAACCGCCGGGACCTCTTAATCCTTGGCTTCCTCCTAGGACCCTTGATCCTACTGTAGCACCGCTCGTTACTCAAGCCATAACTTCCCGTGAGGCTTGAAACATTCGCAAAACAACCTACGCTAACCCCTCTTGTAGCTATATTCTACAAGTCAAAGACACACTTGATCCACTTACAAAAAACACCCAATCCATCTCTCCATCTCTGACTACATGCATGCCATTAAATCATGCACCGATAAACTTGTCATTATGGGCAAACCCATGAAGGACATCATTGCCAAGATTCTCAAGGGTCTTGATTATAACTCATACAAACTGGTCGTTCACTCTATCCAAGTCCGCGACATACCCATTACCTTTGAAGACTTGCATGAAAAGCTCATCCACGATAACTTATTCTAAACAATCCACCACACCCGCCCCTTTCCCTGCTTCCGCCCATGCTGCCCAACCCCGCACCACCAACTACCACCCCTACTCCCGTCCAACCCCCTCCCTCCACTATTGCCCTCGCCCTCCACCACTGCCAATCCCAATCTGGCTCCATTTAAAGGAAAATGCCAATATTGCCGAATTGTGGGTCACGCCCTAATCCTCTTTCCATGGCTATCTCATAGCATATGTTAGTTATTTAGTTCCTTGTTTATGTCAATCTCTTCCTAGCTAGAATGATTATGTATATCTTTACTTTTTGCAAATACAATTGTGTATATCTTTACTCTTTGGGTAGAGTTAGTTACAACTCTTGTAATATAACTATTATACGTGTGTGAATAAGAAAATTATCTATTGCTCAATTCTATACGGTAAGTGTTAATTTGTGCTCGTGTGATATCCATCTCATATCAAATTGATCTCAATAGTTAATTTATCAAAAGGGGTGACATGGCAAATGTGAATGCCAGGCAGCTGCAGTCCCTTGTCCCACATTGTCGCACCTCAATATGCACACAACAACAACAGCAACAAAGCCTTAGTCTTAAAATAATTTTGGGTCGGCTAACATGAATTCTCATATGTCATCGTGTAAAAAGGTTGTTGAAAAAAAAATTAAAAAAAATAAACCCCCCACATGGGTTTTTGCCCTCCACTCCGGCCTCTTCAACGCCATACTTTCATCCACTCCAAGTAAACTAATATCATTCACTCTAATCCAAGTTTGTTTGGGTCTTCCCCTACCCCTCGCCATTTTATCATTTCTCCACTGTTCCGGCCTCCTAATCGATGCATCACTCGGTCTCCTTCTCACATGTCTAAACCACCTTAGATGATTTTCCCTCATTTTATCCTTAATGGGCGCAACTCCTACTTTAACTCTGATCACCTCATTCCCCAATCAATCATTTCTTGTATGACCGCACATCCATCGAAGCATACGCATCTCCGCCACAGTCATCTTATGCACGTGACACTGTTTCACGACCCAACATTCGGTGCCGTAAAGCAGTGCCGGCTTAATTGCCGTGCGGTAGAATTTTCCCTTTAATCTATGGGGCATGCCGCGATCACAAAGAAACCCTGTGGCACTCTTTCACTTCAACCAACCTGCTTTAATTCTATGAGCCACATCTCCATCTAATTTTCCATCTTTTTGGATAATGGATCCAAGATAGCGAAAAAAACTCAGAAGCTTGGACAATATTTCCATAAAATGTGACCGCCCCTGCCTCCCTACTTCCAACTCTGCTAAACTTACACTCTAAATATTCAGTCTTGCTTCTGCTCAGTCTAAAACCTCGAGATTCCAAAGCGTGTCTCCACAACTCCAATTTACTTTCAACACCCTCTCTTGTCTCATCAATCATCACAATATCATCTACGAACAACGTACACCTTGGTATATCATCCTGGACTGACCTCGTCAATTCGTCCATTATCAAAGCAAAAAGAAAGGGTCTAAGTGCAGAACCTTGATGCACTCCAATCTTTATAGGGAACTCTTCAGTCTTTCCAACACTAGTTTGTACACAAGTACTAACTCCATTATACATGTCCTTGATAATATCAATATACTTCTTTAAAACATCCTTCTTTGCTAATGCCCACCAAAGTACCTCTCTTGGAACTTTATCATACCGTGTGACAAGCTTTGTTGTTTCCAAGTAATTTCGACCAACCAATTTCATGGCCTGCCCATGCTTTCAACCATGCCATGATTCTCATTTTTTCGGATTTTTTTCTCTTTCTTTTCAAGTTTACCCTTTGTCGCCATCAACTAACAATCTCCCACCTGGAGACAAACCAAAATCTCATGGCTACCTTCATCATACTCCCACCCAAACACATATCTTCCGTCAGTGGCCTTTGGCCTGACCTTGGTAGCGCCCGGTCCTCCTTCTTCCTTAGTTATCTTGGTGAGTTAAGCTTCAACCTAACTGTCTAATCTTCATTGCCTCGAGTCTTCACCCCTTTGTGATCCTCCTCGCAAATTTTCGATCACCCTTCTCCACTTTTTCATCCACGAATCTCGCGAGTCTTCACCCCCTTGTGATCCTCCTCGTAAATTACCGATCACCCTTCTCCACTTTTTCATCCACGAATCTCGAGAATTCACATGCTTGACACAGTATTGGTTCCTGCATGTCTTCCTAGCAACCCATCGCTTACCAATTCTGGACCCTGCCCTAATGTTGTTGTTGACTTCATCTCCATATTGCCGACCAGTGTGACCCATCAACCCACGATCCAACACACAATTCCTTGAGCAATATTATTCCCCAAGCATAGCCTACTCGGCGTCGCTATCTTCATATCTTGGACTCCTTCCTTGATCCCCCTGTGGCAATCGTCAGGAGCTGCAAGGTACACGATTTATTCATCCAATCCCAAGCTACCAAGTTAGCTCCATGGGTTATTCTCCATGCCGCATTACCAAAGGTAACCTCACAACTTCCTTCGTCCAATCGCGCCACATAAATCAAAATCCACTTCAAATCTGGAACATGTTGCACATCACACAATAGTATAACAGTTCCATTTGGTGTCTTAACTCGAATATCCCCCTTCTCCACGACCTTCATCAATTGTCATCTCCAAAATAACAAACCCCAAAATCGCCTGAAGTATACCGATTCATTCCTTTCGCACTACTGCACGAATGATACGTCGCGCCCAATCTAGAATCCACGAATTTGTTGAATTGTTCTCGCACAAAACTAATGCATTCGCAATCTCTTTAGCAGCATTCTCTTCCCTCATCCGACTCCGGACATTCCTTCCTAAAGTGTTCCCTCTTCCCGCGGTTATAGCACTTGACCAACTTCTTGTCCCTAGCCTTCAAACCCCTGGACTTTGATCCGCTTTACCCACTATTATTCAACACGCCTAGTGCAAGTCCCGTTGTCTCCCCTTTGCTTTTCCCGCGAACCTATTCACCAATAATTACATCTGCGACATCACTATACTTCAGCTTTGTTTTGCCCGTCGATATGTTTATCGCCACAACAGTTGTCTCCCAACTATTCGACAAAGATGATAGTAAAATCAAGGCTTGTATCTCGTTATCAATAATTACACCAACTGAAGTTAACTGAGTTGTTAGATTTGAAATCACTTACATGAACAGTTGCACACATGCTCTACACCATCTTCACGTTCAACAATTTCCTCGATGAGCCATGTTCGAAGTCGATGGCATCTCATACATGTTTGCCAACATCTTCAATAAATCGAATGTTGTCTTGGCCTCCAATGTATTTTGCAGCACACTCTCATATAGAGTTTGCCTCACAACCCCTAACGTTTTCCGATCCAAAACAGCCCACTTCGCGTCTTTAACATCGTTAGGTTTTGCCGCCAAAGAAAGATGTAGATCTTTAACATAGAATGATCTCTAGATCTTGGATCGAAAACCCAAGCTATTGATACCAGTTGTTGGGATATTGGCCCCAAAGCAATTAAGAAAACAAAACACACGCAAACACAAAATGACATACATAAGAACATGATTAGTTGACCCGGTTCGTCGAACAAAATAACTAATCCGAAGGCGCTAACAAGCTCTATATGATTCTTAATAATATGTTATGTTGTTACAATGTATTTGTGCTGCCTCTTTGACTTATATAGTACCTAGGAACAAACCCTAAACCTTGGAGGAGAAGAAATCCCGAAATTAGAACAAAAAAGATCCGGCCCAGGAACAACGTCAAAGTGTCAAAGTGTGCCGCGTAACATAAAAGTGTGCCACGTGACAAGCTTAGCTGTTTCCCGGTAATTTCGACCAACCAGTTTCATGGTTCATGATTTCAACTGTGACCATAATTCTCCTTTTTTTTTTATCTTTCTCCTTCTTTCCAAGTTTACTCTTTGTCTCCATCGCCTAACACTTGTCGCACTTGTGGTACTCACACGGTTAAATAGTGGTTTACTTGCAAATTCCACTCACTTATAGTTTTAAATATATACTCCCTCCGTCTCATTTGAATGTCATATGAAGGTTCACTTATTTTCCAAATTGGTGTCCTATTTAAATGATCATCTTTCCTAAATTGAAAATTAAATTCACTTGTCATACTCAAAACATTTACATGCTTACTCCATTATTTTCTCTCCCTTACCCGACTATCAACAATTACCCACACTTACCCGTTTTAAGTAATCTCATTAGTATTGAAATAAAGTGCAGTGCGGACAGATAGTACAATTCTTGAAGAAGTTAAAATTTAAGAGAAAGAGAGACAGGAAGAGTAGAGGAATAAATATGACCAGCATAACAGCTTCAACGTTGGTCCTCAACCCGTAGCTATTATAACTGAAATTTAGGGGAAATTAACAATACAGTGAAAATAATATCCAAAAAAACTATACGAATTCATTCAGATGAGAGAGAGAGAGAGAGAGAGAGAGAGAGGGAACTTGGATTTGATGCGAAAGAGGCGATCGGAAAAGGTCTCATTCTTGAAAGGTACGGATGGTTTGGAGCCAAAGTAGTAATTGGAAAGTGGGTGAACATCCAACACTTGACTTTGACCACCGCCGTGATTACCGGCGCCGGGGGCATCAATTAAATTACCGTTACTCAGTGGTGGTGTAAAGGGAAACCTTCCATTACCCATCTCCATCTCAGAAAAACACACACTTGTTTGTTGGTAAAAATTGAAGCACTCCAAAGTGAAAGGAAGGTAGGAGAGACTAATGGAACAGAGGGGAGGGGAGTATATTTGGTTTTTAAAGAAGAGAGAGAAAAAAGGAGTCGGTAGATAGACAAGTGTCATTTCCAGAGAGCAGGGGAGGGAGGCTAGTCAAAACTTGCCGAGACAAAGATCCACTGCAGTTGCATAGCAGTTGGTTCACACCATTTATTTTTATTTTAGAGTCAAGGACTCTTAAACCCATAATTCATTAATGCCCATTTTAACTCATTTGGTATTTAAAATCCCACTAAACCCCAACCTTTAACGGACCATAAGCGCCGTTAACCTCCATTCGTCGTCACCGTGTTGTCACCACCAATCTCAGCCGTACTCCATCGCTCGTCTCTCTGTCCTTCCTTTCTTTATTCTCAGATAAGAACACTCCTCACAAATCTGAACCCAATTTCATGAAATTGACTGAGTTAATCGACGGAAAAGAGAGTCAATTCGAGGCCATGACTACGCTAAGGCTCTCATTGTAGCAACAACGGCTACAACTCACGCACTGCCCCGCGCCTTGCGCGGGCGCGGCTTGAAGATCCAACATTCGCCACGGCAGGCGACGCGTGGCTTGGAGGTGGATTAAATGGTGGTGGTGATTGCCAATGTATTTTAGAACAGAGGGAGTAATATTTATCGATCCCCTTTGATTTTTAATTCTGAGCCAAAGAATCATTTTCTTTCCACCATTGTTAGGGTTTGAAGAAGTGGGTTTTTGAAATTTGAATTGTTCAAAGGTCTTCCGCATATTTTCTTGGACATTTATGTCCTTAATGGCAAGAATTAAGGTTGAAAAGGGGATAAAAAAATTCTTTGTGTTTATGGTCAGATATATCATTTACTGTGTCCTATACCATTTGCTATAGGACCTTTAAAAGGCATTATAGCTTTGTATATGATGATGGTGTAGTCCTATACCAACTGCTATAGGACAATTCAAATGTATTATGGCTGTGTATATCATTTTACCAGGTCCTATGATACTTGCTATAGGACCATTCAAAGGTCTTATAGCTGTGTATATCATGTTACCAGGTCATATACCATTTGCTATAGAACCTTTAAAAGGCATTATAGCTTTGTATATGATGTTGCCAGGTCCTATACCAACTGCTATAGGACCATTCAAATGTATTATGGCGGTGTATATCATGTTACCAGGTCATATAATACTTGCTATAGGACCATTCAAAGGCTTTATAGCTGCTCAAATTTGGGCCTTTTTTGGTGGGTGAAATACTCAAATCTACCTTTTACAACTTTCTATTGTCAAAATCAAATACACAGCTAAAAGAACTTTAAATGGTCCTATAACAAGTGCTATAGGACTTGGCAACATCATATACAAAGCTTTAAGACTTTTTAATGGTCCTATAGCAAGTGATATAGGACCTGCTCTATTATACATTTCATTGTCTGTCCACTTATTTTGCCTATGATTTCATAAAGGGGATGTACTAGTTTGCACTAAATTATATAAAATCATGTATATATGAACTGTCCTTGTTTGTGGCTTATGTTTTATTTTTGTTTGTGTATGAAAAGGTCCTATACCAACTGTTATAGGACCATTCAAAGGCTTTATAGCTGTGTATATCATGTTACCAGGTCTTACCATTTGCTATATGACCTTTAAAAGGCATTATAACTTTGTATATGATGGTGTCAGGTCTTATACCAACTGCTATAGGAACATTCAAATGTATTATGACTGTGTATAACATGTTATCAGGTCCTATGATACTTGCTATAGGACCTTTCAAAGGCTTTATAGCTTTGTATATGATGGTGACAGGTCATATATCAATTGCTATATGACCAATTAAAGCGGCTAATAGCTAAGTGTATATGATATTGCGATCCTATATCAATTAGTATAGGACCAATTAAAGGGCTAATAGCTACGTATATGATATTGGCGTATCCTATACTAATTAGTATAGGACCAATTAAAGTGGCTAATAGCCATGTATACGGTTGGCGAGTCCTATACCAATTGCTATAGGACCAATTAAAGGGCTTAACCCTCAATCAATTAAAGCGGCGGAGCAATTAACCAACTAGGTGAACAAAAATTTACTTATTTTCAAAGGCTGTTTTCACGTCGAATGTTCAAGAAACCTATATTCATTCTACAATCAAACTACATTAACAAATGGCATCTATGGAACGTTTTGCGTAAAAAAAAGAAAAGCAAGTAACAGGAAAAAGAGTTAACGAGAATGTCAAGCATCGTCCAAGTCGTATTCCACATAAAGAGATGACTAACATTCGTTAAAACCACTAAAATTGTAATGAAAAAACTAACACCCGTTAAAGGGTAGACATCATTTCAACCTTCTTTCTCCACTTTCCAAACAAACACGGTCTTCAACCCACGGCCGCCATTGCCACCACCGTTGCCGCCTTTGAATCGCCACTCACTACAACCACATAACCATGACTACACCACAACTCCACCATAACAAAGTCACAAAATTGTTTTGCAATTTGAAACCCGTTGGAAGAATCAAATCCCAAATTCAATTTTCAAAGGTTGTTTTCAAATCAAATGTTCAAGAAACCTAGATTAATTCTACATTAAATTACATAAAACAAATGGCATCTTTGGATCGTTTCGCATAAAAAAAAGAGCAAGTAGCAGGAAAATTGAATGCAAAAACATTTCAAGATTTGGAAAATCCTAAGCCATAATAAAATGCGCAAAACAATTTTCAAGTCTAATTTTCACTATGTGTTTTCATATCAAATGTTCAATAAACCTAAATTCGTCTTGAAATTGGACTCACATAATGACAAATCGAAATCTAGAACTTTGAGAAGATCGTCGGGTTCATCACTCAAACGCACGGGCGTCATTTCTGTGGTCTCGTTGATTTCCAATCGGCCTCAGATCTTTCCGAGACCGATTCGGAAGCGGGAGGCTGTGCAACCAGTGGAAATAAGGGGCGGGATTGGTGGCGCCGGCGGTGGCGCGGGTGGTCGCGGGATGGAGGGCACTGTGGGCAGGGGAGTGAGGGCGTGCTGCTAAACTTGGTGTTTCGAGGGAAAAAGGTAAACTCCTGGTGTTAGAGGGAGAAAGGGAGTAAGACGGTATGGCAGTTAATCTGGAGTATATCATATTGGGATATTGGGGTTTAAAGAGATTTTCTGATTTTCTGTAATATAAAAGCATTGTCCTTTTAAATCCCTGCCTTTGGTTTTAATGGGATATGATTTGAGATATGTGGGTAAAGAGGAATTTTTCCCCTTTATTTTAAGGCCAATGTTAGGTATATTTGATAACAATTTGGATATAAAATAAAATTTAAAATATTTTATTGATTTATATTGATTGAATACTGGTCAAAATTTAATTAAAATCATCATTAAAATCATAATAAACTTATTTTTGTCAATTTTTTTTGTTATGAAGTATTATATTTCATTCCCGTATTATCATTATTATAATCTTGATAATTTATACTCTCTCCGTCTCCGCTTTCGAGCCAAGGGCATTTTTGTGTTCTTGTATTGAAATTCAAGTAAAATGGACTGGTAGTTATATAAAGCCAGAAAAAGTGTATAGAGAAATATATGTTGTGAGTGAAACAGCGTGATGTACCGGAATGGGAGAGAAAAGACCTGAGTTGTGAATAGTTAGTGAATATCTTATTGTGAGAGTATGAGCAAGTGGATCTTCCATAAAATAAAGGAAAGTAATAAAAAAACTTTCCATTTTTAGGTTGGTATCCTTTTCAAATGAGTATAGGCCCAAAAAGGAAATTTGTGCTTTCGAACGGCATTTGAAGGGAGTATATATTTTAGACATTTTTTTTAACTTGCATATCTCTCGTCTTTATTGTCTTTATTCATTCAAATTTTATCTCCAAATTCTAGTTAACACTAGGCGCCTCTTGGGGGATTTTAAGGGAATTTCGTGAGAATTGACGGACTTGTTAGTAAATTGATTTACACAAAAAAAAAAAAAAAAAAAAAAAAATATATATATATATATATAAAAAAAAAAAAAAAAAAAAAAGCTTATCTCCAAATTGATACAATTGAACTGTACAATCATAAATCAGCATAGACATATATTTTTGTTAAATCAGTTGTGAGTGACATCCCACAGGCACAGAGTGAGGTCAGATGGAATGTGTAACAGCAGGTGATGACTTTACGGGTGTCTCGGCCCATCTGACCCAAGCCCAAATAGGACATAGCAGGCTACAACGTGTTACCGGCTCATCCCGGCCCAGTCTATTATATATATACCGTACATATATTGAAAAAAACGCAATTACCAAATCGTACCCAATCCTAACAAAAATGCTCATGACACATATTTTCGAAAACGACCACCATCGAGATCCTCTCTTTATAAATACACACGCTGTATATAGGTTGCTACTTCCCTCTCTCCTGCAACTTCGCTTTTTTCTTTTTTCTTTTTTTTTCCCTCAAAACTTTAAAATGAAATACCTTAAGATCTCAAGTCAAAAAAAAAAAAAAAAAAAAAAAAAATCGAAAGCACCGTTGTTTTCGTATACGAATTAAACTATTATAATCAACATATAATTTTAATCAAATTTCTAAAGTTAACAATTGTTTCAAGTTTAAAATTGTTTTTTAGAAGTTCACAGTTGTTCTTACAAATGTTTTAGTTATGTTCATAATTTTTGCATAAAATATCTTATTTTACTTAATTCATTGTTGTTTTAGCCCTAATTTTCACAATTGTTTATAGCCTTTTATTGCCTCTAGTAATTTGCTTTATTTTTTTTTTATAAAATTAACAAAACAATTGTTAACTTAACTAAAAACAACTATGAACTTAACAAATAATGTCAAATAATCTTTATAAAATTGCAAAAATAGAGAAAATAAAAGACTAAAACAACTGTCAACTTAACAAATTTGTTAAATAATTTCATAAAATTGCAAAAATAGAGAAAACGAGGGAGGAGAGAGGGTGTGACAGACGTACTTTAATGACACGTGTAGTCTTTAAACTAGCCATATCAGGTGCAATTTTGACATGTGTGACGTATTAGGTGGCTATAAATTTTTAAAATCCTTGTTTTAATTTGTCTTTTGACTCAGAGCCGGGCGATCTATCGATAATTTCCAAAAAAAAAAAAAAACACCTTCAATTTTTCGGTTACAATTTAAACTTCTAACGTAATTAAATTAAATAAAAAACTTATATATAAATTTTTGTTGCAATTTAAATCTTCTTCCAGAGTCGTTAAAATTAAGTTTAAAAAATGAACTTTGACCCCTAAATTTTATACA